>CM076580.1:774825642-775350375 GCA_034641835.2 Pinus albicaulis | reverse complement strand
CGTTATTTACCTCATCACTAAGTGTTTAATGAGAAGCTCAATTTTAGGGGGATCATCTCTTTCCCATTGATGTAACATGGGAATAGTTGCTAACAGAGCAAATATTATAGCAAAAGGGATAATTCTTTCTATTCCTAGTAGATTATGTATTTCAGTGCAGGGTTGCCATCAATAACAAAAATTGAGATTTTTGAATAAGTTGTTGTCATTGATGTCAAAGGAATTATGTCATCGATATTATATATTAATATCAAATATATTAAAAAGGGGGTTCTCGTGAAACAAGATAAGTCAAAAAGTGAAATGGTAGTTTTAAATCCATGGTTTGGAAAGCCCATGGTATCTGGAGAATAAATAGAATTGGAAATTAATTATTTAATTAATGAATTGACGTGACATCTTGAACTAATTTATTTTCATGAAAGGTTATGATAATGTATAAAAAGAGAGCATTGGAAGGAAATGGTGTGTGAACAAAAATGTAATTTGTGGAGTGGACAAATCATCTTAACATTTTCGCTACAACATTCTCTGGGCTTATTTCAAATGGTTAAATTTTGAGTATATTGAATATAAATCGAGGATGAAATATGATTAAAATTTCAAATCTTGATTCACTACACTTTCAGAGATATACACTATGGAAGTTAGGGTTTGTGATTGGGCTTGAAATCTGTTTCAAATGAGTCATTTTAGGATTTTCATTATAAATTATTTGGGACATTTCAGACCATGAAATTTTGAGGAGATGGAGGTGATATATTTAGATACCTATGATCAAAATTTCGTACTTTGGTTTACTATAATTTTAGAGATATTCTTTGAGGAAGATATGATTCTTGAATGCTCATAAAATTCATTTCAAACATGTCAATTTGACATTTTTGCTATAACATATTTTTGGGACATGTCAGACTGTGAAATTTTGAAGCTCCAGAGACAAGATCTTTGTGTACATGTGCTTAAAATTTTAGACATTGGCTCTTCATAATTTTTGAGATATGCCTTGTGGAATTTAAGGTTCTTGAATGCTCTTGGAATTAGTTTCAAACATGTCAATTTGACATTTTCACTATAACTTATTTTATAGAATATTTCAGACTATGTTAAACATATATGGAGCATATAATAGTATCACATATATAAAATTTCTAGACTTTGATTGACCATAATTTTAGAGATATTCCCTGTGGAATTTAGGGTTTCTGAATGACCTTGAAATTAGGTTCAAACATGTCAACTTGAAAATTTGGCTATAACTTATTTTCTAGGACTTTTCAGACTATTAAATTTTCAGAGATCCGAGAGACATGTAGAAGTGAATTTGGTAAAAATTTCAAATCAAATTTGCAAAATTGGATATGTGGCATGTTGTACAATTTGTTTTTTGGAAAGAGGCCAAAAACAATAAGGTTTAGGAGATTTTCTATAAATTTCATTTGGAGATTCAAATTTTGGTTAGGCTTGGTGAAGGCAATAACAATGAACAAACCTAGTGAAGGTATAAGCAACAAACATACTTGGTGAAGGAAGAAGCAACAAGAAGACTTGGTGAAGACAAAAGTAGAAAACAAACTTGGTGATGGTAATGTGAATGCTATCACTTTTTTGGAGAAGCTATATGCACTAAAGAAGATATATAATTGAGAGTAGTTTCTCAAATAAATGGATTTGTGTCTCTTTCTAAGTTGGTGCTTAGTATTGGGGAGTGGGGGTTCAAATAGGTTGGTGCTTATGAATATTTGCAGTAGTGGGGATTGGTGTATCCATTAGGTTGGTGCCTATGAATATGTGTAGTAGCGGGGATTGGTGTCTCCACCAAACTGGTTCCTATGAATATTTGCAATGGTGGGGATTGGGTTCTACAAAGTTATGTAAGAGTAGGTTTGTGCCTATCATGATTTGTACCAATGAGGATTGATATCTATAGTAGGTTGGTTCCGAAAAATATTTTTAATAGTAGGTTGGTGCCCAAAAAAAATCATAAAAAAATTTGTGGTTTTATCTTGAAAGGGTTTCCATGTAAATCGTGTGTTTCATGTTTTGCATTCGATAGATCTCATATGTGATTGTTTTATTATGGTTCATGAATCTTTAAATAAGTAAAAATTGTCTTATACTGATTCACTCTACCTCTTTGAGTATAAGTGTGTTCTTGATATATTCCACCTGTTTCAATTGGCTTTGTGGTGAATTGGTGGGCTACCTAGGTGAGGAAATAATGAGTAGTTAGGGAACTAAATGAAGAAATAACGATTAGCTAGGAAATTGAACCACCATGATTGTTCATCATTAGGGGAATTTTGAGGTCTAAAATGGGCCTCAGGGAATAATAAAATAATAGTTAAACCAATAAAATAATATTTATTAATTTGCATTTCACTTTTTGCACCACAATCCATGTAACCATGGTTAAATTCAATTCAAAAGTTGTACCAAATTAAAATTAATAAAAAAATTGTATTGATGTGATTATAAATAAGAATCAACTTTTCAAGAAAAAGTCATTATCATTGAACAACTAATGCATTTGTCCTTCGTACTTATAGATATTAACTTATAATTAATTTGAATTTGTAATATTAAATAATATGAGATGAATATATAATTTGAAAATAAATATATGAAAATATATAAATATAATATTTATTAAAAAGTGTGTAAAGACATGAACATTGTGTAGGGATATGCATTGTTTATTTCAAAAAATATGAAATGATAATAATAATATTTTATTCAAAAAGTGTGAAATGACATTTATTATGAGTACTTTACTTTTTGATTTTCAAAGTACTTAGAGCACTACCATGGTTAACTATGAGTTTTTATCTACCATTGAGAATGTGACAAGTCAGTACCTTTAACTCAAACAATGCCACCTCAACCATGAGAGATGATGTCATCCCATAAAATGTGATTGGTTCTTATAAAGTGAATTTTGATTGTACATTTTCCTTAGGAGACCCATTTTAGACTTCAAAATTCCCCTAATATATGTGAAAGAATGATCATTGGATTGAGAAACACTAAAAAAAATCTGAACCACTTTGTCAGCTTGGTTTCCTAGCCGTCATTTAAAAGTAAGAAGTAGACAAAGAGCTAAAAAAAGGATGAGGAAACTAAAAAAAGAAGAGGGATGATGCATATTAAATAAGAAGATAGTCCGAGAGGCTAAAAAAGGGAAGAGTTGGAGAGGCTTAAAACGAGAAATCATGAAGGTGGAAATTAAGAGAAGAGGAACAATTAGGTGTGTTATGAAATAGATGGTGCTTATGAAGAGACATAGCACATAATAGGATTGTAAACTAATTGTAAGAAAAATTTGATGTGTATGCGAATAATAAATAAAAATTTGTTGTTGTCTCTTATCTCGTATCTTGTAAATTTCTCAATTCCTCACTGTACATGTTAGTCTTTAAATTTTTGTTATGTTCACATAAAAGTAGCTGTACGTTAAGTGGGTAAGGCCCTGGTTACTATAGTGGTTGAATGTAGGATTATTGGTCCCCTGCATTAGGTGGTATCATAGCTCATTTAATCTATTGAGATTGGTCTATTTTCAATGTTACTATAGTGTGTGGTTTTGGATGGATCTGAAAGAGGTTGTTCAATTCAATTGTTGGAGAGGAATTTGTGAATATCCAAGCTTGAATAAGGAATATGAACGTTAGTTAGGTCGATGGCCACTAGAAAACTTGTAGTAATGTCACCACATAGGGGATAAATACTAGGAGTCGACAAAAAATGTGAGTTAAAGTAACTTAAATGGAGAATAGATGATATGGAAAATAGAAGACTTGGGGACGCTGAAGCAGTTTTAGTTCAAAATGTGAGATGGAAGATGAAAGAGATGCTGAGGAAGTGGCCCCAATAGTATATTTGATATACTTTTTAAAATAATAGGTAGCACAAAGGTGGAAGTTTCATGCCATGATAATATATTTGATATACTTTTTGAAAGAAGAGGTAGCACAAAGGTGGAAGTTTCATGCCATGATAACATATTTGATATACTTTTTGAAAGAAGAGGTAGCACAAAGGTGGAAGTTTCATGCCATGATAATATATTTGATATACTTTTTGAAAGAAGAGGTAGCACAAAGGTTTAAGTTTCATGCCATGATAGTAGTTCAAAGGAAAATACCTTCATTGATCGAATATGAGAGCTCAAAAGATACTTTGAGTATGGAAATGTTTGAGATCCCAATTGCATTCGATTTTCCATAACAAAGTTAAAGGGGCATGTTTCACTTTGGTGGATATGTTACATAAGGATAGGGTAGACAACTGATAGGAAAAGATAAGAACCTAGAGGAAGATGGTAAGAAAAATCAAGGAGAAATTCCTACTCATTGATTAGCAATAGAGTTTGTGTAAGAAAATACATAACTTAAGGAAGAAAGAGCTCACTTTTCGGTACTATATTGACGAATTTTTCAAACTATCACTCAAGTAAGGGATTAAAACTAGAATATCAAAGAGTGGTGAGATACATGAATGGGTTAAATGATAAAATTAAAGATGATATGAGTACACATTTCTTTAAAAATGTGGATGAAGCCTATTAAGTCACCTTGAAAGTGGAAGAGAAGAAGAGTAGAGAAACACAATATAAATTTGGAAGAAAAGGACCAAGAGAAATAGGTAGAGCGAGTACTACTAGAGGAAATGAAAATAAAAATGAATGCACCAATAGTCAATGAAATAGAGGAGGAAGTTGTTGAGATTCAAGCTTGGAAAAATGTCTTTCACATTGGCGTGGTGTTTAACATGTGGGAGAATTTCCAAAAGTGAACTCTAGAACATTACCTTTATTTGTTATAAAGTTAAAGTGAATTTTTGCATTATTAATGAGTAAAGTAACTTAAGTGATTTAAGTTGTGATCATGCGATATTATATCACAACCATAGATCTTATTGGCCAACGATTTAATTTGAGCCATTAGATCTAGGTTTAGGGTAAATTCATAATAATGAGATATAAAAGGAGATTCTAGGGAAAAGGAACCGTTATTACTACTCATTTATTGAGTAGAGAGAGAGACATAGAGAGCTAAAGAAAAAGGAGAGGAGCAACAAGAAGGGGCACAAATACCATGAAAGTTTCTTGCACACAAACCAAGACAATTTCCAACATTTATTACAACATAATTCCATACATATTGAGCATGCCATATGATGCATTTATTTGTAGGCCGTATAGTAGAAAACATGCATATAATTGATATAGAGTTTGGCATGCTTTTCGAGGCATTTACCACTATAAAAAATATGTACATATAGTACATAAATAGGGCATAAAAATGAGGAGCATTTATTGTTGTTAGACCATACAACAGTACAACATAAATCATGGACAAATTTCAAGGGTCTTGACACAATTTTCGAGGTGGTGGAGTGGCTCAGTTTTCGAGATAACTACAATCATTTATTGCTGGATTTTTTTTTTTCTATAAAATCATTAATTTTTGTAAGCTAATAATAAAGTTTGACTGAGTCTCTCTACCGGTTTTCCCTTCAAGGTTTTTTCAGGGGCATTGCTTAAAAATATCCATGTCATTTAATGTGTTTCATTTCCTAGTCTCCACATAGTATTTGAAGTAAATATTCAATTTGTTTTCATTCATAAGTTCAAAATTATATGCATTTATGGATGAACAATAAGTGAGCATTAAACTATGGCAAAACTTATTGAAATTGAAAACCATCATATTGAGTCAAGAAAAAATCACATGGTATCAAAGCAATGGTGCTAAAAGGGGAAACCAATCAATAAAAGATTGAGACATTTCTGGGTTTTCAAGAAAAGGATGAGATATTTTTTTGGTTTTCAAGAAAAGGCAGACATCTTTCTGGGTTTTCAAGAAAAATATATTATTTTTCTAGGTCCTCAAAGAAAGGTCTAAATTTTTCTGAGTTCTCAAGGAAATGTCATTTTCTTTTGGGTTTGCAAGAGAGTTAGAGGTTTCCCATTGGAAAGAGGGTTGGACCTTGTTATCATTTGAGTAGGTAATATGGCTACATGTTTGAGGTTTGAGGATAGATTAGAGGGGTCAATAAATTTCAACCCATGGAAAGAGAGGATATTGTTGATTCTAGAGGAATATGAGTTGTGGGACATAGTTGAAAATACTGTCACAATTCCTACGGATGCAACACTTTTGGCCAACTATAACAAAAATGATGTTAAACACGAAAGGATTATCCTTGATGCCATTAAATAACAGGTGATTCCTCATGTTACAGGTAAGAAGAATGCACATAAGATGTGAGATTATTTATGTATGTTATACCAAATTTCAAACCAAAATAGAGAGATGGTGTTGAAAGAGAAGTTAAGAAACACCAAGATAACTAAAACTGATACATTTACATAATACCTTACTAGAATATCATAGTTGCATGATGAGTTTGGTGCTTAACTTACTACATGTCCCCTTAGATAAGAGGACAAAGTTGGGGCCCACAACAAAGAATGGGAGTTTTTTTTGGGTACAAGAATACGTCAAAGGCTTACTACATATACATTCATTATTTGAGGAAAAAATGTGGTTAGTTGGGATGTGAAATTTAAAGGGGATCGAGCCTTTGCGAGATAATATGAGTTAGAGAAGGGGGAGGAATAAACTCCTAAGTCTCAGGTGAGTACACCACATGTTACATGATTACATATTCATAAATTTTCAGGGGTTACAGGTTCCCAAGTTACAAATTCACAGACTAGTGCACAATATTTAGGTTCATGATATTCAGATGAGAGGGATGAAAATAATATTCTTCTCCATAGGAGGTTGCTTCAGGGAAGAGGAAGCCAAGGTGACTTCAACAAGCTTTTTAGGAATCCCAGGAGTCTGTGGGTAGTCCCAAGAAGTTTGTCAAGGAGTGTAAGGAACCAAAAATGTTTTGCAACTATATGGATTTTGTAAGCACCATCAGTGAGTTCGGGCCTTCTACTTTTGAGGAGGAAACATACCAACAAGTCTGGAGGTATTCCATGGTAGAAAAGTACAATTCCACCATGAAAAATGATGTGTGGGAGGTTGTACCAAGACTTGAGGGGAAGCCAATGGTGACTTCCAAGTGGCTCTACAAAATCAAGTATGCTATGAATGTAGTATTGAGAAGTACAAAGCACAATTTGTGACACGGGGGTTCTCACAGATAAAGGGAGTTGACTATGAGAATACCTTCACACAAGTTGCGAGATACACATAGATCATGAAAATAATTTCCATTGTAGAAAAGATGGGATAGAGGATACATCAGATGGATGTAAAGAGAACTTTTCTGAATGAAATTATACAAGAGGAGGTGTATATTGAGAAACCAAAGGGATTTTAGGTGCAAGGGAGAGAGTCTCATGTGTGTAGGCTAAAAATGGTCTTATATGGATTGAATCAAGCTCCTAAAGCTTGGTATTCAAGGATTGCCACCTACTTGCAACAAATGGGTTTCGAGAAAAGTTAGGCGGGTCCCAACCTATACTACATAGTGGTTGGTGGAGATATTATTTTTGTAATATATGTGGATGATCTCTTTATTACAGGGTTAGAGAGGATCATAGCTAGTTGCAAGCGAGATCTTGCTTCAAAGTTTGAGATGAAACGTATCGGGCTGATGAATTATTCTTTGGGATTGGAGATTTAACAAGAACAATGACATATTTTTCTAGGGCATGCGATGTATGTAGTTGAAACCTTGAAGATATTTCAGATGGAGGATTGCAGGCTTATGTCAACACCAATGATAACCAACTGGAAGAAGCTAAGTGATTTTAAGGGTGATTTTTTGGATCCCACGTTGTATCTTCATTTGATAGAATCATTGATGTATCTGGTTAACATGCTAGATTTGTGTCTTTTTTTTTCAACACTTTAAGTCAATATATGTTTGAGCCAAGGAGAGTACTCTAGATGGCAACAAAACATGTTCTCAACTACCTTTGGAGTATAGTGGATTTTGAACTGGACTATGTGAGATGGGATTTAAGTGTAGTGGAAATGAAAATAACTTCATGGTGTTGTTTTAGTTTAGGCTCAATAGTTGTGTTGTGGTTCACTAGGAAACAAAATCAGTGGAAATGAGTTCTGCTGAGGCAAAGTATATGACAAATAGTCAGGTGAATTATGAGGCCATATGGATTCTCAAGTTATTGGTTGGGTTATTTGATCAATAATTGCAGCCTACGATTATTTACTACAACAATTAGAGTTACATTAAACTACCAGAAACAATATTTTATGATAGGTCAAAAAATATTGATATCATATACCACTTCATCCGAGATTATGTTCAGAGAGGGGTAGTTGATATTTGGTATATATCCACAAATGAACAGGTTGTGGACATTGGCTCAAAATCGGTGGTGAAATAAAAGTTTGTGTTTTTCAGAGATAAGTTGGGAGTGGTGAAGAGCACTTTCCTCACTAAGAGGGAGTGTTGAAATTTTAGCTTGGACAAGTGTCTAAGATGTAGGAAAATGTCCCAAAGAAATCTTTAGAGAATTAACTTTATTTGTTATAAAATTAAAGTGGAATTTTGCATTATTAATGAATAAAGTGACTTGAGTGATTTAAGTTGTGACAATGAGAAATTATATCACCACTGTAGATCATATTGGCCAAGGATTTAATTTGAGCCATTAGATATAGGTTTAGGATAATTTCATTATAATGAGATATAAAAGGAGATTCTGTAGAAAATACACCATTATTATTTCTCATTTATTGAGGAGAGAGAGAGACATAGAGCGTTGAAGAAAGAGGAGAGGATCAACAAGAAGGGGAAAAAATACAAAGAGAGTTGGTGGCACACAAACCAAGGCAAGTAGAAACATTTATTACAAAAAAATATATGTACAAATTAAGTAGGTGGTACAATGCATATATTGCATGCCATATAACAAAAAACATGCAAAAAAATCAAGAAAATTTTTGGCATGATTTTCGAGGCATTGATTGATGTTATATATCTATAAAAATTGTACGAAAATCAGGCATATAAAATGAGGAGCATTTATTCTTGTCAGATAGTACAACTGTACAACATAAACCATGCACAAATTTTGAGGGTTTTGTCATAGTTTCCGAGGTAGTGAAGTGGATCAATTTTTGAGATAAGTACAATAATTTATTGCTAGAAAAGTTTTCTATAAACTCTATAATTTTTGTGAGCTTATTATAAAGATTGACTCTCTACTAGTTTTCCCTTTGGGTTTTTCCTAGTGGCATTGCCCAAAAATATCTTTCATTTACTGTGATTGTTTCCTAGTTTCTGTTCAATATTTGAAGTAAATGATTCAATATGTTTTCATTCATAAGTTCATATTTATATGAATTTATGGATGAGAAATAAATGAACATTAAACTGTGATAAAACTTATTTAAATTGAAAATCATCATATTGAGTTAAGAAAAAATTACAAAATTGGCACTAGAAGAGGAAGAGGATTCAAAAGAGGAAAATATAAGTATATTATTATTTTTAACAGATGTTGAGTCAATGGGCATAAGGAATTTGAATGTCTAGAAAATCATAATGCAAGAAGAAGAGGTGAAGCTTGAACATAGGTCACACATAGAGGCGAGGAAACCATTGTTGGTTAAAATGTAATGGTCATTTAATAGAAACAATGTGAGAATTTGATGTTCCAAAGGGTGTTTCTTAAACATGAAAAGAAGATAGTAGAAGAACTTGAACATAGAAGGAATTTTTTTGAACCTAAATGTAAATTTCAGGGAAAACATTGTAATTTTTTCATAGATGGTGGAAGTATAAAACAATTGGTAGGCATAGGAGTCATAGAGAAAATAAAGCTATAATGTATTCCCCATTCCAATCCATATCGGGTTTCATGGTTGTAGAAGGGACAACATGTGATTGGAGAATTAATGATTTTTAAGTTTTCAGTTGGAAGTTTTAATGAATAGGTCTTATTTGATGTAGTAGAGATGGATGCATGCCATATATTTCTTAAAATACCATGTTAATTTGATATAAATGTATTCCACGATGCCAGGTGTTGTACCCTTATCTTCCTTCCTTTTATTCTTCATATGGAAGACAGGATGAGGTGCAAAGAATAACAGGGTTTAAAACCATTTTTAGGGTAGAATATGAGCTAAAAGATCACATCAAACCCACTCAACCATAAATTTATTTGCAATAGATTTACAACGGTATAAATAAGTATTCAAATGGCCTCTTGGATCAAAATATAGAGACAATAAAAGTTGGGCCTATAAAGTCAAAACCCCGGAAATCCTGTGACCTCGGAATCCCACAACTCATTAGAAAATAAATTTAAAAGAGCTCCAGGGACTAGGGGACTAGGTATCCATCAACTTTCTAAGCCAAGGTCATCTATGGACAAAACCCCGTAACATAAATTGGAGGTCTGAATCCCGGAATCCTAGGACCCGTAACCTTTTGTTAAATGAATTTATGAAAGCATTGATATTGAACCATTCACAAAGAAATCGTTCGAAAAAAAAAGGATCAGGGACTATTTTTTATCTCCTGTGACCAGATAGGTGGCAATAGATCATCGGTAAAAAATGACGTCAAGAATTTCCGATTAGGAGGTGCACACGTGACAAGTGGTTTCAAAGTTTTCAGGTACCCAAAGATACCATATATGGATGACACGTGGACCGACCACAGGTTGACATGTGGCTTGGTTGATATCAGCATGATGTCATTCCGACACCATACCCCGAAGGGTTGAAATACTGTAATTGTTTGTTAATTCACAAAAGGGCACCAAGTTGCAGGGAGCAGGGAAAAATAATAGAGAAATATCGAAATCCTGAAATATAGAAGCTATTTCTAATTGCATTTCAAAGACCAGGGGATTAGGGTATCCAGGTTCTAGCTCAACAGAGCATAAGTATTAGGAAAAAATATTTTTTGGCACGTAGGATCCTCCAAGTGGAAGTGGACCTTCCCCCACTTCCTAAATGTAAATGGTTAAATATAAAATGCTTATGGGGCAGATCCCCATCCATATTGAAATGGCCTCACCCGAGAGAATCTCTGGTGGGGTAACAAGTGTGACTGTTAAGTCGACGCTTTCCTCCGAAAAGTCAGAGTCAATAAATTGAATTGCACAAATTGATGATCGTGATTGATTTCGAGGGGTCTAACCTTGTCTCCAAGTCTGCCCAGGAATCCCGCTTAAGGAGGTAAATGGGGCCGCCACCTATCAGGCCTACATGGAAAACACGTCAATAGCTGGTACCACTATCAAGAAAGCGTGGAAAGAGAGTGAGAAACTATTTAATACATCACGCCCTCACTTTCTCTCCACCTACTCCGATTTTTCCTCGTGTATTCCCCATGTAATCCCATTGTTTTCACGCATAGAAACCCCCGCGAACTGACCGTTGCAATTTAGTCTAGTCTATTTCAAACTGTTCTGTGTTTGGCCACTCCGCTTGTTTGCAGCTACCTCCTCCTGACTGTCAACTAGAGTAAGGACCTCCATGCACCCACAACATCCAATTCCCCCAGCTTACCAGGGAAGCCTCAAATACTATCGTCAAGAAGAAATGAAGAAAGGAAAGATCAAGGTAGAATCATCATGTGAAAAAATTTCCACTCTCAAGGGAAAGACCATCGTGAATTATCTTCAAATATAAGTTCAGCTGTTGTGGCTTGTGAAGACCTTGTTCATGGCTAGGCAAAATTACACTGATCTCAAAAATTTAAGGATGGCATAGAATACTCTTATTCACACTTCAATGCCAGATCCAATTTGTGGAAAATATGTGATCAATTGGCTAAACCACCACGAGTTCAGGTAGTGGATCATGGGTCCACTTCGAAAGATCAAACAAGCCAATAACGGATATTTTTCTGGTTTGGAAATCATGACATACCATTATTTTTTTAAAATTTTGTAAATATTTTATTTTCAAGAAGGAATCAAGTTTGTTATGTAATCATTATGAAAACTAAGCCATTGGCACACTCGAACAACTGACTAGTTTAGATAGATGGAGCACTCCAAGATATTTTTGTAACTATTTTTGTTAGGACTCTCCATATAAAAGGGAGGAAGAACACATTTGTAAGGGTCCAATTTTCTATTAAAGAGCTTGTAATTCTCCGCAAGTTTTAAAAAGTTTGAAGCTTATGATATGTATGATGTTCCTGAGGAATAATGAAGAAGTTTTTGGTGATTCCAAGCAATGATATGTGGAGTATGTGAGTCTGTCTATGTTTATCATTTCCATGTGTGTTTCTTTCCTCTTAGAAATCATGTAATTGTAGTTGCTGGAACTCAATATTGTATGTCATATTTATCTATGTCATGATATGGAAAATGATACCTATAATATGTGATATTGAAGGCCTTAAAATGCGCTCCATGGTTTCTAATTTTGTTCCCTCTCTCTTGATAATTCTACTGGAATTTATTTTACAAGATTATATCACCTATGTGTTGGATTTATCTCTTGCATTCTTTCTTGTCACCTATGCTACAACAATTAAAGAAACTTCACTATATATGTGTAGTCTACCATGGATGGACATCAATTATTTGGAACGAAACACTGTTAACATATGAAATGTGTTTGGCCTTTGAGTAAGATAATTGAACCAAATTTAAATCTTTTTACATTTAACTCTTGAGCAACATTGATTTATCTTCAAGAGACAGTAAGATGTCCTAGGCACTAACCCTTCTCCTCAAACCGGGGGGTCGTCTCTAGGAACCATAAAAATAGGAAGAAATTATGAATTCACAAAGATTGGAAAACAACATAATTTGGGACCCACGCTGGAAAGTGCAATGACAATGAAAAGAAATAGTAGCAACCAAGATGTGAACAATAGTAGCAGTGGAATTATTCCATGTTCAACTAAGGGGTTTTTGAGGGAACATATAAAGGTTCATTTTGGTTTGGCCATAATGCCAAAACAAGTTCAAGAAGGTGGGAAAAGGAACTTTATACCACTGGAGATTTTATCTTTGTTGAAGGAATTTGAGGAGAATGTTGTGAATGATTTTCCAGTAGGATTAAACCCCCACGAGGAGTATATCACATAATATTTAATTGATATTAGGGCCAATTCCGCCTAATAAAGCTTCTTATTGGATGACCCTATTGAAAATTGAAGAAATGAATAGGAAGGTACAAGAGTTTATTGAAAGAGGATTGATTAGGAATAATTTAAGTCCTTGTGTTACTAAAAATATTGGCATTCAATAAGGGAGGTGAATAACGAATTTGTACAAATTTGTAGGATGTTAATAAGATCACTATCAAGTATATATTTCCCTTACCTAGTATGGATGGCCTCATTGATTGTTTGAGTGGAGCCAAATACCTTTCAATAATTGATTTTAAGAGTGGATATCATTAGATTCAAATAAGGGAAGGTGATGAATGGATGACAAAATTTAAGACTAAGGATGGATTGTTTGAATGGCTAGTCTTGTCATTTAGGTTATAAATTCTCCTAGCACATTCATTAGGATTATGAAGAAAATATTGAAACCATTTTTGGAAAATTTAGTTGTTATGTACCTAGTTGAAATTATAATTTTCAGCAAGGTAAGGAAGAAGGCCCAGAGCATGTGAAAAATGTGTTACAATAATTGGGGAAGAAAAATTGATAATAAATTTGAAAAAAATGTATGTTCATGAAGGTGTTAGTATAATTGGGATTTGTAATTTCCTAATAAGGCATGAATATGGATTTTAGAAAGGTAAATGTAGTTTTGTATTGACCAACACCTAAGTGTACATTTTATGTGGGAATATTTTATGGTTTAGCAATCTTCTATAGGAAATTTATCTGAAAATATAATGAGATTTGTGCATCACTTACTTAATGTATGGAGAGATATATTTTCCAATGGAAAATAGGACCATTGGAATCATTCGAAAAATTGAATATTAAGGTAATCAAACAACAAATTTTAGTGCATCTAAAGTTTAATAAGGTGTTTTAAGTGGACCGTGATATTAGTGGTTAAATGAGTGGAGTAGTTTTTATCAAGAAGGAAAACCAATTGCATTCTTTAGTAAGAAGTCGAATAATGCTAAGAAGAAATATTATGCTTATGATCAATAGTTATTTTCTATTGTAAAAGCTTCTAAAAATGGTGACATTACTTGCTACTGAAGGAGTTTGTCTTATTCACCGATGATGAGACATTGTAGTACATTAATAATGAATGTAAGATTAATCAAAATCATTCCAAATGGACGGAATTTTTTCAAAGTTACATGTTTGTTTTGAATAATATGTATGGAGAATCAAATAAGGTTGTAGATATATTAATTAAGAGAATAATTTCTTTGATTACCCTGTTAATTTAAGTTGTGAGTTTGGAATCTATGAAGGAGTTGTATGAAGAGGATGCATATTTTGTAAATCCTCAGAAGACATGCAAGGAATCATGGAGTATGGATATAATTTCATATTTGAATCTCCACATCCAAAAGGGATTCTCATTTAAGAATAAAAATTAGTGCATTTCTTAGAGCTCATTATAGATGAATATTGTTAAAGAGTTGCACTTTGGAGGTTTGGGTGGAAATTTTGGAGTTGAAAAGACCATAATATTAGTGAATGAGAGATACCTTTGGTCCATCATAAAAAATAATGTTAAGAAATTGTTGGGTGATGTAGGATTTTTTAGTGAGAAAAAAGGAGTTAGAACAAAAGGTTATATAATCCACTACTCATACTAGAGAGGCCTTAGGAATATCTATGGAATTCATTTTGATATTGATTAGAGCATAGAGAGTTTAAGATATAGTGATGATTGTAGTGGATTACGTTTTCAAATATTGAACCTTTCATACCATGCAAGAAATCTAATGATTCTACTGAAGTGGATATTTTTTTCTTCTAATAAATTATGATATTACATGGACTATGAAGGGGTATCACTTATGATAGAGATAACAAATTCCTTAGACATTTTTTGAGCATGCATTGGAAGAAAATGCAGTCCAAGTTGTTGTAAAATTTCACATATCATCCAAAAATGTACATATAGGTTGAGGTTACTAATTAGAGCCTTGGGAATTTGTTGAGGAGCTTGAGTGGTGAAAAAATAGGACATTGGAATTTGGTTTTGGCCCAAGTTGTTGGGCGCAGCCCAACTTGGCCTAGGTTTTGATGAAAACTCCGCTTTTCAAGGAGTGGAGCGCGGAGTGGACCGCATAGCAGAGCATTTTGGATAGACCGTGTGGTATCATAGGGGCTTCATGGTGGGTCTAATCCCCTCCCTTTTGTAACAGGTTTCAGGTTGTATTTGATTGCTTTGTAGAGCCCATGGTATTTGGACCATGCTATTTTGTCAATATAATAATACATAAAGGGATTTAACGCTATGTTATAATTATCATATGACCTACTATGATATAGGGTTAAGGGAAAGTCTTTGTAATCTATATTTTGGAGTGAAGGGAAGGCTCTACAGTTGATTTCACAGAGACCTTGGAAGAGTCTTCAACTTAGTGCGCAGAACACCTGTAGCTATGTGCACAGATCCAAGAGCTGATTGTAATCAAGGATCCATCATAATAAAGAAGTTGGTTGGGATGATATTCTCTATTATTATGTGTTTTTTGTACCTGTTTTATTAATATCTATTATTGTGAATTTATTAATAAAATTGCATGTTATGTCAACGCAATAATAATTTATGATGTTATATAATGTGTTTCTGTGATTAAGTGGATGTTGCGAAGTGATTTGTGAACTTGTGAAGTAGAAAACATAAGAATACCACATCACACAGTCCATCAAGGTTGCAGAAACCTGGTTAGGCAACCACCCATAGTCACTTGGGTGAGACTGTGATTTTATTTTAGGTCATTTTCGAAAGGGCCAGTGATCAAGGGTTTTGTTCATGCATAGTATAGATCAATCCTGGGTCAAGCCCAAATAGGACAAAAAATGGTTCCGTTGCTAGGACTGGGATATGTTTGAGGGATATGTGGATGTGGAACCCGTCGAAGAAGGAAATTAAATATTGGATAGTCCATAAGGAGCGAGAATTTTCAGATCAAGAGAAAAAAAAACCCTTGTTCAACATCCGAGGCTTGGTTAGAGAGGTATCTCTTCACACAGTAGTACAAAAATTTTCTTCATATATTTTTGTGGCGAATTGTACGAGTGGATATCTAGGTTGAACGAAAGGAAGGATTGCTTTAAGAACGCTTAACCTACAACATGGACTCCTGAGTTGAAACAATGCCTTAAGAGCACTAACAACAAAATTTCGAGGGTTGTCGACTTATGGGTTGATAACACCTTGGGAGGTTTCATTACTGAGTTTGCAGTAGACTCGATTATGTCCTACAACAAAGCATAGTAAATTTTCTTCAAAGGAATGTGAGGTAAGTACTTGAAATTTTTGAAATTATGGATTAAGATGCTTCTGTGTGAAAAGGGAATTTTACAGATGCAATCAGATTGCTAGTTTACTTATGTTTGGAGGAAGAAGTAAATCTGAGCAAGAAATCGATACAACATGAAGTGGAAAAAGGTATAAAGTAGTTACCAGAAAGAGATATCGCGGAAAATACCCAAATACCTTCATATAAATTGATTATATCCCTATTTTGAGTGAAGTTGAAGGAGAAAAAGAAGAAAAATACGTAGAGAGTCCCTGAGAAAATTCTCAGTATACCCCTTCTAGTCTGAAAGTTCACCAAAGCCAGAATCCAGTAGAATCGAAGGTATTATTAGCATTCCCCCTCCCCCTAATACCCCTACCCCTACTCCCCCTCCTCCTCCATATTCTCCTTCCCCTCCAAAAAGAGGTATGGATGATGATATTAAGCTACCTATTTTCAGAGGAATTGGATCAGAGGATCCAATTTTTTTTTGGTTTCTAGCCGAAGCTGTATGGACAACGAAGCAGGTAAATGATGAAGATATAAATAAGCCACAAATAATTACGACGATGTGAGATAGAGAACTGACATGGTATATGAAGTATTTGACCCATAAGAGTGGTACATTTGTAGATATTAAGAAAGCATAGATGTGGGAGTTCAGGAAGCCAAAGTCCAAATCACAGTGCATTACCGAGTTAAAGGAGATCAAACAGAAAACTAATGATTCTATTTGGGATTTTGATCAAATATTTAAGGTGTTATTGGATCAAGTAAGCTTCAACATACCTCCGCAACAACATAAACAATGGTTTATATTTGCGTTGCTACCACATATTAGGTTTCCATTAACACAACAGAAATTAGAAACTCAAGCCGAAGCTCTGGAAATTGCAATGAAGTTGGAAATTCACCTATAGGAGACACTAATGCAGGTGTGCAACAAATTCAAAGTAAGATGGAAAACCTAACCTTGAAATTACAAGATATTAATAAAGGTAAAGAAGTCAGAGAAGAAGTGTGGTGTACAAAGTGAAAATGAGAGGGCCATTCTAAGGAACAATGAAGATGATGAGGTTATTGCGAGGATTGACCATTTCCACCATTGCAAGTTGAGGGAAGCCTTGGAAATCGAAAAGAGGCTGGTTAACCTTAACATAGATGATGGGTGGAGTGTTAGAAAATGCTGTATTTCTACCCTTCTCTCTTAGTTGCTTTTTCTCTTCCCCTGTTCTCCCTCTTGTTGTTTTCCTCTACTCTGGCTCTCGGTTTCTTTCTCCCTTTTTTTTCTTTTTGAATTATTATTATTATTATTATATTATGATTTGAATTAATAAAATTACTTATTATTATTATTATATTATGATTTAAATTAGTAAAATTACCTATTAAGTAAAGTAAATAATAATTTTTATTAGATTCTATTATATAACATATAACTATTAATGAATTTTAATTATATAACATATAATTAAAATTAGTAGGTAAAATATAAAAATATTAAATTATATTAAAAAAAAGATAACTATTAAAGTTATATTCAAATTAGAAAACATTTAATTATTATTAATTCATTAATTAAAAAAATAAAATAAATAAATAAATAGGAATATAATAGAATAAAATAAAATTTAATTAAATTTCTTATTCTAATCAAACTAGCCGTTATTTTACAACGACTAGTTGGAGCTTTCCTTATCTTTTTAAACAGGTTCCTTGATCATATTTCTCATCTTGTCCTAATGATGAACCACACTGGCTGGTTAGAAATGCGTCAACAACATTTGCTTACATGTGATTTTCACCGAAAGATTTTATACACATATTATGGATCAGAAAAGCCAAATTCTTAATTCCCTGTTTTCCGGGATTACATGGCTAGTGGAGCACCTAATCCCCCGAACACAAGATCCAACCCACGGTGCAAGATATGCAAGAATAGAGGTCAAAATTTCCCATAAGAATGTTATTTGTTGCAAAAATATGTGCAGTCCCCAAGGAATATGTTCTATAATTTCTGTAAGTCAGTAGGACATAACGAGAATAATTGTCGAAGCTATGATCTAATGAAGGAGCACAATGTTGATACTTACAGAATGCAAGCAGAAGAGTGCGCACATGAGGCCAATGGAAAATGCAGTGGTCGAGGAGGTTATCAAGGAGGAGGTTGAGGAGGTGGAGTTGGTCGAAGACGTGGACAGGTCATACGTTATAACTGCAACAAGGCAAGTCATTTTGCAAGATATTTTTAGAATCCCACTACGACATGTAAGTACTACGATTCCTTTGATCGTGTAATTGAAGATTGTCCTATGCTTATGGAAAAAATTCAAGAGATTAGGAATCAACAACCCACACATAACATACAAATGATGACTGCTAAAAGGAGAATAGATGAACCTTGCGTTAATAATTTCACTAGAAGTGGAGCTGCAACTGGAAGTGATAAAGAAGATTTAAAGAAAGAATTTGAAAATCTAGGTGCATGGGTTAGAAAAACTGAGGAGAAATTTCCTATTTTCGATGTTCATAAAGAAAATAAAGTGTTTATGGAGGCGAAGTGAAATTTTACGGATGCAGGAGCTTCGAATTATACTGTACAACCAGGGCCTAGTGAATGCCACATGATGATTAGTTTCGACACAAAACCAAGCTACAACGCAGGATCGAGATCTAACACAAAATTCGTCAGATCAAGACAGTATTTTGAGATATTTTCTGCAGACTTGTATGAAGTTATTAAGAGATCATAAGGCTGTAGAAGGGCTTCAGGAATTGATAGATTCCAGCACATCAAAAGAAACACCACGAAGTGAAATGCATGCAGTCAATAATGTACATCGACAAAGGAGAACTAGAAAAGAAACGAGACTTAGTGCGAAGATAGGAGAATATGAAATGGATCAAGTTTTTATGGATTTGGGGTCTGACACTAATGTCTTGAAAAAATAGACATGGGAATTAATGGGTAAGATGAAGCTACAATGGTCAAATATTCAGCTAATATTTTCAAATCAAAAAAAGATATTTCCTATGGAAAGAGTAATAGGTGTCACAGTAGATATTGATGGAGTTCATACTATTTATGATTATGAATTAATAGAAATTGTTGATGATAGTAATCCTTATCCTTATTTGATTATAATTGATTGGGAAATGGAAAATATGACCATAATTAATCTGAAGAAGAGACAAATGATATTTGAAGGAAATAATAGGAGGGTGATTGTTCCTCTAGATCCATACAAAGGAGTAAGATATACAAAACCAATCAGAGAAGAATACAACGCAATTGACGTAGATAACACCTATCAATTGACAGCTAAGGAAGAAGATTATATTAACCCTATTGTAGATGGAAAGTTTACTTGGGATCATGATATTTCTTGCACATCAGATTCATAAGAATAATTGGAAAATTGGTAGAACAGGATGCATGAATTATCCACAAAGCGCTATGCAAGACCGAAAAAAGTAGTTCACTGTATGAAATATGAGGTATGTGACGTGCCTTCTTATGATGGTTTGGGAAATATAGATAATTTTATTACTACTTATGAAGAATAAGTGCCTGAAAATAAAAGACTGTAAGCTTTGGATATAGCCTTGAGATCTACCCCTGCTAGATGGTGGGGCACACACACGAATAATATAGGAGATTGGCAGGTTTATCGAAGAATAATGTGGATAAGGTTTGGACAAGTAGAAAAATAAATGTAGAAGAAATATTATGGTGAAACTGACCCTAAATATAATATCTAGCTATGCATTACAACATGGAAGTAGGTTCCACAACAGGAATGGGTACATGGATTTATTCACACATTGGAGACAATTCCTAAGAATTCATACCTAGAAACATAGCTGCAACATGGTACTATGGATTGGCCAGACTTGGTTTATGGATTTATTCTTACATTAAACTTTGAAGATGAATGTTTGGGCATAGATTTAGCCCTTTAGGTAGTAAAAGAGAAGATATTTGAAGGTGTAACCACACTGACATGGAAACAATATAATTGGGCTGTGCAGATAGAGTATGCACTAGAGTGTTATAAAATTATTGTAGAGGAAGAATAAGATCCTCGCAACATGGACATAACAAAATCAGAAGGACACCACAAATTACAAGGAAATGAGATAGAGATACTAGACATAAAAAATCCATTGAAGACCAAGAAGGTGAATATAGGATCTGAAGAAGAGCCCAAGTTTGCAACAATAGGATATTACTAGGATGAGGAGATAGTCAGTAAAGTTACAGAGATACTCCATGAGTATCAAGGACTGTTTCCCACCAAATTTTTAGATATGAAGGGAATATTAGGAGATATAGGGGTCATGAAGATTCCCTTGAAGCCTGATGCGAAGCTAGTCAAGTAGAGACCTTATAGGTTGAACCCGAAGTACAAGGAGATGGTGAAGCTATAAATTTATACGATGATAACAACAAGGATTATTGAACCTGTCAAAGAGTCAGAATGGGTAAGTCCAATGGTGGTGCAGGAAAAGAAGAATCAAGGAGAGATTAGGATCTATGTTTACCTAAGGAAATTGAACGATGCGTGTTTACATGATAATTTTCCTACACCATTCACATATGAAGTGTTGGATAATGTAGGAGGTCATGAAGCTTCTTCATTTACATATGGTTTCTCAAGGTATCATCAGATAATTGCACCTAAAGATAAACATAAGACCACACTTGCTACAGAATGGGGCTCATACCAGTACATAGTAATGCCTTTTGGATTGAAGAATACCCCTGCCATATTTTCTAGAGTGGTGGTCGCAGCTTTTAAGTAGTACATTCACAAGTTTTTGGAGGCATACTTTGATGATTGGAAAATATTTTGACTGTTGAACAAACATGTTGGGAGTTTGAGGCTTATTCTTGACACTTGCATACAAGATTAGATCTCTCTAAATTTGAAGAAGTGCATATTTTATGTACCTTTTGGTATATTATTGGGGAATATTGTTTGTAAGCAAGGATTGATGGTGGACCCTGCTAAGATTGTTGTCATTGTGAACTTGGAACCACCTAAGACAGTAAGACAACTGCACACTACGTTGGGACATACAGGGTATTACAAAAAGTTTATTAAGGGTTATGCGCAGACCACTGCACCTGCGCAGACCACTGCACCCATGGAGAAATTGATGAATAAGGATGTAACTTTTCAATGGGATGAAGAATGCTAGAAGAGCCTAAAAATATTAAAAGAAAAGATGGTAAGTGTGCCTATAATAGTATTCCCTGATTGAAATAAGGAATTTCATGTGCATGTGGATGTATCTTGCATAGCTTTGGGAGTGGTATTGGCACAACCCGGTGAAGGAGAAATTGATCATCCTATAGATTTTGTAAGTAGGAAGTTATCTAAAGATGAGAAGAATTACACCACCACAAAAAGAGGTGTTCTAGATATGGTGCATGCTTTGTAGAATTTTATACATTATTTGTTGGGATCACATTTTAAGATGTTTACAGATCATTCTGCATTGAATTATTCGACTAATAAGACTTTTTTAGGAGGGACGATTTGCAGATGGTTATTGTTATTTCAAGAGTATGACTTTGAAGTCGTTGTTAAACCAGGAAGGCTGAATGCAAGACCTAATCATCTGTCAAGATTGGAAACATGAGAAGAACCAACTGACATAGAAGAGAATCTCCCCGATGCACAATTATTTGCAATCAGAGTAGAAAATGACCATTTTGTAGACATTATTCAATTTTTGACCACAGGGATGGCTCCTTCAGAGTATACTACAAAACATAAAGAAATAATTGGTGGTAAAGGCATCTGAATTTTCATTAATAGCAAGACAATTATATAAGATGGGACTAGATGAGATACTTCGTAGATATGTTCTTGAACATGAAAGATCAATGATTCTAGCAGAAGCTCATGGAGGTGCAGCTGGTGGAAATTATGCATGAAAAGCTACTTTTCAAAATATTTTGAGATCTGGATTGTGGTGGCCTACACTACATAAGGATGCAAAGGAATATTGTAGAGCATGTGACATGTGTCAAAGAATAGGGAAGCCTTCTAGAAGGGATGAGATGCCATTGGTTCCAAAAGTGACATTGTAGGCTTTTGATAAATGAGATATTGATTTTGTTGGACCAATCAACCCACCTGGAAAGAAGAATGGTGTGAGGTACATAATAAATGCGACTGATTATCTGACACGATGGATCGAAGCACAGCCAGTAAGGAACTGCATCAAAGTTTATTTTTGAATACATATTGTCTTGATTTGGATTTCTGAAGATCTTGATTAGTGATCAAGGTTCACATCTTCTTAATAATACTATTGAAGCATTGACTAAGGAGTTTCAATTCTAGCATCAGAAGAGTACTCCTTATCATCCTCAGATCAATGGAACAATGGAATATTTTAATAATATTTTGGAGAATGCACTCATCAAAGTATGGAATGTGAATAGAGATGAATGGGACCTTATAATTCTAGTTGTATTGTTGGCTTGTAGGACCACAAGCAATAATTTGGCAAGACAGACACCCTTTAGGTTGGTGTATGGGCAAGAAGTTGTGATTCCCATGGAGTATATTATGCCCAGCTTGCAAATTTAAGCCTTCACAGATATGGAAGAAATTGAACAATGCAGGAAAGGATGTCACAGTTGACTTCCTTGGAATAAGATAGATTTGTAGCATGGTTCCATCGGTAGGTGCAGAAAGCATGAGAAAAGCCCTGGAATGATAATCATATCAAGCAGAATAAATTCAAGGTAGGAGACCTTGTTCTCCTCTATGACAGTAAGTTTGTAAAATTTCCAGGGAAGTTTAAAATGTGCTGGTTGGGCCCATATCTTATCAAGCATATTACATATGGAGGCACAATTCAATTGGTGAAGGTGAATGGGGAATTGATTCAAGGAAGGGTAAATGGCAATAGGTTGATGTTTTACAGGGATGACCCTGTCTCTACAACCTCACTCTAAAGAAGAAAGGAGGAAAGTCTTAGTGCCACCTACAGTTGAAAGTGGGCACTGTACTATAAACTACTCTGCAAAAGGAGCTTCGACATAGAAATTTTCTTTGCTACAATATCGATTATGTTGAATATTGTAAGAGTCGCGATGTATGAAGGATTGTGCACTCTAATATGAACGTGTCAAAGTTCGTTGTAAAAATATGACCGTTAAAAGAGAAAGTTGCCATTGGAGGGGTGGAAAATTACATTTATGGAGATAGGTTGGAAACAATCCAGGCATAGATATGCAGTTAATGAGAAAAAACCGAGAAATATATAGGCTAATCATGAAGTTGGAAGTTCAATATTGCTATAAAAATCCACGTCCCGCCAATATTTTGGCACTTTGCTATTTGAGAGCTAAAATTTTGCTAAGTATCGAGAAGTTACAGAAGTTGCAAGACTGTATGCACACTGAGGAACTTATCAGCATTTTTGAAAAGAAAGGTCTAACAAGACTCTTGGTAGCCACAATGCCGTATGGTACACCCTCATCATTGCCCTCACCCCTCTCACAGTGGAAATATACGAGGAATAAAACATCCAAGGAGCAGAAAACAAAACACGAGTAGGATAAGAAACCCATCAAGCTGCAGCTAGAACCTAAACAAGTAAGAGAAAATGAAGAAGAAGTTGAGCAAGAATACATGGAACTAGAGAGCGCAACACTCCCGTCCCCCTTCCACCATACATTTTGCCTATAAAACCCAACGAAAAAATAGTCAAGGATTTAAAAGATGCGAAGTATGTTACATTTACACTGGTGCTACTAGAGAAAGTTACATTTGAGGGAGAATTACTCGGAAATATTCTGCAGTTTAAGTTCAAATACTGCGACTTCAATGATAGAAAAAAATACTCGCATTTCACACCAGGAATATACCTAAAGCATGTCAATTACCTAGAGAGTGGTGCAACAATATTGGAGCAGCATCGGTGGGCGAAAGGATTGGAGTAGTCTGGATTACTGAATATGCTGAATATGCCTCACTTCGACATAAGCACACCAAGCACAACCTGCATAAGACAATTACTCAAACTGGTGCACAGTGGATTCCTTTGAGCGGGAAAGAAGATCCCAATTGACGGGATGTTGATACGGAGAATCACCAGGTTTCCCTATAAAGGATGGGACCCCACGGAAGAGTTTGTGGGAAAATACCAGGACAAAGCAATAGCTCAGAACATGAAGGAGAAGTTTGGGATTAAAAAAGGCAATTGGGGCTAAGATTCAATTCTATTAGTGACTAGGGAGTCTTCTTTGGCACGCACATCCTAACCGGAAAGTTTATGAGAAATTTTTGGCCAAAAAAATTCCTTACCGCTGTAGTGTCATTGGCTACACTGTGCAACAATGGGGTTAAGTAAAACTAGGCCAAATATATGTGCAAGGAGTTTCTTGATGATTGTCGCGAAGCCTAGGAGAAAGGTAAAACCTTTCACTTTGCATGGCTGATTATGATTATAATAATGTTTTCATGGAAAGAACCAGAGGAGTCATAGTTTCTTGTGATATAAGCAGATGTGTGTGAAGTCGCGTGATATGCCTCACTCTGGTATACCAATGAGCCATCGCGTGCATAGGAGAACAAAATAAATTTTTTTTTTATATGACATGAATTTTCACATGCTGGTGAACCAACACCCTCGACTATCACCAAGCTTGTACGAACAATATAATGTTTTTGTGAAGTTCAAGGCTTATTTCCATAAAGTGTATGTGCATGCACGAAGAGATACAATGAAGACATAGAATCCTCTACCACACTTGGTCACTGAAGATGATATTACTACACTAATACAACAGTGGCCCATAGAATGGATGAATGTGTTGGAGGAAGAGGCAGAAGGTAGTAAGACAAATGAAGAAACATCGGAGCATGAAGGCCCAAGTGGCAAAGATAAGGAAGATAAGGAAAAGGAGGAATCAAAGAAAGACCACGAGCATGATGAGGGTCAGAAAGATCCTCTTGGAAGAGATGAGCATGAAAAGGATAAGACATCGACAGCTAAAGGAAATCGAAATATACACAACAAAGCTTCCCCCATGAGCAAGAAGAAGCAGAAGGCAGATAAGTCAAAAGACATAATTCCATTGGTCCTTACTGAAGGGGACCTATAAAATATCGGGGAGAAGATGCAAGTGATAACAACAGAGTCCTGGAACAAGATATAGGATCTATACAACACACTCCTAGCAGGCATTGAGGAGAGTATTGTAGAGTTAAATCTCTTGGAATAGACAACAAGGAAACTAGTGCAGAAAAGGGCAGGGCTCCCACAAGAAAGACTGATCGAGATGACCTTTGGATGAAAATAATGCAGATACCTGCTTCAAATCTACAATTTGACTCCACTGAAGTGAAGCAACAGTTGAAAGGTTGGGACCATGTCAATATGAACATCGTAGCGCTGCCAATTCTGGTATTGCATGATTTACATCAAGTTATTGTTAGTGAGCTGAAGTAGTGAGAACAACACACCTCCAAGTTGAACATTCAAGTAGAAAAAGAGTGAGTTTCGTTGAAAAAATAGCTCGATCATGTTATCAAAGAGAAGGATCAGGCCAAACAACAACATAGGTTACAGGAAGTGGTCAAAGCCACATGTAGGGAAGTTTCAGACAAGGATTCCCGCGAGGAGGAACCACTGGAAGACAAGATTGCAAAGCTCATCCTTGCAATCGAGAAGTCCAAAAAGGAGGTCACAGATGTGTAGTTTGAGTACGATCTAAATATCAGTGAGCTGAAAATTAAGCTGCAACCAGTGACGCCACCATAAGTTCAGGAACAAAGGGGGATTGACATAATGGCTGCAGTTGCAGACATCTCCGCGACAATGGAAGAATGTGGAAAATTTCTGGAATACTCTTTGCATATTTGGACTTCACTATGGGAATATCCAAACGTCCAAAAGATATAAGAATACATTCGATAGAATCAGAAGTAGTTAGAGGAAATTCAGGCCACTGCGAGTACCTTACGAGTCTCACAGAATCTCACGAGGATCAGTGAAGGAATTTTCCTTCAGAATAAGATAGAAGAACTGAGGAAAGAGGATCAGTTTTTGATAGAGAGAACTCAACCATGGCAGGTTGAGGCCATCTAGCTTTCATAGGAAATGGATGGGAGGCTCTAGAAGCTTTGAAAAAAGGAAGGAGCAGTCAGGAAGAAGACTGCAAGCCCAGTGACAAAGGCACTTCTTAAAGAAGAACGTGAATTAACTCCTAAATATGCAAAAACAGAGTATGTAAAAGAGCATTACCCTAAGTTCTAGCAATATGCAAAAGAAAATAACCACATATTTTTGGCTTGCTACTGCATACTATTCAACCACACTTCCCACAAGGGAAGTGGTAACCAAACCTGCAACAACATTTTTTTCCAGTAAAATTCTACTAATAAAGAGAGATATTTCGCTACTAAAAGTAATGCATAGATCAGATACACAAAGAGAGACTGGAGCATCTAGGTTGGGCCCTAACCCAAAGGGACTCATCCCTTCGAAACAAACTTAGATGTGATACAACAATAAACCTTTCATTGAAATAACATAAAGTTCAAGTGAATCATGCAAAAGAAAATGAAAATGACAGTCTTAATCTCATAAAGTTCAAGTGCATCATGCAAAGGAAAATGAAAATGACAGTCTTAATCTCTTAGCTCTTACTATCTCTTCCCTTGCTAAAAAATTACAATCATATTGATCCCTTAGGCTTGTTAATTTATGCAAAGATGAATAAGGGGAAACCTCATTGGAAAGAGGACTACTTCCCTACAAAATTTTTAAAATAGCGGATCTAGCTCCATTAGATCCTCACAATTACTTGATTGCATTGGTTTTTAGTAGAATTTGAGTTGTAGATGAGTGATTTTAGGGATCAAGTCGAGTTAAAGGATAGTAAATGCAGGGGATAAGCCTACTATATCTCCTCTAATTTCCTCCAATGTGCCTCTACATAGTAAATTCACTAAAAAAATCTATTTTTCATTCACATTAACCACATTAGGCCACAAAGTATGACATGCATCCTTTAGTCTTCCTATTAAGCACATTATAGCCAAAACACTATTAATTAATGTGAGAAAAGAATAAATTATAGGATTGAAGATAAAAAAATGGGCCTTATAATATGTTAGTGTCAGTATTTGCATACTTCCACCAGGGATCAAAAGAAATTTTCATGTGCATCTTAGGTGTCCCATTCTGAATAAATTTTTCATCATTCCATTAGGTCATGATATAAAATTGTTCCACTGGTGGTTGTCCTGGTCAAATAAGCTTCCTTCTCCCTCAGAAGATCATATTGGCTAACTCATTCTCATGTCTCCTTGAGCATCATAACACCTACGGAAATTCTCTGTTCACTTGGAAGTCTTTAAAGTCAAAGGTCAAATTCTCAAGCAAAAGTCAGGTCAAAAAGTAGTGCCATTAGGTCATACGGTCAAAATCATGAAAATTGGTCATTTCACCATCAAATTCATCTTTTGAAGGTGTAGTAATAGTCAAATGTATTCAAAAATTTCAGGTTCTAAACTATCATTTCCAAGTAAGTGGTTTTTTTTTTACCACATTTGTCTCTCAGTTGTGCTTGGAAAGCTCATTTCCCTCTCCTAGGGTTTTGAGGGCATTTTTCTTGGTCTCATCACTTCCATGGTTAAATAATCAAAAAGAATTTTATCTCAATGCTATTACACTTTCCCCTATAATTAATATATCTTCCTAAACACTTCCCATCACTCCTATCCCTCAAAATCATCATTTTTCCACAAACCCTAGCCTATTGCTACAATTTGACACTTTTGGAGACTAGGCATCTGTTTTTCCCTTTTGGACCCCTTCCACTCACTCAATCCTTGAAATTCCACTTTCTACTACTCTCTAACATCTATCCCTATCCCCCAAAACTTCCCCAAGAATTTATACAGCCCTTAACCCCTTCATTCCCCTCCCTTTACAAGGAAGTCCTAAATCCCTTGTTTTGCCTACACCAAATCCTAATTTCCTCTTCCACTGAGCTATGGTTTTCTATGGAAGCAAAGACATCAGAGAAGAGGAAGCATAAGGAAGGTAATTTCAGAAATTATGAATCTGTACCAACTCATAAACATCATGCCTCCATCATTTTTCAAGAAATCATTCTAAGGGCCAAATCATTTGCCACACACAGGGCCAGTTTCACTTCAAACTATGTTTCCAACCAAACAAAGATGAATTTGAAAAAAGTGAGAGAGGGTTTTTTCCAAAATAGGCCAAGTAAGAAAAAATTCTTTCCATGTTTACACAGGTATCATGGTTTTTTATAAATATTAAAAATACAGGTGCCACATGAGGTTTGCTACATTTCTGGAGTGACCTTAGGAAACTCAAGTTTTCTCCTAACTGGAGTGTCCAAATGACTTTATTGATGAGTCAAATGATAACTAGATAGAGATATATTTACAATTAGCTATCAAGATCTAAATTTGGAGTTGCGGAAGGCATTCCAACGTTGCCTGCACCAACACTTTGCATTTCTACACCATCATTCAACACTTTTTGAATAGTCTTGGGAAAATAAACTTTTGACAAGGAAAATGAACTCTGAACAGAAACCCAAAGGTATATTTCGAAAGTAGATAGGATACACTTTACAACGAGCTATCTTGGGCCCAATTTGGACACAGGGAAGGCCTCCAAATGTGGTCTTCAAAAAGGTGCTGCAGTGGTGCTGCACGTTCAGAAGGTTGGCGCTGCACGTTCGAACCGGCGCTGCATGCCTGACCAGTGGTGATGCACCCTTGCTAGGAGAAATCAGTGTAAATTTCAAAGGTGTTGCGCACTCAGACAGTGTAATTGCACTTTTGGATAGGCACTGTGCCCTCAGATAGTGGCATTGCATGCCTGCATAGTGAAGACTTCTGAGTGTTGTGTCACTTCAAACTACTTCAAACAACTTCCAAAATTCTCCTAAAATCCTCCAAGCTGTTCTAAATAGTAAGTTATCATTCATGACCTTGTTTATAATTTATTTGGTGACTCTTGAATGATTTGAAATGAAACTCTAATTTCAATTTGTGTTAAATGTTCATACACCTTGTTCACCTTCTTAAGCATATATTAGTCACAGGCAGGGTAATTTTCATTGACCTAGGGTTTTCATTGACCTAGTTTGACCATTCACTTCATTCCCTTCACTCATTCCCTTCACCTGTTCAAGCCATGATGCATTCCCACCATTTTGATGGGTGAATGATGAAAAGAAAGACATTGGCATTCAAAGGAAGATGGCAAAACACTATGCCATGAGAAACAAGATTGCAAGGGCCAAGCTCAATCGAGCCCATGCAAAGATTTGGGTTTTGACTGAGTCAAAGGAGAAGGAGAAGTTGAAAATTCTTGCTGAGGTGTCTCTCCATGCCTCTAACCCCTAAATCAGCAAGAAAATTCACAATTTTGGCACTCTTGTGCAAATTTTGATTTTTGGACAGTTTAGCACACAGAAAATTTGCTAAACGCGCAGCGCCACTAGCACTACGCTCTTTTTTGGGAAATTAAATTGCAAAATGGTCAAAATCCTAAATTTCATAATGATGATTACATCAACCTTAGCAAGTTTCAGAATATCTGGAGCAGAACTGGTCACTCAAAGAGGAAAAAAACCACCAAAAAATCATGTTTCTGCCCTCTTTTTGACCTTGGCACTGCGTGTTTACCAGTCTTGGGAGAACAGGTTTTTGACAGGGTAGATGGGCACCCTTGATGCAGCCAAAGGCTGTAAAAACCCACATTCTCACCTTAAACATACATGGTTCATTTTTAAACTAAGATAATTTTCAAACTGGGCAAAGTCTAATGCGGAAGCTTTGCTTCTTTTCTCAACCTATGGTTAAAACCATAACCAAAACCTGTTTCATAAACCTCAAATAGAGATAGATTTTCTTTAAAATAATGGTTAAAACCATATTATATAACCCACTTCATGAATATTCAAATTAATATTTGACCTTGGAATAAAACCCAAAATATAAATCTTCATATGCGACTTCAAACTTTGGTTAAAACCCCAAAGAAAACCTTCGAGCCACATCATACCAATTCACCATATATTTGGACCCACGCGATCATTTAATTTGATTTAAATCTCGACTTTGGTTAAAAACCAAAGCACCAACACAATAATAACATCTGGCCCCACAACTTTATTAACATACCTCTCCACCATTTATCAAATATATATTTGGGCTATGTTAACATTCCATATTCTAATTTAAAACCCAAATATCAAATATGAATATTTGGCTCGGTCCCACAACATTTTATTTCATTTCATACAACTTCAACCTTGGTTAAACATAAACCAAAAAATATTAATGTTGGGTCCCACAGCATTGACAACCCACTTACCTTTCGTTAACTTTCACGCACCTTCGGGTGCGAATGTCGTTAGATCTAAACTACAAATCATCGAATGGATTCATTTTCCTCTAAAATTTATCGCTCCAACTCGACGCGAAATTGGCGGTATTCCAAAACCGTCTATTTCTACGTGTCATATGTGGACCATTATCACGTTCAACTCCAATGAAACCATTTACCAGGTTTAATCCATGCGAAAACCATTTGTGGTTTTCGAATCCGCCTTCACTGTTCCTATTGCATAGTTTTTCCACGTTTCCTTCGCACCTTTGATCTCTTCTTTCATTAACTCGGGTTCTAAACATGACCAGGGTTCCAACCTGAAAGGAATTCCACTCCTTTGGCCAATCCAACCATCCTATTGCACCTTAAGTTCACAGTTTCATTTGCATTTCAAACCCTCCTTCTATGCGATTCTTTATGCAGGTTTCTACAACGCATCATTCTGGAATCAAGCAACCCACTCAGGTTACGAAGGAAATTGACCCTTTTTCAATTTCAACAGGGTTTATTACATATTTTTCAACTCATGATTTCATACAGGGCCAGGGTTCCATCAAATCTTCAACCCTCGGATCTCACTGCTCTGCACATACACAACAGAAAGTATAATTATCCTCTGAAATTGAATCTCCTTTCTGGCATTGATTCGAATCTCCTTACACCTTCCAAGATCAAACCCTCAACATATCGATTTGAGAAGTTATTTTCTCTTCCATCTTATCGATCCATTTTGTGATCGATACACACAATTTCACCATTGCAATTCAATATTACACACACAAACTTGTACAATCCTATAACCAAATTTCATCTGCACACCATATAACTCAGAAATGAAATACAAACTAAGAAAATTGAGTTCTTAGTATTAACACACAATAATTACATAGGAAATTCTTCCTCTTTGGCCTGATATTCAATCAGTGGCCTTCTTCCTCTAATTTTCCCGTAGGCTTACAATTCAACTCTACCTCTCTATCTCTGTTCTACCTTCCAATATATATATTTATCTACTTATCTACTGCCTTTTTATGCCTTTGAGGCTTACATTTTATACAAATATTTCTGAACCCAATTCTGGTTCCAAATCCTCTATTTTCTGAACAATTTCCTATGAATCCTCTTTAATCCTAAAATCACTACTTAATCCCTAAGGATCTTATTTCATCCACAAGATAATGAAACATATTCTAATTTAGGATTTATAATTAATTCCTAAATATCTCAATCCCTATACACTCTCAACTAGTCTAATTCTCTCATGTTCTCCAACATTCGAGAACATTTACAAAATTCCTCACAATATTTAATTAATTTTCATTAAAATCACTCAAACCATTACATAAGAAACCAACTCCCTTGAAACCACAAAACCCCTAAGTCTATTAAAATACAAGGAATTTTCTTGAGCCTAATGCCCCTGCATCAGACTCCCAAGGTAAAAAATAATCATGATTTCCTGATCATGTGCTTTTAATATTTGCCTCCTGGATCCCATACTCTGTTTTGCTGCTGTCCAATAGCTGCATTCTTCAACTACACTTTTCCAGGCTTGCATATTGTGTTCCGCGTCTTGCCACTAGCTATGCTTTCACAGTCTATTCTTGTCTTCTCCTCGCTGTAATTTCTTTTCTTTCTTGCTGCTGTCTTTTTTTGAGACACCTTCATCATAAATCTTATTATGCTTTCAATCTCTATGTCCAATTTATCTTCTGTCTGGAAATTACTCTGCCTTTTGTTTTTGCTTTCAATTTTTGTTTCTTTCAATTTTTGTTGCTTTTATTGCTGCATATGTTTCTTTTGCTATAGATGTTGTTGCTATTGTTGCTACCTCCCAAACTTCTTGAATATCTCTGAAGATATCTCCCTCTACAACATTCTTCTTCTGCTCATCATCTGCAAATTCACTTTTAAAAAATGAATTATTATTTGATCCTTTAACTACAGTAACATACTCATTCATTCTTCTTTGTATACTAGTAAGCATAATCAAATTTCAAAAACTAGTATCTTCTCTTATCTCTTCAACAACTTCAGACATTTTCACTTTAGTGTCTGCAATTCCTTTCTCTTGTTAAAATGCTTCTAGCAAGCATTTCAACCATTTCCTTTGAACTTGTTTCATCTCAACCACATCATCAATATGCTGCAATTTAGTTTCGGCATATCCTTCTTCTTCTTCTTTGACAATCTTCAGTAATTTTCCATCACCTCCTTGATTGATTCTGGTAATCAATTCAACTTCTTCAAACTCTGTATCTTCATTATTTATCAGAATATAATTTTGATTCTCCATCACTGTGTCAGTTCTAAAAGTCAGTTCTACAGTTTCCTCTTGGTCAATCAGACAAGCCAACTCCTCCTTGTCATCAACAGTAACAAGTTCCTTCATATGAGACATGACTGTCTCACCTTCCTTGGAATTTATAAATTCCTTCTTCTGCAACAGTTCATCTTCCTTCAAGACAACTCCAAGAGATGGATTTTCTTCTGCAATACTTGTAAACACAGTCAAATTTTCAATTTCAAAATTACAAGACCCAATGGTCTCATTTGATGATCCAGTCACCAAATCTTCTTTTTGTAGTTCCAAGTCTCTTTCAGGACTCAGAAAATCTTCACTCTCTTTCTTTCCAGCTTCTAAAGTCAACTCCATAATAGAATGATGATCCTCCACTATGTTTTTATCTAACATAGTTTCCCTTTCATTAAATTATCTACATTTTTTCATTTGTTGTCCTTATTTGCGTGCATAATTAACACATGAATTATCAGTATTAAAAATACAAGGTTTCAATACCTTTTCCTCAATACCTTTTCCTCCTCTGGCAACATTTCAGTATGATGCTTTAAGTTTTCTTCCAAATCCTTTGTCAGCACATTAGTATGCTGATTTAAATTCTCCATGAGACTGTCAGCTAGTCTCTCCTCCATTTCATTTGTTTCATGAAAATATCTCTACTTTGGTTCACAATAATGAACTCCTTTAATTTTTTGATTCATTCTTGCATCCTTATCCTCTATTTTTTGACTGTCATTCATGAAAAATTCTTTTTCTTTCACATTCAACAATTTATCTTGAGTATAGATCCTCTAATTTTCCAACTCTCTTCTTTGAAGTTCTAAATTTCTATATAACTCAATAATTTAAATTGGAGTAGAACTTGGAAATTTCACACAACTCTCCATACCTTCACTTGTTGTTGACCAATCATCAGATGGTCCTTCTCCCTCTATTTCAATATTCTGCTGAATATTTCCATTAGACCCCTCTATCTTCATTTCTTCCTAAGATTTTTCTATCTCAGCATTAATCTGAACAGAATTCAGATTCAACTCCTTCTCCTTAAAAAAATTCAAATTTTGTTCATCATCTTGTGACGTACCTACAATCATACACAAATCATTATTTTTTAAAACACAAGACTTTTCAGTCTCGTTTGTTTCTTCAAGCAATTCTCCTTGAACAGATTTGCATGTGGAATCCTCAAATTCCATCTTTGACTCAAAAAATCTGGGTTCTTCTTTCCATAAGGCAATATCCTTTTGCCTCCACTTAATTTGTAATGGTTGCCAAATTACCTTCTTTCCATTTAGTGGAAAGATCCATCCTCCTCTCTGGTTTTCCTCTTCTTGTAGCCATTCCTTTAGTACCTCTAGTTGTACTTTCATCATTGCAATTTCTCTTTCTCTATCCTTCATCTTATTTCTGTGGAATTATTTAGAACCTCTTCTCTGATCCTCCATGATCATCTTCTTTATGAGCTTCTCACTCACTATGAGTTTCACTAATCCTCTACAACAACAAGTCCTCCCTACTGCCACTTACCTCACCAATCCTCTCTCTGGACTTGGTCTTTTGGCAAGCACTGGTTCTCTATCTCTGGAACCTCTTGAGCACTCTCTTCTGCTCTCTCTAGTCTTATATCCTCAACTCACCTTCTCTTGAGAACACTTCAGTTGTTCTCCCTATCCAACCTTTAGCTAGAATATTAGGTTCACTGCCATCATCATCAAAATCTTTGTCTTCATCTTGTCTGCAACCATAATTCTGCAATCACAATTTTTAAACTAGATTAAATTATCTCACCTTCAAGATCTCTACATGATCTTGTTCTCTTCAATGATAGTACCTTGATTGGACTGTCTTCATTTATTTCTGCAAATGTATGTTCACTTCAATTCTGTGTATATGATGCTTATCAGATTTAATATCTGATCTCCTTCTCCCCTCATCATACATGCATTCTGATTTAATTAAAAAAATCTTTAACTTTCAAAAGAGCTTTTCCAGCATTGATACCACTTGATGCAGCCAAAGGCTGCAAAAAACCCACATTATCACCTTAAACATACATGGTTCATTTTTAAACCAAGATAATTTTCAAACTGGGCAAACTCTAATGCGGAAGCTTTGCTTATTTTCTCAACCTATGGTTAAAACCATAACCAAAACCTGTTTCATAAACCTGTAACAGAGATAGCCTTCATAGGCGGAAGCTTTGCTTTCAAATAATGGTTAAAACCATATTATATAACCCACTTCATGAATATTCAAATTAATATTAGACCTTGGAATAAAACCCAAAATATAAATCTTCATATGCGACTTCAAACTTTGGTTAAAACCCCAAAGAAAACCTTCGGGCCACATCATACCAATTCACCATATATTTGGACCCACACGATCATTTCATCTGATTTAAATCTCGACTTTGGTTAAAAACCAAAGCACCAACACAATAATAACATCTGGCCCCACAGCTTTATCAACATACCTCTCCACCATTCATCAAATATATATTCGGGCTATGTTAACATTCCATATTCTAATTTAAAACCCAAATATCAAATATGAATATTTGGCTCGATCCCACAACACTTTATTTCATTTCATACAAATTTGAATTTGGTTAAGCATAAACCAACACATATTAATGTTGGGTCCCACATCATTGACAACCCACTTACCTTTCGTTAACTTTCACACACCTTCAGGTGCGAATGCCGTCAAATCTAAACTACAAATCATCGAACGACTATCATGTTCATTTTCCTCCGGAATTTATCGCTCCAACTCAACGCGAAATCGGCGGTATTCCAAAACCATCGATTGCTACGTGTCATCTGCGAACCATTATCGCGTTCAACTCCAATGAAACCATTTACCAACTCTAATCCACGCGAAAACCATTTGTGGTTTTCAACTCTGCCTTCACTGTTCCTATTGCATATTTTTGCCACATTTCCTCTGCGCCTTCGATCTCTGCTTTCATTAACTCAGGTTCTAAACACGACCAGGGTTCCAACCTGAAAGGAATTCCACTCCTTTGGCCGATCCAACCATCCTACTGCACCTTAAGTTCACAGTTTCATTTTCATTTCAAACCCTCCTTCTATGTGATTCTTTATGTAGTTTTCCACAACCCATCATTCCGGAATCAAGCAACCCACTCAAGTTACGAAGGAAATCGACCCTTTTTCAATTTAGACAGGGTTTATTACATATTTTTCAACTCATAATTTCAGACAGGGCCAGGGTTCCATCAAAACTTCAACCCTCGGATCTCACGAGTCACTGCTCTGCACATACACAACAGAATGTATAATTCTCCTCTGAAATTGAATCTCCTTTCCGGCATTGATCCGAATATCCTTACACCTTCCAAGATCAAATCCTTAACATATCGATTTGAGAAGTTATTTTCTCTTCTATCTTATCGATCCATTCTGTGATAGATACACACAATTTCACCATTGCAATTCAATATTACTCACACAAACTCATACAATCCTGTAACAAAATTTCATCTGCACACCATATAACTCAGAAATGAAATACGAACTCAGAAAATTGAGTTCTCTGTATTAACACAATAATTACATAGGAAATTCTTCCTCTCTGGCCTGATATTCAATCAGTGGCCTTCTTCCTCTAATTTTCCCGTAGGATTACAATTCAACTCTACCTCTCTATCTCTGTTCTACCTTCCAATCTATATATTTATCTACTTATCTACTGCCTTTTTATGCCTTTGAGGCTTACATTTTATACAAATATTTCTAAACCCAATTCTGGTTCCAAATCCTCTATTTTCTCAACAATTTCCTATGAATCCTCTTTAATCCTAAAATCACTACTTAATTCCTAAGGATCCTCTTTCATCCACACGACAATGAAACAAATTCTAATTTAGGATTTATAATTAATTCCTAAATCTCTCAATCCCTATACACTCTCAACTAGCCTAATTCTCTCATGTTCTCCAACATTCGAGAACATTTACCAAATTCCTCACAAAATTTAATTTATTTTCATTAAAATCACTCAAATCATTACATAAGAAACCAAATCCCTTGAAAAAACAAAACCCCTAAGTCTATTAAAATACAAGGAATTTTCTTGAGCCTAATGCCCCTGCATCAACCCTTCTAGAAAGTGAAAGCATATTTTGAAACTAGAGTCAGCGACCTCTCCAATGAGCTATCATGGAGCTGATTTGGACAAGGGGAAGTCCTCCAAAAGTGGCTTACAAAACAGGTCAATTTTTTCTGTCATGGCGCTGTGCACTTACCAGGAAATTTACATTTTCACCAGTTTCATCAAATTTTGAAATTTCACTTCTGTTTCACTTTTTACTTGGGTAAATGAAAAATTTACCAATGTAAATGTCATATTTTACTTTTACCTAAGGTAGATACATTAGGTAAATCATTTGTTTAATTCAAATGTATTTGTTCTTAAAGATATGAATGAGTCACTTTCCTCATCCTAGACTCTAGCTTTCAGTTCAACTTTTGATGTAACAACTTCCTCACCTCATGGATTCGACCCCTGAGGATGGGAGAAATTGGTTTTGAGGTCTATAAGGTTTATTTTTTCAGTCATTGTAATGGTTGGAATCAATTTGAGAGATTGTATTGATTACGTATCATTTTGGCTTGGACATTAACGGAAAATTGCAGCTATTTTCTTGGGATCCATGTGGTATGAGTTTTAGACATAGTTTCTTCTCTGTTATCAATTTGTTTGAATGTATTGTTAATTCATAAACCATTTCATATCTATAATATACTAAATTTCAAGTTTGAAAGGTAGAATTCATATTTATTTATGATTTGTTTTGGGAAATTTAGTATAATGTGTTCATTCTCCTTAGTTTAGGGAAAATAAATTCCAGATGCTTTCCCTAGCTCCTCACCAGTATATTCATGCCATTTAATTCAATTTTGAATTTTAAATCTTTTCCCTACCTTGCCCCATCAAAAAAACTGCAATTTCATCCCTTTGGCCCTGACTTATTCTCCTTGACCTAATCCCTGTTCAGTGAGCCTAACCCTAAAATCAAAATCAAAACCCCCTGTACTCCTTAGCTGGCCTAAAATATTTTTCATCCATCCCTCTTAGCTGTGATTCTATTGAGAGATCCCTCTCTGACTTGATAGGGCTAGATACCAAGTCTAAAGTTTGGTTTGAGGTTACCTTGGGATTGCCTCTCTAAGCCTTGAGGTTCAATTTGAGTGATAACATTTTGGCGACCCAACTGGGGAAGAAAAAGTAAGATCAGATCTTCCCTGGGAAAGATCATCAAATTTTAGATCTGATTTTTTATGGTGGACAGTGGTCAGATGCATATGAAGATTGAAATCATCCACCTGGCAACTCCACACATTTCAGGTTGATGAAAGACTCCACTGGCTGAAGAATCCAAAATAAACACTTAATGGTGATTCCACTGCATGAAGGTCAGTAGCTTCAAGATTTTTCAAGATGGGAACTGTTGCAAGAAGGTATGCTCCGATGAGCCGATATCACATTCTAGGTTTCCCAAATAAAATGCCTAAGGTACATTGGCAAAGGAATTTTCCTATGTTCAAAAATGTGAAAGTTAATGATGCTACTTTTCATCTGGTGAGATTTCACATGCATGTGCGTAGATTAAATATTTGTTTTCCTGAAGACTGCTTGATGAAGATATTCATGGCCACTCTGGAAGATGAAGCTCGATCTTGGTATGAAAGTTTTCCACCTACTTATATTTACTGTTTAAAGGATTTTCATACCATATTCCTTGAAAGGTGTAAAGAATCTTGTCCATCCTTAATATTAGTTTAGAACTGCTGTAAACATGCTGATAATTTTATTGAAAATCTTGAGATTTTTTATGGAGATGATGAAATCATGGACGATGAGATCATGGAAGCCCTGTATGAAAATTCATTTCAGCAGCATAAATAAATCTGAGAGGATACTTATCAAGATGCTCAGGAAATTTTGCAGCAGGCTGAAGATCTTTGTACAGTTGAAAATGATAAAGGAAAAGGTCTTATTTCAGATTTGATTGTAGCAAAATATGGTATGCAGGAAAATGAGGTTCCAATCTCAGATTGTGGTAAAGTCAAGCTGGCTGATCCAGATCTAGATTCAAATTGTGATGATGAAGAGTATGTTGTTCCAGATCCCATGAAGGAGAGCTCTGTTGTTGAATTCAGCTCGAATGAAGAAAACATAGTTATAGAACTAAGTGTTCTCAACACATCAGAACAAAGTCTTCACGAGGAGGTAATCCATTCCATCTATGAAAAACAAGATGAGATCTTTGTTCAAGTAAGTGAAAAATGTTCTTTGGATGAATCTATGGTAGATGATAGAAATGTCAGTTTTGGGTTTCAAGAACAATCTGAAGTTTTCCCTCTTATGATTGATGAGTGTGATAAAAAACATGACAATCTTGTTGCCATGTCTTATGAAGATGATCAACAATGTATTCAAATTGCATAAGACCAGAGCATTGAGGACTATCATTCAGATTTTTCTTCCCATGTCTCATGCTCTGAATTTTTTTTTTCAAGAAGAAATATGCTCACCTACTTGTTCATAATTTTTTGAAGACCAGGAACACACTCTTGTTGAGGTACATTATGAAAAGAGATCATATTCAAGAGAAAAAACTACCTTGTTTATTCTAGATCAGTGAGAGGTAAATTTTCTTGATCTTCAAGATCCCTTCGACAGCCTTTTGCAAGCACTGGAGAAGATGAATGTTGTCTCGTTTGTCAGCATAAGTCTTGGTTTCAGTTTATATTGTGAGTTGCCTACATATACATAATTCTACCTGCTCGAGGAAAGTGAGAGCAGAATTCAAGCAAATAACCATCTACTAGATTGGTTACACTGGAAGGATCACTTCACATGATTGTATATATGTCTTCAGCAGGCTAGTGGTTGTCATATGGATTTGAGGCCCTCAAGTCTTGGTGATATACTACCATCAATAAGTAGGGTAAGTTCAATTTTTAAGTTTTGTTCAAGTTAGTCTTGAGTCAGTTTTGAGTCAGTTTATTGTGTCAAGTTTCTTTTAGTATTCAGTTTTGTTTTTAGCTATTGAATCCATTGCCCAATGAAATAGGCACTTGGTCTATGGTGTTCTTGGCACCTCCAAGGAGCTACCATCACCAGCTGGAGCCAATGTTAGTGTCAGTATTTGCATACTTCCACCAGGGATCAAAACACATTTTCATGTGCATCTTAGGTGTCCCATTCTGAATAAATTTTTCATCATTCCATTAGGTCATGATATAAAATTGTTCCACTAGTGGTTGTCCTGGTCAAATAAGCTTCCTTCTCCCTCAGAAGATCATATTGGTTGACTCATTCTCATGTGTCCTTGAGCATAATAACACCTGTGGAAATTATCTATTTACTTAGAAGTCTTTAAAGTCAAAGGTCAAAGTCTCATTCAAAAGTCAGGTCAAAAAGCAGTCCCATTAGGTCATAGGGTCAAAATCATGAAAATTGGTCATTTCACCATCAAATTCATCTTTTGAAGGAGTAGTAATGGTCAAATGTATTCAAAAATTTCATGTTATAAACTATAATTTCCAAGTAAGTTGCTTTGTGTTTACCATATTTGTCTCTTTGTTGTGCTTGGAAAGCTCATTTCCCTCTCCTAGGGTTTTGAGGGCATTTTTCTTGGTCTCATCACTTCCATGGTTAAATAATCAACAAGACTTGTATCACGATTCTCTTACAATTTCCCTTGTCATTAATATACCTTCCTAAACAGTTCCCATCACTCTTGTCCCTCAAAATCATCATTTTTCCACAAAACCTAGCCTATTGCTACAATTTGACACTTTTCGAGACTATGCATGTGTTTTTCCCTTTTGGAATCCTTCCCCTCACTTAATCCTTGAAATTCCACTTTCTCCTACTCTCTACATCTATCCCTATCTCTCAAAATTTCCCCAAGAATTTAGACAACCCTTAAACCCTTCATTCCCCTACCTTTACAAGGCAGTCCTAAATCCCTTGTTTTTCCTACTCCAAACCCTAATTTCCTCTTCCACTAAGCTAGGGTTTGCTATGGATTCAGATAAATCAGAGAAGAGGAGGCATAAGGGAGGTCATTTCAGCAATTATGAAGCCATACCAACTCATAAACATCATGCCTTCATCATTTTTCAAGAAATCATTCTAAGGGACAAATTATTTGCCACACACAAGGCCAGTTTCACTTCAAACTATGTTTCCAACCAAACAGAGATGAAATTGACAAAATTGAGAGATTTTTTTCTCCATAATAGGCTAAGGAAGAAAAAATCCTTCAATTTTTACACAGGTATCATGTTTTTTGAGAAATGTTAAAAATACAAGTGCTAATGAGGTTTGTTGCATTTCTAGAGTGATCTTGGGAAAATCACGTTTTCTCCTAGATGGAGTGTCCAAATGACTTGCTTGATGATTCAAAGGATACCTAGATAGAGCGAGCTTTCCTATGAGCTATTATGAGCTCAATTGGGAGTTGAGTAAGGCCTTCAAAAGTTTCCTGCACCAACACTCTGCATTTCTGCACCCTCATTTGGCACTTTTTGAAAAGTCTTGGGAAAATAAACTTTTGACAAGAAAAATGAACTCCAAACAGAAAAAAAAAATGTAGATTTGGAAATTATATAGGATAAGATTTCCAAAAAGTTATCTTGGGCCCAATTTAGACACCAGGAAGGCCTCCAAATGTGGTCTGCAAAAAGGTGTTGTAGTGGCGATGTGAGTTTAGAAGGTTGGCATTGCGCGTTTGAACCGGTGCTGCATGCTTTCCTAGTGGCACTGCGTCCTTGCTAGGAGAAATCAGTGTAAATTACAAAGGCTCTGCCCGCTTAGACAGTGGTGTTGCGCATTTGGATAGGCTTTGCGCCCTCAGATAGTGGCAATGCGCGCCTGCACAGTGAAGACTTCTGAGTGTTGTGTCACTTCAAACTACTTCAAACAACTTCCAAACTTCTCCTAAAATCCTCCAAGCAGTTCTAAATAGTAAGTGCTCATTCATGAACTTGTTTCTAAGTTATTTGGTGACTCTTGAATGATTTTAAATGAAACTCTAATGAAACCCTAATTTCAATTTGTGTTAAATGTTCATACACCTTGTTGACCTTCTTAAGCATATATCAGTCACAGACAGGGTAATTTTCATTGACCTAGTTTGACCATTCACTTCATTCCCTTCACCTATTCAAGCTATTCATCTCATCCCCTTCCCTTTCATCTCATCCCATTTTTACCCTAGGGTTTTATACATTAGAGTTTTAAGATGTCAGAAGAAGAAGATAGTGGTGTTGGTGAGGCACAAATGCCAAAAAGAAATGATCACAAAGAAGGGAAAATTAACAGATTTGAAACCATAACTACAGGAGAACTTATGGCCTCTCCTTTGACTGTGTCTTTCTTCAAACATGTGGGTTGTTTTCAGTTTTTTGAGAGAGTGCAACAAATTCAAAATCACCCAGGGTTAACAAGATTGTGCATCGCTAATCTACATGAAAAATAGTTCACTCTTGTTGGGGTCACCTTTGATATGCCCACAAAGGCTATTGCAGTTGCTACAGGGATCCCTAGTGTGGGAGAGAGGTGGTTTAAATAATAAAAATTGGATATGAGCTATTATGAATCGTACCTCAAACCTAGGTACAAGGATCACAAGAAGTCAATTTCCCATTTCTCTCATCTCCTTGACCGGTATGTTCCAATGATGAGGATAATCATGAAATAATTCACTTGTGAGGGGAGGTTTTCTCGACTTTACTCATACCATATTTGTCTCCTCATGCATTTCACTAGAGTTAGAATGCTATACTTACCTTACTATCTTTTCCGCAGCATTGACAAGATGACTTACATTGTGCAAAAGAGGGATTACGATCATCAAATGCAGAGTATATTTCATCATTCACTCATCAAAATGGTGATCATACATCAGCTTCAGTAGAAAAAAATTTCATGGGATGAATTCATTACAAATGAGGTTTTCACTACCCCACCTAGCCATCATGAGCAGGATATCCCTTCATCATCTCATCCTCCTTTATCCACTTCTCCATCACATCCCGCTGTTCATACATCACCACCCACTCACATTCATTCACCTCATGTTGATTCTACCTCATCACCTTTCTATAACCCTTCACTATCACATCATGATACCGGAGCATAAAGCAGTGAAAGGGACATTGAGGAAGTTTGCACTAAGATGACTAATATTGAGCCATTTCCTAAGACATATTAGAGAGGCCACATGCATTTGTTTTCTTCACATGGTGTGAAAGGAGCCATGCCTTCTTCATCAGCAAAACAGTTAGACAAGGGCAAGGAAAAGGTTACATAGCATATCATTATTGAGCAGGAGGAAAAACATGAAACTGAGCAGGAGTTTCAGTTGATTGAGATTGATGAGAAAGATGAGGATAGAGCCACTAGTGTAGTGATCAGAGGCAAGGAGGCCAAGATTAGTGACCTTCAAGCTAATCTTGATAGAGCACAATACGTGATTGAATTTCTTGAGCTAGAAAATCAGTAGCTTCAAACTAAGCAAACCATCAGTGAATTCAAGACAATTAGAGCTCAAAGAAAGGAAGGAAAGGCCAAGGCCTTGCTAGAGGAGATTTTGGGAAGATTTGATGAGAGTGATGATGAGGAAGATCAAATTCTAAGATGGAGACCGAGGAAAATTGGGCTAAAGAGGGCTTTAGCTCGGGAAAGGTAGAAAGAGGCTGAATTGGCAGAGTAGCTTACTCCAAGTGAGTTGCTTGCCATAGAGATTAGCAGAGACAAAGAGTCTTGGCTTGAGAGAGCCAATTTTCATCTGGAGGGACTACTAGAAAAGGAAAATAAAGACATTGAAATTCAGAGGAAGATGGAAAAACACTATGCCATGAGAAACAATATTGCAAGGGCTAAGCTCAAATGAGCCCATGCAAAGATTCAGGTTTTGACCAAGTCAAAGAAGAAGGAGAATTTTAAAATTATTGTTGAGGTGTCTCTCCATGCCTCTAACCCCTAAATCAGCAAGCAAATTCACAATTTTGGCACTCTTGTGCAAATTTTGATTTTTGGACAGTTTAGCACACAGAAAATTTGCTAAACGCGCAACACCACTGGTGCTGCGCTCTTTTTTGGGACATCCAATTGAAAAATGGTCAGAATACTCATGTTCATAATGATGAGTACATAAACCTAGGAACGTTTGAGGAGATTTGGAGCAGAACTGGTCACTCAAATAGGCAAAAAAACCACCAAAAAATCATGTTTCTGCCCTCTTTTTGACCCTGGAGTTGCACATTTACCAGTCTTGGGAGAACAGGTTTTTGACTGGGAATTTGTAAAGTGAAAGAATATTTGGAAAATAGACTCATATACCTTTCCAATGAGCTACCATGGCGCTTATTTGGACAAGGGAAGGCCTCCAAAAGTGGCTTACAAAACCAGTCAATTTTTCCGTCATGGCGCTACGCATTTACCAGGAAATTTACATTTTCACCAGTTTCGTCAAATTTTTAATTTTCACTTCTGTTTCACTTTTTCTTTGGGTAAATGAAAAATTTACAAATGTAAATTTCATATTTTACTTTTACCTAAGGTGGATACATTAGGTAAATCATTAGTTGAAGTCAAATGTATCTGTTCGTAAAGATAGGAATGAGACACTTTCCTCATCCTAGATTCTAGCTTTCAGTTCAGCTTTTGATGTAACAACTCCCTCACCTCATGGATTTGACCCCTGAGGATGGTAGAAAGTGGTTTTCAGTCATTGTAATGGTTGGCATCAGTTTCAGAGACTGTATTGATCAAGTAGCATTTTGGCTTGGACATTAATGGAAATTTGCAGCTATTTTCTTGGGATCCATGTGGTATGAGTTTTAGACATAATTTCTTCTCTGTTATCAATTTGTTTGAATGTATTGTTAATTCATAAACCATTTCATATCTATAATATACTAAATTTCAAGTTTGAAAGGCAAAATTCATATTTATTTATGCTTTGTTTTGGGAAATTTATTATAATGTGTTCCTTCTCCTCAGTTTAGGGAAAATACATTCCAGATGCTTTCCCTAGCTCCTCACTAGTCTATTCATCTCATTTAATTCAATTTTGAATGTTAAACATTTTACCTACCTTTCCCCATCAAACAAACTGCAATTTCATCCCTTTGGCCCTGATTTATTCCCCTTGACCTAATCCCTGTTCAGTGAGCCCAACCCTAAAACCAAAATCAAAACCCCTTGTACTCCTTAGCTAGCCTAAAATATTTTTCATCCATCCCTCTTGGTTGTGATTCTATTGAGAGATCCCTCTCTGAATTGATAGGGCTAGATACCAAGTCTAAATTTTGGTTTGAGGTTACCTCGAGATTTCCTCTCTCAGCCTTGAGGTTCAATCTGAGTGATAACATAATATACTTGTTGATGGGGGCCATCATCACCCCCATGTTGAAGGTGTTTATCACCCTCTGAGCAACTTACTCACTAATTCGTAGCTCATGCATGGCCCTGGCGGCCTCTCTAACATCCCAAGTCACCTCAGATGGTGTGCCCTATTGTGGAAAAAAACCTACATTTTCTTTTATCGCTTCCCACTCCCTTTGTTCCTCTTCTTGATCTATTATCTCTTATAAGCCTAATAACAAGTGAGGACTAAGCTTTAGCCCTATCCAATTTATCTTCAATCTTTGATGTAGAGTGGGGTCCTTTTTAGGGAATTCCTCAACATCCCAAGGGAGAAGTATCCCCTGATCTATAGACTATGGGGTAAAGCATGTCATTTCCTCTCCCATACCTGAAAACTCTCAGTCCCCAAGAGCCTAAAAATGTCTTCAAAATTAAGGATAGCTTACTATTGCTTCTCTGGGTAGCGAGAAACTAGTTTAGGGTCTGCAGAGATGAGACTATGGTTTCTTATGATAACATTGGGACTTTTTAATTCTGCTCTGATATACAGAGGCTTACTTTCTTCACTTGCCATAAATTTCTTCACTTCCTAAGCCCTTTATTCCTCATGTACAAGCCAAGAGGATAGGTCCATCATTTGTGCATCTCCCAACTTTGAATTGGGGTCCCAAAAGTTCATGTCTATGAGGATCATGTTGTGCATGTATAATTTAGCCAATTTTGTCATGTCTTCAATAATTTCTTGTTGTAAGAAGTCAATGAACTTCCTATAATACTATAATGGGATAGATCCCTATTGTTCCAATGTCTTGATTTTAAATTGTAGACATCATTCTTTGAATAATATGGAATATTATTTGGATGGTTTATTGCATTGGATGTCCTCCATGGACAAGCTTGCCATGGTTGTAAATTGTGCCTCCTTTTCCTATAGTTGGTCTCATAACCTTCGATTTTCTAGTTGCAACTAATCCATCTTGATTGAATCTTTGAATGTTAATTCAAACATTTGCTTACCCATTTGCTGCATATTTTCCTCCACGAACCCACATCCTCCACTTTCTTCGATTTTTCAATCTGCATCCACCAGTTAGCTTGACTTCTCTCCTTTTATAACTAAAATAGGAGGGGCATTGCAAACTTTTCGGGGTATAATTCTGACTGCTTCAAAAAAATTGTAATAGGATCCAAGATTAGGTTGTGGATCAGGCTCTTGAAGTCCTTGTGGACCTCCTTCTCCCTCCTGAGGTGTTGATGTCCCTTCCTGTAGCATTTTCTCCTTATCAAGTATAAATTATGTTATTTGCTATAGTAGGGAAGTATCTTCTTTTGATTTCTTGACTTTAGGTGCCCTAGTGATTTGCCTCCTTTCGTATGTATGTGGTTTATTTCCCTTGGCTTTGATGGAGGTGAATTCCTCAATTTTCCTTTTTCCTTGTCCAAATTCTCCTTCTCGGTGGTTGACATATTCCTCAATTGTGATTGGGACAATTGAAGAAGGCTGAGGCTTCCCTTGTTTGATCCTAGTGCTTCTCCTCCTTTTGAAGTATAAGGAGATTGGATTGGGATGCCTCCTTTTGCGTTTGATGGGTGTGCTAAGGGTTTCTAGTGTGGAAGAAACTTATTGTTTTTCATTCCCTCCAAAGAGGCTTACCTACTGCTCTTTTTTTCTCTTCTTCTGAGGTCTAGAGGGCTCCCCAAGGGTCTCTTTAGCTGTCTATGTTTTCCCTTCCTTTTCCATTCTCTTTTCCCAACTTCTTCTTCAATTTCCTCTTCCTTCTCTTCAACTTCTTCTTCATGTTATTTAATGTCTTATTAATCCTATTGTTCACCTTCTTCCTTAGAATCATTATATTTGGTTGTATCTCTATGTTCTATTAGAGATTAGGCTTGTGTCTCGATGAAGGCCTCCTTATCCATGTCCACAAAATTAGTCCATAGCACATGGCTCCTAAGATGACTTAAAACATTCATAACAATTAGCCTTATGAGTCCATGATGAGAAATATATTGGTTCCTCCCTTCTCTCACCCTTTGGCTCATTTCAATCATGGACTGAAGGAGAAAATGTGGAATATTAAGCCTACTTGTGATGGGAACTCTATTTAGAACCTCAGCTCATAGAGTAGTCTAAATTGATAGGTATACACAACGATCAACCTTCCTTCACTAGATATTTACTTTAGGATGCTATAGGCCACATCATCCCAAGGGTAAGGAAGGATCTCCCTTCTAACACCATTCTTATCTTCAACTGGATTTTCTTCAGGGAGGAAGAATTTTTTCTTATTTGTGATGGATTATGTCCTATCTTCCTTACCCCATATAACTCATAAATGAATGGTGGTGACTCTACTAACGAACTCTGCATTCAAATGGATGGAAAGTCCCCTTACAACAGTGGTGGCACTGTCTTCCCCTTGAGAGTGAAGGGCCATGGAAAATTCATGGGTTATCTCATCATCATACCCTTTTAATTTTTCAAAGAAACCCATCCATTGGTGGATTAAGAGGTGTTAATGGATTTTTTTAGTGTGTGTTGGTTCCCTTCTATTGAAACCCCCTCCCATATTTTCTACTATTGCTTCCTCAAGTTTTATCAAAGAATGTTTTGTGAAGGGTTGTGTTCTAAGCAACCTAGGGTTTCAAGACAAGGGTGAGATGGTCGATACTCTTATTTTGGTTAGAGGGAGGAGAATTGTATGCAAAAATTCAAGTAAACTACATATTCTTCGACCTTTCCTCCCCCATATGAAAAATGAAAACATTTTTTAAGAGAAATTCAATTCTGCAAGGGTTTTCTATAGGATATTTGTACAAGAAGAATTTAAGCCAAATTATTTCATCCTTTTGACCATCGAAGGTGAGGGGAAAACATTACTTACCCTTACCTAGATGATTTCTTCAAGGTTGTGGGAGTTTGGAGAAAAATTCTTGTTAATTTGAACCCTCTTTCACCTCTCAGACTGAGCCTATAGAAATTTCCGCGATCATGTAGCAACTTCCTATGATCATGTAGCAAATGCTAACTGACCCTGTAGCTTCTCTATAGCACCATAGGGGATCCCTAGTCATAGCTAGCTCAACTCTCGATGTCTCAGTGGAACTCTATAACATTTTTGGGAATGAACTTCTCAGTAAAAATGAAATTGGGTTTGTACTTTTTATTTCCTCTTGTGGTAGTGGGCTCAATGTTCTTTGTGAGCCGGCCCCTACCTACCACATACATATTTCAATTTTTGGATTGTTGGCCCCACTCCTTGTAATTATCACCCTCTCATTTTTAATTTTCCACGTTGCATGGAAGAGTGAATAATATTCACTTTAACTCTTCGAAGGTGTCCAAGTTCATTGGCCACCTCCAGCCTATAAAATTCATTCCTCATTCATTAAAAACATTTTAGAGCCATTATGGACTTAAAGGAAGAGACGAGAAGTGTCATACTTGAGCCTACCATGTGATTTTAGAGCTGCTTCGAGGCTTGCATACTGCTTCAAGATGGTGATTGATCTGCTGGTCCCTAGAGGTTTTATGTTTCATTATGAATGTTTCATGCACTGGTCCTCTCTCTTAACAAAATATTTTGTGGATATCCCCTGATAGGTGCTTTACTGAGTGAATTCTATTGATGCAGGTTCTCCAAGTGATGGATCAATTAGTTGTTGTTGGAGGTTATCAATGACCCAATAGCTTCTCCTCAAGAGTGATGTGGCTTCTTGAGATCTCAAGGATGCTCTCTAAATTCTTTGAGATAGCCCATTTTTCATTAAGGTGCTATCAGGTGTCTTCAAATGTGGTTCTATAGGGTTTGTGCAAGTTGCTACAGGATTAGATCCTTTCCTGTAGCAGTTACACAGACCCTTCCAAAATTAAAACATCCTTCATGAAATACATTCAAAAGCTCAGATAATTCATAGTGAGCCCATTGACAGGAGCTGGAAACTTTTATGGTGGTGAAAAATTTGGAATATGGGGTGGAAATGGAGTTTCTTCATGAATAGAGATGAAGTTTTGGATGGAAAATGGCTAAATGGTGTGGATAAAATACTATGGAGGTGTGTTGGACTTCACTTTTCATTCCCCCGTGGAAAACATGAAATTTTAATCCTCTCCTTATGTTGATCACAATCCTATAGCAATGTTGGTTAATCTTGTAGTAGTTAAGGAAAATCTTGTAACATTGCAAGATTGAGGCAAAATTGAGTGAGATGGGTTGCCTAATGATGGATGAATGTAGGGAGATGGGTGGAATGATGAAGGACATGTAGGAGGCTAGCTTGGGAGGTTGAAATTTGGGATGTGGAACCCTTCTTCCTTTGAATGGTGTCCCTTTGACCATGTATGGAACCTTACAAAACTTGTTAGAAGAAATAGTGTAAGGGCTCCTTTGTCTCTGTGTTGCTTTCTCTTTCTCTTTTTGCTCTCTCTCTCTCTTTTTTGAGACCTGTAGGCTGCCTCTAAAGAGGTTTTCAATCTATAGGCCTGCCCTAGGTGCCTCAAAGGAGGTTTTCACTTGGGGATATTTCCATTTATTTTTCTTTCTTCTGCTCTTGGGTTGCCTCATGGAGGTTTTAAACCCCAGATTTGGCCTTAGGTGCCTAATGGAAGTTTTCACCTAGGAATTTTAATTTTTCTTCTTTTTTGATTTTTTTTCTTTTCTTTTGCCTTTTTTTTTGATTAGAAGTTAGAGGAATTGAGGGTTGTGAGGCCCCCAATTACCTGCATCTCCTTGCTTATCAAACTATTTAATTCCTCCTTTAACAGAGGATTCTTGTACAACTTTAACCGGTAACCATTAAAAAGAAATGATATTCCTTCCTCATCTATTTTTCCTATTTGGACAGACCCATTCTCATAAAATTTTTCCACTAGATAGGGGCCCAACCACCTTCTCATCAGTTTCCCTTTGAAATCCTTGAACCTTGATTCATATAAAAGTCCCATTCACCCTCTTGGAATTCTCCTTCCCTAATGTTTTTATCATACCAAATCTGCCTTTGCAGTTCGACTACCTCAGTATGCATAAGAGCCTTTCTTGCTGAGCTGTAGTGATGTCCAAATCCAACTGTGCTGCCATCCTCAAGGTTTTGTATTCAAATTCAATGGATATAAGGGATTTATTCCCATAAACCACATCAAATTTGGTGAATCCAATGGTGGTCTTCCAGGTGGTATTGTAGGCCCAAGTGGCCTCTACAAATCAGTATACCCAATCCCTTTTATTGTTGCTAAAAACCTTGGTAAAAATGTTCTCCAAGGCTCTATTTGTAACCTCCACTTTCCAATTTTCCTGAGGATTATAGGTAGTGGATTTATTGTGTTTGATGTGGTTCTGCTCCATGATGTTTTCAATAAAATTTGCGGTAAATTGAGCTCCTTGATTAGTGACCAACTCCCTTGGAAATAAAAACTTATAGAAAATTTTCTCCGTTACAAATTCAATCACTTTATTCTTATTTTATTCCTTCGCCACCTTTTCTTTAGCCCACTTGGTCAAGTAATTAGTGCACACAATGATATACCTCTTTTTCCTAGATGGGGGATCAATAGGTCCAATAAAATCCATGCCTCATTTCTCAACTGGCTCCAGATTCACTTGAGGTCGTAGGGGAATTTGATCCTTAGGTGTAGGCTTTCCCATACTTTATCACTCATCACATCTAGAAGTGTACATCTTTTCACCTTGATGTAGAGTAGGTCAATAATAGCCAACTTAGAAAACTTTGAAGGTTGTACTCTTAGCATAAAAATGGCACCCATAGGGTCCATCATGGCATGCTGAGAGAATTTAAAATACCTCCTCTCTTACACACCTTCTTAAAATTTGATCCAGCCCTATCTTGAAGAGATTTCTCCCAATCCAGGTGGAAGGGGCACTCTTCCTAAAAATATTACTCTTCTCCTTGGAGTATAGATTAGGAAGGAACCTCCCAACAACCAAGTAGGTTGATATATCATAAAACCAAGAAGATAGAATCAAGATGGAAAAGAGGTGTTCATCTGGAATTTGATCATCTATCATATCCTCTTTTCCTGCAAGAAAGGTTAGTCTTGACAAAAAAACTACAACCACATTCTCTTTCCTTAGCTTGTCAACAATAGTTAGATCAAATTGCCGCAATAATAACAACCATCTAATGGTCCTAGCATTGACATAAGGTTTATTCACTAAATATTTAATAATTCCATGGTCATTATAAACGAAGACCTGTTATCTAGTGATATAGTTCCTAAACTTATTCAAAGAGTGCACCACAACTAGGAGTTCTTTTTCAATGTTTGTATAGTTGAATTCAACTTTAGAAAAGTTCTTACTGATGAAGTATATAACACAGGGAAATTTTTCTTCCACTTCTCTTAAGGATTCTCCTACAACATTATCTTATGCTTCTATGTGTATGTGGAAAGGAAATGCCTAATTGGAGCCTTTAAGGATTGGTGTAGTGGGAAGATTTTATTTCAATTTTTCAAATTCCTATTGGAAATTTTTGTCCAACAAAGGTTTGAATCTTTATACAACAATCCAAATAGGGGTAAGGACAATTTACTGAATTTCTTGATGAATCTTCTGTAATATCCACCCAATTCAAGGAAGCTTCTGACATCCATTTTTTTTTAGGGGTAGGGACCCTTTTAATGATGGAAACTTTGTTGGGGTCAACCCATATCCCGTCCTTCGATATGAAATGGCCAAGTATAATCCCTTCATTCATAAAAAATCACAGTTCTTGAGACTTAATGAAAGATTCATCTCAATAAATTTCCTTAAGACTTTTAATATATTAGAAATATCTTCCGGAAAATCACTCCCATAAGGGGTGAAATCCTCCATGTATATATCAATAGTGTCATGCACAAGGTCAACAAAGGCACTCAAATGTAGCAGGGGAATTACAAAAACTGAATGGAAGGATCATATAGGCAAAGGTCCCCCATGGACATGTGAATGTGGTCTTATCTTGGTCCTCGGGGGTATCTGAATCTAGTTGTATCCACTAAATCCATTTATGAAGGAAAATAATTTCTTCCCTGCAAGGCCATCTAGGACTTGATCAATGAAAGGAAGAGGAAAATGGTCCTTCTTTGTAGCCTTGTTAATTTCCCTATAATAAAAACAAATCCTCTACTTGTAATTTTTCTTGGGTACTATGACAAGAGGGTACAACCACTCGCTATATGAAATGGGGTATATGAACCCTGCATCCAACGGATTTTATAATTCATCTTTTACAATATCCTCAAGAGCATGATTCAACATCATCTAGGGTTTGCACATATTTTTACATTTCTCCTTGCTATAGATATGATGAGTAAAAACTGAGGGATGCACCCCTTTCATTTCATTATAGTACTAATCAAAGGCATCAATATGTTGCCTCAACACAATGCACAATTGTACTTCTTGTTCGACTGAGAGGGAGGGGTTGATTTTTTAGAGTTCTCGATGGGCTAATTTCCACAAACTTGGCATGGTCTAGAATAGAACCAGAAGATCACATATCTATCCATGGATTCTTCTCATGTTTCTCTAAGGATTCTTCCACCAGTTCATCATTTGGCATGGTAGTAGGAGGTTGATTCTGTAAGAAGTGGTCAATAAGGTTCTCTTAATCTAGCTTCCTACTTCCTATAATAGTATCTAATGTAAAAATTGGATAGAGGGATGACTAATAAAGGTCTTCATATTCCTCTTCATCTATCAAAAAGAGTAAGTCATTATTAACAAAGGGTTGAGCAGGGGGATAGAATACAAGATTCTTTGAGAGATTCCCATTCTTAATGGTTATGTTCCCAACCCTGTAACTAATGTAAGCATTATCAGTAGCTAACAAAGGTCTCCCTAGGATGAGAGAGTAACCTTTAAACTTGGTTTTCGAATGGAGGACAAGGAATTTTCTAGGATACTCCCATGAGCTTATAAATTCCATCACATTCTCAATAACTCCTTCAGGGGATACTATGGATCTATCTACAAGTTGCTGCACAGTAGCGGTCTTCCTTAAGGCTCCTTGGAGGTTGAGATTTAGCATGGTTTCCTTGGTCATAATATGGATTGCGACCCCAAGGTCAATCAAGGTGTTAGGCACCACAATTCTATTAATTTTCACAACCACTACTAGGCTACCAAGATCCAAGTCCTTTTGGGAGATTACTCTCCCTAGCATTAGATCAGAAAATTTCCCGACAACATTGATAGTGGGGGAATGCATTTTACTTCTCCCATGCATTTTGAAAATTAATCCCTAATGGGATTGTTGTAAATCATGACATATTTGATGGCCTGGAGAAGGGGTATCTTAACACACAGATTATTCAATTCTCCCAGAATTTTAACCCCTCATAGGTAATGAATTTTTAGATGAAGAGAGATACATATTCCCAAGCGTGAGGAAGAGATGTTCTACCGAAACCCTTGCACTTGGGTGTCAATTATTCTCCCTCCTATAATAATATGGCCTTAGATTTTGGATTGGCCAATTTCCTTAAGAACCATTGTTCTCCTGTCCTAGGCAGCCCTGTCACTTTTGTGATAAATTCTTATGTAACAACAATTTTGAAGCCCCATAACACATAATGTTGTTCAAGTAAGGCTTGGGAAAATTATAAAGAGACTAATTCACTTAAACATTGTAATTTTTCAAAATAACTCAACCATCCAACCCTTCAAAAAATTTCTAATGCTTTAGGATGTTGTAAAAACACATTAACAAAGTCAGGTCCGTGTTTGTCCACTGCTCCACCCATAGCTGCTCACAACAACACTACTCAATGATGCTAAGAACTTGTTACAGAGTTTCTTCAATACACAGAGGTGCTCTATCATGGGAGAATATCAAGGTGTTGGAATTATCGATGGTTACTCCATATTATTACCATTTCCAAAATTTTAAATCAAAATGACTTTCCAAATGATTGCACTGATCTATGGATGTAACATCACAAATAATAAAGAAAAAAAATTAATAATGATGAATGAATATTGGTACTTATGGCAGAAGTTACATTGGTTTAATTTTAAAGAGTAATAGTGTCAGAACTGTCTAAAAATGCAATATTATGGCAAGGTGATGTATATATTAATTGGATGAATAATTGGTTTTCCTAGATCATGTCTGATTAGGAATGGAAACACATGCTTAAGTAATTTTCCATGTAACAACAATAGCTCCCGGAACCTTAATTAATCCAATTCGGTAAAGGAACTGAAATGTAATAATGTAAGAGCAAGCTTCGACATACCATCCAAACCTAAAATATGTCGTACACTAGTTTTATGATAAAAAACAACCTAAGAAAATAGTTCTAATGTCAAATGATAAGTAGAATTGGACTAAGAAAGTGGAAAATGAAAAATTATATAACCTATATGACACATCCAAACCATTTCTATTTTTAAAACTTAGACGAAATAACCCCTATCCCTAAATGTATATATCCTTTGGACATGACATTAATAAAAAAAAAATCCTAAATTATTATTTCCACTATAGCAGATAACTAATATATTAACTTATAATCCTTAACACTCTCAAAACTCCTGACCCATATAAATCCTCACCTTATAACCCCTAACCCTAAACAAATAGCTCTAATAAATTGTAACACATAATTCAAAACCCTTAGTTTATAACCCACATCATCCTTAATCCCTCTATCCCATAGCCCTAAACATATATAAATCCTAATAAACCCCATTGTGTGACCTTATAAACCTTATCCTTATCCCTTATAAAAAATAATAAATAAGGAACATTCCTTAATCCCCATACTCACTAAATTTGAACATTGGCCCCATTCAATGCTCACCATGCATCATCGGTGGATGGAATTGGTGATGGGTGTGTTGGAAGACATTCCATGAAATTTCAAGGAGTTTTGACAAAGATTCCATAAATGGGAATGAGGAATGGCGAAAATGAGACTGCATGATGAACGTTGATGCAAATGTTGATGAACTCAAATATTATGCTGGGATGTCACGCATCCTTGAGTCTTGAAACTCTCGCATACCATCAAGGCATGTGCCTAGTCTAACCATGTCAAATTTTGAGACATAGAGGAACAATTTGAATAAATTTCAGTGTTGGCCCCATTAATTTTTCACCGTGCAACATCAGTGGATGACATTAGTGAGGGCTGTGTTGGAAGACATTCCATATTGACATTTCAATAAGGTTTTGAAAAAGAGTCCATATATGGGAATGAAAAATGATGAAAATGAGAAAAAATGATGAACATTGATATAAACGTGATGATATAAAAGATTATGCGAGGACATAGCACATTCTTGAGTCTTGAAATCCTCACATTTCATCAAGGCATGTGTCTACTCTAGCCATGTCAAATTTCGATGCATATAGAAACAATATGAATAAATTTTAAGGTTGGCCCCATTCACTGATCACCGTGCGACGTCAACGCATCACGTTGGTGATGGATTGCTGGAATATGTTCCATGACATTTCCAGAGAGTTTAGACAAATATTACATAGATGGAAATGAGGAATGCTGGCAATGAGACTTCATGATGAGCGTTGATGCAAACGTGGACGATCTCAACTATTATGCGGGTAAATCAGGCATCCTTTAGTCTTCAAACGTCACATACTATTAAGGCATGTTTATAGTCTAACCATGTGAAATTTTAATGCATACAAGAATAGTTTAAAGAAATTTCAATGTTGACCCCATCCACTTCTCACCGTGCGACATCGGTGGATGACATTGGTGATGGGCATGTTGGAAGATGTTTCATTACATTTCAAGAGTTCTTATAAATCTCTAAATCCCCTAACCCCTAATCCTACATTGAATTTTAAATCCTTAAGCCTTAATTCCTATATTACCCTTAATCCCTCAAACCTAATTAATCACTAATCCCCTAATGCAAAAGCCCTAAATCCACTAACCCTTAAGCCATAAACCCGTAAACGCTTAAGCCATAATCCATTAATCCATAAACCCCTATGCCCTAAGCATGACTTAAACATTAATCCCTTAACCCATAATCTCTAAGCCATTAACCATTAAAGTACCTAACCTGTAAGCACCAAATCTCTTAGCTCTTGACCCTTAATCCCTTAAACCCTAAACCATAATACCTTAACCCTTAATCCTTGAACTCCAAATCCCTAAATCTCATAATACTCAAATCCCCTATCCACTTAACCCTAAACACCTCAATTAATTAACTATTTAGGCATATTTGGCACTAGATCTAGTGCTAAGAAGGGAGCTAACCAAGGCAGTAATTTTGGTTCCAACGAAGGAGATAATTCTAGCACTATCAATGGAATTAATTCAGGGGAAATTTATGGCACGATTGATGGCACTATCGATGAAGATATTTCCGATTATTTTTCCAGCGCTATTAGCACCTAAATTTTTTCACTGGCGCAAATAATGCAAAAAAAAGTGCCATCTCGATAAATAGCACCAACTTCTTCAAAAAATTGGAGAAAAATACACTGAAATAGTCACTGGAAGCAAAAAATTGAGCTAATCATAGGGAGTTATTTTAGTGTTATAATTCCCAAATGTTTCTTAACATCAGCAAGGTTAGTAGTTGTCCTTGCATTCCAAGCTTCCAATGCCTTAAGCACCCCACATTTCTATAATATTATGTCCTTTTGTGCCTTGATTCTATCCTTTAGTTTAGAAAGGCCCTTTCTAGTGTGATTAGCACTTGAGAGCCCTATAGCCATGATGGATTTATGCATGTTTTCTTGCACTACATTGATGGTTGTTCCATAACGTGAATGCTCTGTTGTCTCATCTAAAACTAGTGTTTAATCATTTAATGAGATCTCCATAAGAGGGGTTTCATGATTCTTGTGATGCAAAATATAAATCTCCTCAAGTCCCTACAAATCAAGAGGCTTTTCATACCCGGTCATCATAAGAGTCTCCCCCATCAAATCTTCAGTGTCAATGCTACTATCATCCTTCTAGGTTATGGCATTTGTAGATGATGAGGAATGTGCTTCACCCACCTTTTATTTTTCTACAAGTTATTCTTGAAGGAATTTTTTTCATGCTCCATAGTCATAACTACTCATCTATCCTCAACACCATTTGGATGCAATAGATCCTTTTCCTCAACAACAAAATTTTTGGTTGTCCATAATGGGCAATTTTACCTTCTTCTTATTTATTTCTTACCCTTGTTGGAATATCTTGTGATATAAAATCCCATTGAAGTTAATAATTTTTCAGTCAGCTATTTTTTGAACCTTTTTATGTTCTGTTGAACTGATGTTTTTTACAATTCATAAGAAGTAGTTAAAAAACTTGCTCCTTCCTCCAAATATCCAATAACTCTGATCATAGTTGCTTGCAAATGGTATTATTTTCACCTAACATTAAAGACAAAATATTTTTCATATTGGTTTTGATAATGTATGGATGATTCTCTCTAATGTTGGTAAAGAATCATTGGAATATTTGAAGAATCAAGCCATTTCACTCTAGATCTAGCATAATGGCACACAATTTATTGCTTTCCACAATTTCTAAGATCTTAAGTCTCTTACCAAAGGTAGGGCCATCGATATCATTCAATCCCTACAAGCTATTTACAATTAGTTATATAACCTTTATTAAAATGTCATTATTATAAGGGGGTATAGGAGTAGTTATCCTTATAATATCTTTGAGTAAAAAAGCAACTGCAAGTCTCACCTTTTCCCAAGGGTGTTCCAAAAACCTATGTTAGATCAAGACAAGCATTAATAGCCTCAAATCCCAACTTAAATTTTCCAATCAGATTGGTCTACCTTGAAAAAACATGATTCTATATCCTCTAATTTAGAGAGGATGGCTCCTGAAGTCATAAAATTGAAATCTGATCCAAGTATGAAGAGCCAACTTCCCACTTCCTCTTATTTTGTAGATTCCTTGGTTGCTTGTGCTGAAGAGTGGTTCCAAATCATTTTAAGAAAGGTTTGTTGTCCTTCTTTCTTCTTTTCTCCATGAAACAATTATGGTCAAGGAACCAACCTGTATATTGTTGTACTCAATTATTCATGGTCAATCCCATTATGTTGGAAAGATGCAAAACTTTGATACCATCGTAATGTCCCCTTTATTGAATACCAATGATTGTTGGAAACCGTAAATTTTACTTTCAATTTAATTCCTAAACATCAAATTCCCCTCAGGGACATTTTATCAAACACGTGGTAAACATAGTATCCCTCTCAAGAAATTAAGCTTAGCTTATGAATTTTTGCAAATAGTTAACATTCCAATCCATTGAATGCAATTTATTACAACAAATACAAGATAAAAAATGTGTTGATGTTTTTACAGCATTGGACAAATTTCTCCCATGGTGTCATGCTGATTTGACTAGGGGATAATGATACATTCACCCACGGGGCCATTATGATTTGGCTAGGGGTGAATGGCCCAAGGGAATTCTTTCTCCCATGGGGCCATGTTGATTTTTCTAGGGGAGATTGGCCCACAATGATCACATTTCTTGCTCCGGGATGGAGTGATCTATTTTTTATAAAGCGGGTTTGATTTGTTTATGTAACGGGTTTTTTCACCCATTAGTAGAATAAACAATTCTAGTTTAATGTTGAGTTGTAACGTAGATTCCATTAGTGAAAAGGTTTCTTGTTATGAGGAGCCACTTATTAGGTCTCCACTCAAAATTAGATATATATATATATATATATATATATATATATATATATATATATATATATATAGATAAGCATGCGAGGAGACAAATCATCAACATAGCAAGCTCAATTGATCTTTTCTAGTGGAAGAGAAATTCGACTAATGAGAAATTTTTTGTTGGTGACCACATTTATTATTTCTATCTCCCTCTTGGAAGCTACATGTGTGAAGAAGGACGAGTTTGATGAGGTTGCATTCGTTGAAGTTTGACCGAGATTTAACCAGAGTTTACTTTGGTTGTTTGATTAAGTTTGACCATGATTGTTTGACTAAGTTTGACCGTAGTCCATATATGTATCTACATGCTGACTACAAGCTGCAAATGTGGTTTAACCATAGGGCCGAATTTGGATGTAGGTTGAAAGTTTTACCAATGTTGGATTCTAATTTTTTTGACTAGTTTGACCCATGTTGACCAACAACTATTTGACCAAGTTTGACTGGTATTTTGACTTCTAAAGTTCACTCATATTTCTAGAAAAATTTAGAAAAGACAATTTCTCTTCAAGAAAAGATTGTTGGGTTTTCTCCCAAGTTTGGGTTTCTCAAGGTAAAAATTATTGTGTTTATTGTGCATGGTTGTCTTTCTATGATCCTTATTATTTCAACTGCATTTATAGTTGATATTTTGTGTGTGTAATTATTAAATTATATAAGTGGCTTGATAATTATTGTTTGAAAATAATTAGGAAGTAATTATAGAAGCATAAAAATGTATCCTACTGCACATGCTATATAATTTCAACATGGTATCATTAAAGCTTTGTTGAAGATCAACCATTGATTTCAGCCATCGATTTTAGTATTCAAAAACTTAGTTAGGCTTTATATCTCTTGTCAAGTTGGTTCCCAACCTATGACTAAAAGACAGGTTGGATGGTGTTACAAAATTCAAATCTTGGAAGAATGCAGTACTCCTTGTCTTGGATGAAAATGAGATTCAAAATTATGTGAAGGAAAATGTCTTAGAACCATAAGGTACAAAGGAGAAATCCAAGCATAATAAGAATGAATAAAAGGCTAAGAGGATCTTGACATATTATATGAAGGACCATTTGATTCCATGTGTTGTTCAGTTGAGGTATGCTAAAGAAATGTATGATGCCTTGGTGGGATTGTTTGAGATAAGAACACTAGCAAGAAATTATCCTTGAGGCATCAACTTCATAGTATAATGATGTCTAGATCAGATACAATCACCATTTATCTCATGAGTGTCTCCTTGTTGAAAGATCAACTTAGAGCCACTGGAGATACTATTGATGATGCAAAGCTTGTTAGAGTGATTCTTAATGGATTTCCTTCTTTAAGGGATCCATTTGTACAGGGTATTTGTGCACGATCTAAGTTTCCCAAGTTTGATCATATTTGGATTGATTGTGTCTAAGAAGATGAAATATTTGTTTCCAATTAAAACTTGGAGATATCTTAGGTGAAGAAACTCAAGCCCTTGCAACTCATGCAAGGAAAGGAAAAAGGAAGAAGAAACATTGACAAGAAAAATATAGGTGGAAGATCAACTCCAATTCAATATCAAAAGAATAAATATATTTCAAAGATCAGATGTTTCAAATGTCATAAATTTGGTCAGTATGCCTCCTAGTTTCCTAAGAAGAAAAGGAATGGAAAGAAGCATGCATCAACAACCAATGTTGTTGATGATGATGACGATGAGCTTCTACCACAAAAGAAGACAAAGGAATCTAAACTTGATGAGATTGTAGATGGACTTCAAAAATAATATTTCTTTTTATCCACTCTTACAAGCACTATTACATACAATAGAGATATTTGGTTGGTGTATCGTGGTGGTTCTAGGAACATGAAAGGTTCACAAGATTATCTCATAAATTTGAAAAATAAGGATTCAATATTGTAGGTGGAACTTGGAGATAATGCAAAGTATGGAGTGAAAAGAGTTGCGACAACATCATTTCAAATGGACTCTAGATATTCTCTACACATGAGAAATGTATAGTTTGTACTAATATTGAAGAAGAACCTGCTCTTTATTACAACATTGGAGGATAGAGGTCAGAGCATTGCATTTTTAGGTGTTCATCTTCTTGTATGGTCCAACGGCTCGAGCATAAAATCAACATGAGTGATTGGTATTCAAGAGGGAGGACTGTATAGATTGTTAGGAAGTCCAATTCAGGCATTGGTACATGACATTATCAATTTATGTGAGTTATGGCATAAAAGGTTTTCCCACCTGCATTATAGGGATTTTTCAACATTGAGGAGGATGGTTAGAATTCCTCCATAGATTGAAGAAAAGCATGATGTTTTTTGTAAGGGTTGTGCACTTGGAAATATTGCTAAGGGATATTTTCTTAGCAGTGATAGTAGGTCAAAGTGGATCTTACATATAGTGCATTCAGATGTATGCAAACTAATTATAGTATCATATTTGGATGGCTTCTTGTACTATGTGCCATTCATTGAAGTTGTCTCCTGGAAGACGTGGATCTAATTGATGAAGACCAAGGATGAGGTCTTCAGTAGGTTCTAAGAGTTCAGGGCTCAGGTAGAGAAATTTTCAAGGAAGAAGATCGATGTTTTGAGGTCATATCATGGAGGAGAGTATACTTCCAATACTTCAGTTATTTCCATAAGGAGGAAAAGATCAAGAGGGATTTTATAGTTCCTTACAACCATCAGCAGAATGGGCTTGTAGAAAGGAAGAATAGGCCCATTATGAAGGTTTTCAAGGTGACGATTCATGATCATGATCTACCCATGTTTATATGTGTAGAGGAACACAACATGAAAATTTATGTTTATAACAAGATTCCTCACCAGATGTTGGAGGACAAGACTCCCGAGGAGGCATTCATAGGTGTGAAGCTAGAGGTCAATCATCTCAGGATATTTGGATATCCAATATACATCCACAATCCCAAGGAGAATATTAATAAGTTAGAACCTTCTCAAAATAAGGGTACTTTTGTGGGATACAACAGGACTTTGAAGCACTACAAGATCTACATTATAATACAACGTGAGACTGAGGAACTAGTTACAATGTTACTTTTGTTGATGAGGTAGTCTTAAGGAAGTATAGAGAGTCTCATTTGGAGATTGATAGTAAGGAGTAGGAGGCTCCAAAGGATGTGGGTACAAATCCCTCTAGTCCTATTATTCATCCTTCATACTAGGAGGAGTAGTTAGTAGAGCCAGTACAGCTAGTAGACTTGCCTAGAGATGTTGCAAGGGCCAAGAAGAGGCCATCATGGCTTCATGATACTTTATGGGATGAAAATCCTAGTGGCAATTTCAGTGACAACAGATGACCACTAAGGTTAATGAGTTATATGGCATTGCCACATCATTGATTCTGAAACTTCTAGTTATGAGGAGGCAACTGTTGGAAATGTTGTCATTGATGGCAAAGGAGATGGCAAAGGAGGAACACCTAAGGCAGCAACAAGGCAAAGAGAGCAGCATAGCAGCAAGATGTAGAGAGGGTCGAGCAGCAGAGACAGGGTCATTTAAAGAAGCAGAGGTAGCAAAAGGAGAATTAAGGAGTAGCATCAGTCAAGGAGCAGATGAAACAAAGAGAGAAGCAAAGTAGCAGAGAGGTAGAGGCAGCAAACAAGTAGCAGAGGCAGCAAAGAAGCGAACAAAGGAAGCAAAGCAGACAGGCGGAAGAGAATGTCAAAATGTAACAGTCAAACAGCAGAACGGAAGCAACGACAGAGACAGAGAAAGAAGCACAACTAAGGCAGAGGCAGAGGCAGTGAATATAGAGGCAGAGCCGTTATCACAGCAGTTGAGGCAGAGGTCGAGCAGCAGAGGTACAACGAAAGCAGAGGCAGAAGCAGCGAAGGCAGAATCATAAAGGCAAAGGCAGAGGCAGAGGTAGAGTTGTTATCACAGAAAGTCAGAAGTAGAGGCAGAGCCATTATTCCAAGAATCACTACCCCAGCTGGTAGATACATTAAACATAAATTCCGGGAACCATAACCCAGGCGGAAGGATACATAATATTCCGGAAATCTTAACCCAAGCGGCAAAGTATATATGTATAATTCTGAGAATCGTGACCCAAGCCGGAGGATATATATATATATATATATATATATATAGCCGAATTCTATATAATGAATTTGGTATGTGGATATATATATAAGGTGGATAACTGAAAACCTTATGTAAGTGCTTGCATATAAACCAAAGTTAATACGCAAGTGGGACCCCACATAACATTCCGAGAATCACAACCTAAGCTGGAGGATACATTAGAACTGAAGCGGAAGCATATATATATGCAGCGCGTTACACATATTGCACTCTATATTCAAAGGAACAAAGCATATATATATATATATATATATATATATATATATATATAGCACGAGATCTAAAGAACCAAAGGTTCTATCAAAAGAAAAGTACCACATGGTGGGACCCTCATCAGTCCCATCGGAAAAAAGGTTGGCAGCGGATCATATGAACAGAAAGTTGCGATTGCGATTGAAGCCTGGACCCGATGAGTTTATAAATCATGATTAATGTGTGTTTGAATTTCGGCCTAATCGCATCGGAGAATCGGAACATAGGAATATCGGAACATGCAACTAAAAGTTGTGATTGCAATTAATCGCAATCGGAGTAATCGCATTGGCACATTTAAATGAACAATGGTCAATCACATCGGAGTAAAATCAAGACATCGGAAAAACTCAATGGAAGTCGCGATTGCTATTAATCGCAATCAGAAATATTTGCAAGGTGTTTCATCGCATCGGATCGGAGTGATCGCATCAGAGCATAAGGAATATCGGAACATGCAATTAAAAGTTGCGATTGCGATGAATCGCAATCAGAATGATCACATCGCATCGGAGAAACAAAAAATAGATTCAAATGATCGCTGTGGGGCCCAATCCTTTCAAATATTAGAGTTTGTGATTCGATTTATTATGGATTAGATCGTAATATAAGACCAAAGGCTTATATAAGGTTTTACAACATTTGATCGCAATATATGAATATAAAGCGGCCAACACATAATGCGATTTATTATAATGGATGGCGGAGATGATTCCACTGAATATATGGTGGGCCTTTTCTAATCGCATCGGCAGAAATCAAAAGACCAAATCACAGGGGTATTGTGAATGTTGCGATTGCGATTGAAATACATGAGTGGAGTATAGATGGCATGTGGGGTCCATCCAAAGATAAGACTAAGAACACGTTTTCTCCAAGTAAATTAATCCAAAGCTAAAGAGGAAAGGAAAGCACTTAGGCACATATATATATGATACATACATATTTCCAGTATGTGGACAGTAATGCATCGCATCGGAAGACAGAACAAGTTCAGCAAGTGGGCCCGTAAGGGAATTCTAAGTATTAAAACGTTTTATTATGTGTATAAAACCTAGATTTGAATTGCACAGTTACACGTATGTAGTGGTTGCACCACGACAGAGAACAGGATATGGTTGCACCAGCAGTGCGAAAAAAAAAGACACCGTCAAAGAAAAGACAAGTGCGCAGCAATCCAAAAGGCTGAATGAGTTGAACTGGAGTTTTCATTGTAATTGAATGTAAATGTTTTTAATTGATTTATATTGTTGTGATGCATTGGAAAGTCTTCGAAAGAGAACAAATATCCCACTGTAATGTTAAATTGGTACCTACAGTTATGTTTTCTGAATGAGCTGATAAAAGAGATGAGAAGGCAGAAGGCAAAGAGACATGGCTGTCCATTTCGAATTCCCAGTAGAATACAAACAACCATGAAGCTATTTTGTATAAAATAGGGTAATATCCAAGGGGAGAAGGTTGACGAAAACAGAGTGAGAGAAGAAGAGAGTGTGCAACAGAATTGAAGAGAGTTGAAGAAAATAAGAAAGCTGCAAGAGGTTAGAGAGGGTGAATATAGAGAATGCAGAGTATGGAATTGAGGCAGAGAAGATAAGAAGAAGGAGGAGCAGAACGAGATGTTGTGAAAAGTCAGAGAATGCAGAAATGAAGCAGTGAGGCAGAGTAGAAGGAGGAGCTGAGCTAAGAAGAAGGAGAAGCTGATAGTGAATCTGAGAAGATGCAGAAATGATATAAGGACAGATATGAGGACTGTTGAACAGCAGAAGAGAAGGTACAGAACAGAGCTGATATCCAAGGTAAATCAGCAAGTGTTTTTCTTTTGAAAGAGTAAGGAAGTTGGAGCTTCCCTATCAAGTTGTAGCTTGATAGATGTCAGTTGTAGCTGACCGAGGTAGGAGCCTCCTGTAGGTTGGTGCCTGCAGAAAATAGATGGGAGTTGGTGCTTCCACATCAAGTTGTAGCTTGATAAAATGTCAGTTGTAGCTGACTGAGGTTGGAGCCTCCTGTAGGTTGGTGCCTGCAGAAAATTGATGGGAGTTTGAGCTTCCTTGCAAGTTGTAGCTTGCAGAATTGAGGTAGGAGCCTCCTGTAGGTTGGTGCCTACAGAAAATCAGTGGTGAGAGGGAGTTGGAGCTTGCCTTTGCATCACAACAATAATAAGATGTGGTTTTCTCCCTTTATGGGTTTCCACTTATATTTGGTGTCTCTGTGCATGATGTTTATGTGTTGATATGGTTTATCTAATCTGCTTAATACTTGCTGCTGTCATATTAAGTCTGTTGTTACATTATATTAGTGTTTGCTGCTCACATTCTAAGATTACTCACATATTAAGTTGAACATGAAATGAAGGTGTAAATAAGTTTTCATGAAAAAGTTTTAAAAATCCATGTATGTGTTAAACTGATTCACTGCCCTCCCCCGCCCCCCTCTCTCAGTTTAACTAAGGATTCAACAATATGCCAGTAGGTTTGGAAGGATTCCATAATGGAGGAGTATCAATCCATCATAAATAATGATGTGAGGGAGATATTTTCGAGACCAGAGAGGAATTTAATAGTGAATTAAATGTGGATATACAAGATCAAGCATACGACAGATGGAAACATCGATAAATACAAAGAAATGTATGTGGCGAGAGGGTTTTCCAAAAAATATGGAGAGGACTATGAAGAGACCTTTTCTACAATCGCTAGGTGCACTTCCATCAAGACTATTTTTTCTCTTGCTTTAGATAAGGGTTGGAGGTTACATCATATGGATGTAAAGACCATGTTCCTCAATGGCATGATTGAGGAGGATGTATACATAGAGAAACCTCTAGTATTTATGTTTTGTGGGAAGGAGTCCCATGTTTTCATATTGAAGAAGTATTTATGCAGACTCAAGAAAACACCCAGGGCATGGTATTCTGAGATTATTAGATTCTTAATGAGTTTTGGTTTCACTAAGAGTGATGTGGATCCTAACATTTACTACAAGGTTGTTGATGGTGATCCTCTGATCTTGGTGCTATATTTATGGTGTGAATACTTGTATTTTTATTTGGAATGGTAATGAGCATTCAAATAATCATTTACTTATCAACCTATGGTTTGTTGGAATTGTGAGGACTCCGTGTTGTATGCGCAAGTACCAAATTTCCTACCAATTTTAAATGGTCATGCAAAAAACCTACAGGCGATGGAAATCATGATCAGGGTAGGTTTAACTACTAAATTGGTTCAGCCAAAAGTTTCCTAAGTGTTAGAATTCAAATAAACACTTAATATTAAAGATAATACCCAATTGTAAGTATGATTCATATCAAGTTTATATTTCACAACATTATCTATAGTTTTGCAGTAGTTCTACTGGTTTTGCAGCACGAATTTTTTATTATGAAATAGTTGTGTTATCACCTCTACACACACCCAAAATCAAAGAACATGGCCCAAAGGAGTACAGTAACAAAACTAACATGAAACACACTTGCAGATAAATACACAATGTAAATCACATCCTGTGATCCTAATCTAATAAACAATTAAACATACACACTTTGAAAAAAAGAAACATGCAAATTACTGAAAGGAAAATGCCCACAAGGCCCTACCTCAAGTTGGCCCAACTCGAGGTTCAGCCTACGCCTAATAACTAAACTCATGAAAGTAGGCTCAACAGATTAAGTACACATCCACATGAAATTATATTAATAAAAAACAATATAACAAAGTACAACAACATGATAATATTATGAGTTTATGCATACCAATTTATAAGTAACAGGGAAATATAAGCCCCAACAAACTTTTCTAATTTAGGAAGCTACATTATCGAAAATAACTTTCCTGATAATTCATAAGTTCTAAATAAAACCAAACACACAGGAAAATGGCCTACGAAACTAATATCGATTTATGAGAATCATTATGTTTGGCCTTGGTGATGTAATAACTATTGCACGTCGAGACATCTCGACCAGTTCACAACTAATTACACACAAGCTCATGAAACAAAGATTTCCTTTTCGGTCTCAGGGGGAATCTAGGAGGTGGATGAACATTGAATTGGTCCATAAGTAATTGTTAACAAATAACATGAGAATGATAGTGCCCATCGATTTGAAACTCAAAAAATGACTTTTCTACTTGTTCCAATTTTATATCTCTCTAACAAACTTCAAAATATGCCACTTGTTCCTTGAAAATTGTATGTGTTTACATCAATATATTTGTTTGTGTGCCTTGGACAAGCTTTAGATTAGTGCCACATTTATTAAAACATAAAAAATGATATAAAACTACTTTTAGAATACTCTTAGTTCTAATCTCAAATGTAAATAAGAAGACTAATAAACATGTTGTATACCTTAGTTTCTAGTGCTAAAAATTAGGATTTTGACAATGCTTTCAAAAGGAAAAAATGGAAAATTGGCCAAAATAGGGTGGATGATTTTTTAGCAAAAAGTCCATTTTTGTAGCCCATCATATATGTTGATGATATGTTCTTTATTAAGGAAAAGAGGCTCATTTTTGGGTGCAAGAGGGAGTTGGATTCAGAGTTTGAGATGAAGGATCTTGGCTTGATGGATTATTTCTTGGGATTGGAGGTGTGGTAGAGACCAGGTGAGATATTCCTTGGATAAGGGAAGTACATAGTTCAAATGTTAAGGAGATTCAGTATGATGGAATAAAATTCCATGGCTATACCTGTGGTGACAAATTTGGAGAAGCTGAGTGATTCTGCTTCAAATTTAGATATGGTGGATCCCACTATGTACAGGCAATTGATTGGATCCTTTATGCACCTGGTTAATGTTAGGCTACATATTTGATTTTCAGTGGACACCTTAAGCTATTTTATGGTTGAGTTGAGGCATGTACATTGGGTTGCAATGAAGCATGTGTTGAGGTACCTGCTTGGTACAATTGGATATGGTTTGAGATGTAGAAATTATACAAACAATATGTATACACCAATGGATTCAATATGATCATGCAATATACTAAAGAAAAATACTGAATCCTTTTACAATTAATTTTGCGGAAATTAAACACAATCGCACAATTACACCAAGTAAGAGAAAGAAGCAAATCAATCCACAAAACAGATGTTTTTCTTGGGGAAAGATTGCTGCTCAAAACCCCTCTATCTATATTGTATAATGAACCAAGGAATCATGAAATAATTATAATGAACTATTCTCACAAGAGTATCCTGCAATCTTCTAATTGTCTCACACTGATCCAGACAAAATTGCGCCAACACTTAGCCAATTCTCAGCTTGTTTTCAGCCTCCCTTTTCCATAGAATTCATGAGGAATTCAATCCCTATTCCTTAGGAATTTCAGCCTTTCTCAACTGCACAATGCTCATGGGAAATCCTATGGGTGTATTACTACATGCAAGCAGTTTGCTAATAATACAACTGATAGTTAGCATCCTTTAACTTCTGTCTCAACTGGGTCTTCGTCAGAACAGACATGCATGCAACTATTAATATTAAATCATCAGTTACTTGATAGATCACTGCATGTGAATTAAATTTGATTTAATTCACTTGACCTCTCATTAGCGCAACAATCAGCTACAACTAGTTAAACTGATTTTAACTCAATAAATCGAGTTAACTGATTTCTCATGCATTAAAATAATACACTAACTGTAACTTAGACTCTAAAACAAATAGATCACTCTACATGCATCATCAGCCACCCTCAACTCAATTTTCATGAGCTAACTAATCACACTCAGTTAACTATTACAAGTGATTATGATATAAGATTACAATTTATTGTCCAATTTATTTAAGGGATAAATAAATTTGACACATATTTCTTCTAATTTAATTAAGAAATAATTAAATCAAAAGCCTCCATGGTAGCCATTTCTAGATGTTGTTTCTGGATGCCAATTTCACTGTTTCTTGTTGCAAATTTCAAAGCTCCCTCTCAACAAGAAAGGAATCAGTTTGTCCCGATCTGGTACCTTTAGAATGTTTTTGCATGCAACACTTCTCTAGTGTTGTTCGCATATGAAACTCTCCTGAAACTAAATAGCCTCCAAACAAGTGAATCAATATAATGCATCTGTCATCGGAGTATTGACTGCTGGATCCTACTGCACATGTCTACTAAAATCTCTACACTGCTGACATCTGCATCCATGAACTCTACACTATTGCCAATTCTGATCTATGCTCTAGTATCTGACATTTGTCACTCTGATTTCTGTCCTCCTGACATCTGGCTGCATGAATATAACCGATCCTTCCTAATACTGTTATACGGTGGGTTCCTCGTAGCTAGGTTCGATCAATGAGACATACCATCTCAATGAACCCTACCCAAATTTATTCTTGGGATTAATTCTGCACATCGCCCCACCTCACACTTGGAGGTATAGATGCATGTACTCCCTCTGACCTTCTGGCAAGAAATTTCCCCCTCCTAGAGGTCTCTTCTTGAGTGGACTCTTCCACTCGGTCTCCTCTCTACTTCTCCAATTGTGGCCACTCCACAACCTTCTGAGACTGCTTCTGAGGCTGCATGTTGAGAGATAATTGCTCCCTCTCAACCACCAAGTCACTAACCACTTATTTGCTCCTCAAATCCTTGCATGCATCCTCAACCTCGAGAGCATATAGGTTCTTGACTCTGGAACCAATCTTCTTCACTTGTCCTGTGGCTATGTGTTTAAGGAAAATTTTTCCTTTTCTAAACATCACTTCATAACCACAGTCTTCCAATACCACTACGGAGACAATATTCTTCTTTAGGCCTGGAACATACAAAACATTTGCTATTCTGAGATGAGAGCGATTCTCCCTCTGAAAGGTAATTGTACCTATTTCGGTTGCACTATACCTCTCGTCATCTCTAAACTCTATGTTCTGCTAGAGGTCCTTCTCCTCCAAGTCATTGAAGAGATCTTTATTCCCCATCATATGGATTGAGGCACTGCTATCTAGATACCACATGCATCCATTTACATTGTTGGCCATGCATGCAATGAGAGTAAAATGAAGCTCGAACTGTGAAGCCAACGCTTCACCCGCTGCAACTGCAGGCTCCTTCTTGCTTTCCTTCTTCTGTGGACAATTCAAAGCATAGTGCCTATGCTCATGACAGTGAAAACATTTGATCTCGGACATGTCTCTCTTACCCTCTTTGCCTTGGGACTTATTTCCCTTGGATTTCTTTCCTTTTCCAACTCGCGCACTGTTGGGGAAAAATAATTTCCTGTCATTTAATTTGTCAACCCGGGGGTTTCGTAAACTTGTGAAGCATGTGTGCACTGTATGTGTTAAAAATTTTCTTTCAATTTTGATCAATCTAACTACAAAATAACGAAAACCAATTCATATAATCTATGAAATCAAATAATGAAAATGAAATTCAACTAACCTATGAAATCAAGTAATGAAAAAGAAAGAAAAAAATTCAAAATAAAATATACTGTGCACATTCACACTTGCAGGAATTGAAATTTTAATCTAAGAAAGCATTTCAAAGCATATAAAGGAAAACAAATAAGGTACGTTCAATCACTCCAACATATGGAAGTATGATAGAATCACCCTCTTCAGATGATGTATAAGTAACCGATTATACTTTAGTCTTTAAATCTAGGAAAACAATTAAAGCATGCAAAGGGAAAACTCAATAATTGCATAAATTAGGTATTCAAGTATTCAGTTTAGAAATATGATAAAATCACCTTCTTGAAATGATCTTTAAGAACACCCAATTATAAAATTGAATGAGGATCTAAAAAGCAATGTAAAAGCATGTAAAAGTAAAGCTCAATCATTGTATAGGTTGAACGTTTAATCACCCAATTTGGAAGTATGAAAAGTCACCTTCTTAGCTTGATCTGTTAGGAACATTCGATTATACAATGAATTGATAGTTTGATTTAAGCAAGTAAATAACAGAACATTAAAGGAAACTAAATAACTATGAGCTATATTTCCTCAAACTTAATCCAATTGGAAAATAGATAAATATTTCCTCTCGAAATGTTTTTAGAAAAGCAAAGATTACACAATCATTCTAAAAATAATACTAAGAAAGCAAATAAACTTTAATCTATAAAAGCAAGTGAATCTCACACATTTTAGATAGCTGATCTAAAAGTATGAGAGATGGTAAATTGAGATGCTCCATATGTAAGAAAAACAAAGTCAAAATGAAGGAACATTCATGAGTAAGGTGCCACAATCTAATTTTGTATTCAAAGCTTGAGCATAACTCCAATTTTACAGGTGATTTGATAGGAGAAAGCTTCCCCTATTTATACAAAAGATGATAAGCTATCTCATTAATGAGAGTCCATGAATCTCTCCCTATATCTCTAGAGTTACAGTCCAAATAGGAAGTGATAAGGCACATGTCTTCTTAGAGTTACAATACAAATAGGAAATGAGACACATATCCTTATGATCCCATGAGCTTCTCCATCCAAATTCGAATTTGGCCTTAGGAGGCCACATAAGAGTCTTTCAGAAGCTTATTTTTGACCTACACATGGCAACAAACTCATTCCACTTGTTAAGTATAAGTAAGTGCATATTATTTTCTAATTTTTAACCACAAATTCACTTAAAAATACTAGGAATTAATAAAGATTAGAAAAACATAAATGTAACCCAATAGTGGTAATGGTAAGGTAAATGTAATGAAATGGAGGTGGAGTGAAGGTAGTAATATGGAAGTATAAGTGAAAATGTAATGGAAGTAAATGAAAATTTCAAGGCCCAACATACCCCCCAACTGAAGCTATTTCATGTCCTCATGCAATCTATTACATTAATTCTTTTTTGTCCTTGACCTTTGGCTTAACTTTGCATGATATCATTTGATAACTTCATATTTTTGCAAACTGTTTTTTTTTTCTTTTCTTGTTGAATTGCAGCATGGTTGGTTCTTGTGTTACAACCATATTTTGTTGTTGCATTCAATATTGATCTTTGAACTTTGCATAATGATAATTTGATTATTGTTGCAAAATACATTTCTGTTGGATTGCATCATGGTTGGTTCTTGTGTGACAACCATGATTGCGTTTGTATCCAATTATCTTTTGAGTACTTTTGAAAAGTCATTGTATGCTCATAATAATAATGTAATAGTTAATATCTTTTGAAAGTATGTGGGATTTTGAATGTGATATGAATGTGGAAAAATGTGAATATGAATGTACCCAACCCCCCCCCAAACTGATGGTATTGGCAATTTTATGAAATGAGGAAAATAAGTGTTTTTTTTCCAAAAATTATCATTCTAGATTTTCATGGAATTCTATGGTAAAAATTTTGAAAATGACATACGTTAACTTTCCCTTTGGAAATGGATGAGCTGCATGTGTGGTGGTTGCAAAATTTTGATCATAATCTTCTTCAATTTGTTGTACAAGTTATGGATAAAAGAGTCAAGATGACTTTCTATTGCTTCTACTAAAACCGCTGAATTTGCTGCAAAATGATGTTGATTTTGCAACTTTCTTCTGATTCTGCAGTTGCAGAATGGTGATGATCTGTTGTGGATGCATATCTTCTTCATTTGCTTCAAAATGCTGAAAATGATAGTCTTCATGTCTTCAAAACTCGTTGGCATAATTCCCGCTATGTGAATAGATGTTCTGCTGTCGAACATAGCAGGAAATTGTTGACTTAGTTGCCATTAATGGATGCCACTAGTCAACACGAGAAATCTCACCATTGATGAAAATGAGAGTCAATATGCCCAAACACATATTGCTAGGTATGAATAATTTTGTTGTTGTCGAGTACCTAGAAGATCCGATGAACAAGAGACATTAATGTATTCCCATTTTTCGTCGGCAAGAAGACTTGCCATTAAGGCATGAAAGCCTCAAGGTGTTTTTGTAAGGATTTTAGACTCAAAGGAATATGGACTCAATAATTTTCATTGAATCAAGGTTTATTTGCGAAATGAAAAGGATAGGAGAAGGAAAATGAAAATGGAAAATGACAATGGGTAATAAGCATGTAAGTGAGCTTCTTGCTTTTATTTTTGGGTTAGGAGTAGACAAAGAGTAATGGAAAGTGTATGCGAATAAAAATGAACAACTGACTCTTGCTGGGAAAGTAGTTGTGGCTTGCTTTGAATTTCTTGATTGGATTTATAATTCATAAGGGGGGAAGGGTAATGGTATTGATGGATATGGATATGGACTTATTCTTATGTTTCTCATGAAATTGTTCATTTGAAGACCAATTGTGTGCACGATTAATTTCCTTCAATGATCATTCGATCATCCCAATTCTGCAAAAACTTGGCATAAAGAACATATGTGTGTTAAAAAAGAAATGCCCAATTTATTTCTAATTCTTACGAAAAAATTTGAATGTCAAATGAAATGGATTAAGGAAAATAAAAAAGTGTTATATTTAGTCCAATTCATGATATTGATAACAATCTATTTTTAAGAAATAACAATGAAAAATAAATCAAATCCTTCTTGTTAGATGACTTCATGCACTATTCTCAACAAAAATGATTGGCATCACAAAGATTCGCTGAAAAATTGTCTTGATCTTTCGATTTTCAGCAAGGATATCTTGAAGAATTAATGAATGTTGTGGCACAATCGCTTTTTGATACCATTCCTCAATGTAGTCTTTGGGCTACATTCTAGATCCTCTGTCCATAAATGGTTAGTAAAAACAAAAAATAAAATATACTCTAGACTGAAAGCTAGTTCCTATGCACACTTCCCTGACAACGATGCCAAAATGTTGGGGCAAAATAATTACCTGTCATTTAATTTGTCAACCCGGGGGTTTCATAAACTTGTGAAGCATGCGTCCACTATATGTGCTAGAAATTGCCTTTCATTTTAGATCGATCTAACTACAAAATAACGAAAACCAATTCATATAATCTATGAAATCAAATAATGAAAATGAAATTCAACTAACCTATGAAATCATGTAATGAAAAAGAAAGAAAACAAATTCAAAAGAAAATATACCACGCACAATCACACTTGCAGGAATTGAAATTTTAATCTAAGAAAGCATTTCAAAGCATGTAAAGGAAAACAACTAAGGTACATTCAATCACTTCAACATCCAATATGTAAGTATGATAGAATCACCCTCTCCAAATGATTTATAAGCAACTGATTGTACTTTAGTCTTTAAATCTAGGAAAACAATTAAAGCATGCAAAGGGAAAACTCAATAATTTCAAAAATTAGGTATTCAAGTATTCAATTTAGAAATATGATAAAATCACCTTCTTGAAATGATCTTTAAGAACACCCAATTATACAATTGAATGAGGATCTAAAAAACTATGTAAACGCATGTAAAAGTAAAGCTCAATGATTGTATAGGTCGAAAATTTAATCACCCAACTTGGAAGTATGACAAGTCACCTTCTTAGCTTGATCTTTTAGGAACTTTCGGTATAAAATGAATTGATAGTTTGATATAATAAAGTAAATAACAAAACATGAAAGGAAACTAAATAAATATGAGCTCTATTGTCTCAAACTTAATCCAATTGGAAAATAGATAAATCTTTCATCTCGAAATGTTTTTAGAAAAGCAAAGATTACAGAGTCATTCTAAAACTAATACTAAGAAAGCAAATAAACTTTAATCTATAAAAGCAAGTGAATCTCACACATTTTAGGTAGTTGATCTAAAAGGATGAGAGATGGTAAATCGAGATTCTCCATATGTAAGAAAAACCAAGTCAAAATGAAGGAAAATTCATGAGTAAGGTGCCATAATCTAATTCTGTATTCAAAGCTTGAGCATAACTCCAATTTTACACATGATTTGATAGGAGAAATCTTTCCCTATTTATACAAAAGATGAGAAGATATCTCATTAATGAGATTCCATGAATCTCTCCCTATATCTCTAAAGTTACAATCCAAATAGGAAGTGATAAGGCACATGTCTTCTTAGAGTTACAATACAAATAGGAAATGAGACACATATCCTTATGATCCCATGATCTTCTCCATCCAAATTCGAATTTGGCCTTAGGAGGCCACATAAGAGTCTTTTGGAAGCTTCTTTTTGACCTACACATGGCAACGATCTCATTCCACTTGTTAGATATAAGTATGTGCATATTATTTTCTAATTTTTAACCACAAATTCATTTAAAAATACTAGGAATTAATAAAGTTTGGAAAAACATAAATGTAACCCAATAGTGGTAATGGTAAGGTAAATGTAATCAAATGGAGGTGGAGTGAAGGTGATAATATGGAAGTATAATTGAAAATGTAATGGAAGTAAATGACAATTTCAAGGCCCAACACGCACATTGTAATTGTCCCGCCGTCGCAAAATTTTCTAGAAAAAGAGGTGATTTTAAATCGACGATATTTCCCTCATCCAAGCTCCGATTCGACCGATTTTTTTTTCCAATTTGAGTATTTTTTCGCAAGGAATTCAAATATGCTATTTATTTGTGAAAGTTTTGCATCAAAATTTTCATATATTCTCTGCAAATTGGCCACCCAAAAAATTCCTGCTCTGATACCATGTAGAAATTATACAAATAATATGTATAGACCAATGGATTCAATTTGATCATGCAATATACTAAAGCAAAATAATGAATCCTTCTACAATTAATTATGCAGAAATTAAACATGATTGCATAATCACACCAGGTAAGAGAAAGAAGCAAATCAATCCACAACACAAATGTTTTTCTTGGGGAAAGCTTGCTGCTTAAAACCCCTCTATCTATATTGTATAATGAACCAAATAATCTTGAAACAATTACAATGCACTCTTCTCACAAGAGTCTCCTGCAATCTGCTAATCGTCTCACACTGATCTAGACAAAATTGGGCCAACACTTAGCCAATTCTCAGCCTGTCTTCAACCTGCCTTGCTCACACAATTCATGAGGAATGCAATCCCTATTCCTTAGGAATTTTAGCCTTTCTCAACTGTGCAATGCTTATGGGCAATCCTATGGGCGTATTACTGCATGCAGGCAATTTGCTAACATCCCTTTAAGCTCTGTCTCAATTGGGTCTTCATCAGAACTAACATGCATGCAACTATTAATAGTAAATCATCAGTTACTTGACAGGTCACTTCATGTGAATGAAATCTGATCTAATTCACTTGACCTCTCACTAGTGCAACAATCAGTTACAACTAGTTAAACTGATTTTAACTCAATTAATTGAGTTAATTGATTTCTCATGTATTAAACTAATACACTAACTGCAAATTGGACTCTAAAACAAATATAATCTCTCTACATGCCTCACCGACCACCCTCAACTCGAATTTCATGAGATAACTGAGTCTATCACACTCAATTAACTATTACAAGTGATTATGACATAAGATTGGAATTTATTGTCCAATTTATTTAAGGGATAAATAAATTTGACACATATTTCTTCTTTAATTAAGAATAATTAAAACAAAAGCCTCCATGGTAGCCATTTCTAGATGTTGTTTCTGGATGCCAATTTCACTGTTTCTTGTTGCAAATTTCAACATTAGATATGTCTCAGGTATTGAAGTGAGGCTGTAGGGATGTACAAATTTTGGTTGGGTTGGGAGTGCAATGGATAGAAAGAGCACCTCAGTTCGTTACTTCATCTTGGTATCAACTATGATATCCAAGTTTAGGAGGAAACAAAATTTTGTTACACTCATTACAACATAAGCAGAGTATATCACAACCAATGCTACACGTTAGGAAGAAGTGTGGTTGTGGAAGATCTCTGCAAGGCTATTTGATCAAGCACTAGAGATGATCTTGATATATTGTGATAATCAAAGTTATGTTATTTCATGACAGGTCAAAACACATTGAGATCAAATATCACTTCATCCGAGACATGGTGTAGAAGGGAGCAATGAAGCTTTAGTATATATCCACAAATGAGCATATTAGGGGAATTATCATCAAGCTTTATCTAGAGGAATGTTTGTATAATTTAGAAACAAGCTTTGTGTGATGTTGAATGTCTCCCTTACTGAGAGGGAGTATTGATTTTTTTGCAACATTGGGTAGACATTCTCTCATGGGTTCATGCTGATTTGACTAGGGTAGATTGGCCCACAATGCTCACATCGCTTACTTTGGGATGGAGTGACCTATTTTCTATATTTTTTTATGTAAAGGATTTTTTTGCCCATTAGTAGATTAAAAAATTATAGTCTAATGTAGATTTGTAATGTAAGATCTATAATTTGAGGGGTTTCTTGTAATGAGGAGACACCTATTAGGTCTCCACTCAACATTAGAGCTCTTATAAATAGACAAGCATAAATAATCAACATAACAAGCTTAATTGATCTTTTCTAGTGGAGGAGAAATGTGGCTAAGGAGAAATCTGTTGTTGGATATAAATCTTTATCATTTCTATCTCTCTCTTGGAGGTCGAACTTGTGAAGAAGGACAAGTTTGACTAGGCCGCATTGATTAAAGTTTGACCGAGATTTGAACAACAATTATTATGGTTATTTGACTCATATTTGACTATTTTTTACCATGGTTTTTTAACTAAGTTTGACCACAGTCCGTATAGATCCACGTGTGCAAGTTTTCCACATGCCACACATGTGGTTTGACCACAGACTTTCACTGCAGGGTTGAGTTGACCAACATTAGCTTCTAATTTTTTTGACTAGTTTGACCAACATTAATCAACAATTCTTTGACTAAGATTTACTAGTATTTTGACTTGTAAAGTTGGGTTAGATTTCTAGACATGTTCTAAAAAAACAATTTCTCAAGAAAAGAGTGTTGGATTTTCTCCAACGGTAAAAATTATTGTCTCTACTATGCATGGTTGTCTTTCTATGATATTTATTGTTTCCGATGCATTTACAGTTACTATTTTATGTGTGTAATTATTCAATGATATTAGTGGCTTCATAATAATTGCTTGAAAATCATTACGAAGTAATTATTAGAGCATAAAATTGTATTCTAATGCACATGCTATAGAATTTCAATAAATTTCTCACTTGGAAAGAAATGAAACCCTTACAAATCATTAGAGGGTTTATTTATAAAATAACTAGAAATATAAGCAATTGTTGCATTTGGGGCTTAATCTTCATTATCAATGTCTTTCACTAATCCCACACACAGAGTGATACAATACCAACTTTGTGAATACACCTAGAATTCCTCTAATCTTAGCAAAGTTTGGACAAAAATATTTAGCTCGTCTTATACAAATTGTTCTCAGAAAAAGAACCCCCAAATGTGAACTTAGTAACTCAAACCTTTGCATCATGACTTCATTTTGAGTAATTTGGCCCCTCGGAAAACCATTCTTCAACCATATCAGACTTGCTTGTGATCACCAAGAAAGTGACCCTCCAAATGGCTCGATTTATGACTCATAAAGATGATTTCTCAAGTTCAATAATTATTTCGACCCTTTCTCTTTAATTACCCTCTTTAAACAAAACTAGTGTATCACAAGTAATAGCCATTCTCTTTAATTGCATCCCATACCATATGCCATAACTTCTTCCCAAAAAAACAAACGCAAGCAAAGACCGAAGGAGAGCGAGTTTTGTAACTAGAATTGGTAGTAACAAAATGACCGAAGGAGAGCGAGTATTGTCTCTAGAATTGGCGGTAACAAAACAAATTGGCGGTAGTAATTCCATATGCAAGTACAACCTTCATAAATTTGCAATAGCGAAAAGTCTCAGACACAATAATATTTATTTCCTAATCACTGCTCAGCTAAAAGCCTCACACTACTATTTATCTCTTAATCACTCGTTTAACAAAAAGCCTCACACTTATCTCTTGATCACTTGCTTTAATTAGAAAAATTAGAAAATTAATTTTTTTCTCAGACTTTTCCTCTCCGAGGTTTAAAGATTTAAACCAAAGCCAAATCTGGAGATCGAAATGTTGAGCTCCCGTGGAAATTGACCTCTAGAAAGGCAACTCTACTCGCATCCACAAATTCTGGCACAGAAAATTCAGAAATGTATGCGATCAAGCAGGAATGGGTCACAATATTTCCAACAGATGTAAGCGGCAGTGACATCTTGTTAATCCTCAGAGATTGAGAGAGGTTAATAATCTTTCTCTTGAAGGTTAAATTTTGAAATATTCTTAAAATCCGTAATGGATAAGTTCAGCAATTAAACAACTATCATTTCCCACGAGAGATAATACATTTTCTCTGATACCATGTTAAATGGAAGATAAAACATCTGATACTATGTTAAATGTAAAGATAATATACTTACTAGAATAAAACCTTAAAGAGAATGAATCTGCAAATTATCATATTAAAAAAGAAATATTTGATTAAAATTTTCAAAATATGTATGATAATTATTTATCAGTCAAGCTTCATGTTTTTGAAGATGAGGAAGCGTTCGCTCTAAAAGTCAGATCAAACACAGCTAATGTCAGACAAAATGTTAACTTGACCAGAAAGCAAACACATTATCATACAAAATACACAGTTTACCAGAAAACTTCATGTTGTTGAAGATGAGAAGTATTCCCCTCTAAAAGTCAAGTCAAACACATCATCAAACAAAATACACAGTTTACCAGAAATTTTGGGCAACAATTATTTAATACTTGCTAAAAAATAATAGCAGAGGTAGCCCAGCACAGCGTATCAGCCCATAACAGGTGCAGAGTAACGAAATAATAAGTAGAAACCAGATTACCCAGTTTAAGAAAAGAAGAGTTTGATGTTTTACAAAGTCATATATAGCATTGATTATTTCTTGCGAGTAAAATATTGTGAATCACTGGATGTAGTGATTTTAAAGGCTATCACCATGTTTATCCTCAGGGAGCACTGTGATTTGGTTCTCCACAACTCTTTATAGGCACGCAAGCGTCCAAAGTGTATTTGACCTTATAGAGAGGCATGAGAGAAGAATTAGGGTTGTATTGGAGGTTATAGAGAGGCGTGAGAGAATTAGGGTTCTATCCGACCTTCGGCACATACGCAACATCCCCTGTATCGCTCTCAATAAAAATCCAAACGCGATGGCAATTATAATCTGTAGTCACAATGGTTCCCTTAGGAAGTATAATTCCAATAACATACATGTTCTCCGACTCAATCACCTCTTTCGCTTCCTCTGCATTGCTCCCAACCAGCTCCGGCCATTCTTGCTTCCCTGCACAGTACGCAGTTTGCAATATTAAGTATACTTCTATGTATATGTGTGTATATACATGTAAACAAAACATACCTCTGCACTCCATCTCTGGATATTAACAACTATGCTCTTGGACCGCTTATCTCCAAATGAAAGACACTTACATATATAAGTGAAACATGAAAGCTATGAAACATAAAAGAGCCAATCATAGTACTCCCAATACCACCATAAAAGAGCCAATCATAATACTCCCAATACCACCTCAACTGTTGACCCAGCAATTACAAGAAGGGAAAGATGTTGCTGCCAATACTGGGTGCAGCACATAGGATTTTACAAAGCAGAAAGTGGCAGGCAATCAGGAAAGGTTGAAAGTGATGCATGGTGATGAAGAAGAGTTGGACTCACTGCAGGGAGCTGGCAAGTATAAATGGTATTGAAAATCCATGTTAAGGTATGGATCTTGCAAGATACAGTGAGATAGGGAGGGGTGTTATGGACAAAAGAAATAAAAACATAAAAAATGGAGTCAATGGTGTTTAACATTAGTGAAAGAGCTAGAAAGGTTTTGGTCCAAGGCAGGTATATTTTTCTATGAAGTTGTGAGGTATACATGTTGCTTAAGAGTATACATTGTTGTAAGGAATTAAGACTATATAGTGTAGTAGTCCATGGAGCCGTAAGTTGTGGAAAGAATTATTTAGATAAGTATAGTTAAAAAGTGTTCTCGTATCTTTGGATAGATATAGTTGAAAGTGAAATGGTTGGTGAATGATTAAAACCATGATAATCTCTTAAGAAACATTATTAAAATAATTCAATTTTTTTTTGGATAAATATACTTGAATGATAATCTCTTCAAGAAAAACATTATTAAAATAATTCAAATCTTTTTGACAAGATGACGTAAAATTAAATTGTGCTCTTAAAATCCAAACAACCATATCTTTAGACACTGCCAACCACTTCTCTCAATGGTTCTTAATCCTAACATGAATCACAAAAATCCCACCAACCATAATGAATGGATGGGATAATAGATTCTAACCGTCTACAGTTTCCTCGTGAACCCTGCCGACAGATCCCTCGCTATATCCGTGACCTCTGAGATGAAACCCGTGACAAATCTCCAATCACGCCCTCGAGTCCCGTGCGATACAATGGTTGTGTTCATCTAATTGAAAAATAATATAGTTGGTGCAGATGCCTAAATATTCGCTTGTGATAGCGCATTGATTGCATGTTCATTGAGAATCACTGCCTCTTCTGCTCTCACCATCGAAATTAAAGGAACGGTCCCGCATTCTGGACAAAAAAATGTCAGCCACTTGATACGATGCCATCCCCAAACATAACAATAACTTTGAAAATGTGGGCAAATATTTCAACTTCAGTGGACAATGTTTTCAAATACACTCCTTGTATATTTGGAATTCAGTGGGCACTATGTTTTCTTTTGTGGTAAATTTGGGAAACTTCACCTTGTTATCTTTTTCTTTTACTTTATAATGTTTTCTTTTTCTAACTAATTTGTTTTATTTTTTTCTTTTATTTTTTAATATTCTATTATTTTAACTAAATTGTTTTTAGTAGATTTAGTAGTCAAATTACCTCATACTTGAAGGCGGGTCTTTTGTTTCACAAACAAAAAGGTCTTACACACTAATTTGATGTGTGACTTAGTCATAATCTTAAAATTAGATAACAATAATAATAATAACAACAACAACATTTTATGTGATTCCAATTAACATAATATATTTTTGGTAAACCTTCATCAAATCTGATTTATTTTAATTTCATAAACACAAAATATATTAAATAAATAAACATAAAATAAGGTTATATATATTCTATCCCAAGTATTATTATTTTTTAAAATAAAATTATATATTTTAAATAGAATTATATTTTATTATTTATTTGTTTAGTTATTAATTTAATTTATCTTAATCTAAAATTTATCATTTAAAAAAAAACTTACTATATGGAAGTGCACATCTTCTTTCAAGTTTTAGATTGTAAAAGTTACACTTTAAACCATTTCACTTCACTACTTTAAATGCTTTTTTAATTTTAAAAAATAAAATTGAACCAATTAATTGAGAAAAACTTTTTATATAAAGTAAATTAAAATTACATTTTTTATTTGTTTGATTCTATTAATTTTAATATTTATATTAAAATTAAATAAAAATATTTTAAAAATAAATATGTATTTTTTTAATTGTTGAACCTCTAATTATGTTGAAAAGCTTCAAGTAAATTAATAACTTCAGTAGTAATTAAATTGTGAGTAGATGAGACATTCTCTTACATTAACATAAACCCTTCGAAATTTATTTGGATCTATTTGATGTAAATTTAAACCCTTAAAAGTTATCCAAAGTCCAAATTTATGTGAATCCATTTGATGTAAATTTGAAAGCTTTAAAAATACTCACAAACTTAAAAGTGATTAAAAAAAAGAAGTGTACTTGCCATTAGAGATACTTGCTTTTATTGATTCTTATATGTGTGTGTTTGCATATTTTGTATGTTTGTTTCCAGCCTATATGTATTTCTTTTTAGTTATTATTATTTGTTATCAAGTATCTTATTTTACATTATTATACAACATATTCCCCTCTTAGGTTTGTAATTGAGTTTCTGAATACAAGCATTAATATGTATCATCATAAGTATATTTTGTTTAACAATAAAATTAATTTAGTAAGACAATAGAAAATTTGCAATAGTAAAATGAACACAAGGTTTATTATCTTAAATTAAATGTGTTGCACAATCTAATGTGAAAATAATTTTTTTTCTTAAAATTATAAAAAGATACAAAGAAATATTAACTTATTATTGTGTATAGTAGACATTGTGGTTTGTGATAGTATTGCATGTCTAATTCTTCCTATATTTTTTTATAATATCTCAATCCTCTACTCTACTTAGTTATGGAATAACCACTCAATCAATTAATAAGAACAAAACCATTAGACTTCCCTTGAGACTCAAGTTTGATGATAAGCATCTCATGTTAGGGTAAGTATTTTTGTAGGCTCCAACACATGGTTAGGGTTAGGATTTTGAAATCTCTAAAATACTCTTGAAAGTCCACATATCACTAGATCTATGTGTGAGTGACAAGCATATCATACACTATACATTCTTGTGGTCTTATTATATGTGTACTTGCTTAAGGAAAAACTCCCTCATATGAACTTCAATTGAGGTGTTATTTAGCTTATTGGAAATCACTTTATGTGTAGAATAACATCAAGATGTCAAGAATTATGTCTATTTTTTCAAGCCCTCAAATCACCAAATTAAGATCAATCTCTAAAATGGGATCAACTGTAGTGCTCACATCCATATCTTATTACCTTATATTAAGTTATTAACCTATCTAGTAAATGGTTGACTTCTATGACTTACTCTTATAACTATTATTAATATACATATAAGGTATGTGTATGCTAGCTACATAACCACACCTCACACGAATACACTAGTATCTTGTAGCCTATTATTCTATATGATTACTTAACAAAGTTTGATTAATGAATAACCTATGATTAACCTTAATTTTGATTAATGATCAAGCTTATGGTTAGCCTTAAGCTTGCATAGTAGTGAAGCTTGAGTAGTGCTTATTTAACCCTTAATCCTAACTTATAATTAGTAAATTATAGTTTAACATGATTATTTAACATTTATATTGATAAGATTATTATAAATCCATAAGGTTCACTGACATAATAAAATATTAATATTTTATTATTATTATTATTTTATTTATATTACTATTTTATTTTTTATCCCTTCTGGGCCCTGGCATGGAGGATCCCTCGAATTAATTCAAGGATAAGAGAAAAGTGGGAGGGGATCAAGGAGAGAGATTGGGGGAGTTGGTGATATAATTAGAGTGGGTCGTAGTTACTCGAGGGGAGGCATAAGTGTGGGAATAGTTTGGGAAGAAGGGGATTTATCGTTTTCATGGAGAACTTGAGGAGGGGGTGGGGATTCTTATGCGAGTTTTTTTATTGCATGCCACATCTTCATAATGCTTTTTTTGTGTGTGTCATAATTGTATCTAGACTACATCATTATTTATAATGCTACCCTTATTTTTTATTTGCATCATATTGATGTTATATAACATCCTTTTTGTGCTTTATTTATTTGTATGTTTGTCGCACATGCAATGGATTATTATATTACGTCATTTTAGTATCAATTTGAATTCATTTCCCATATCTTAAACATATTTTACAAAAATATACCAATGTAAAAACATAATAATGAAATTTTAGATAAAAGATAATTCCTTGTGTAGCATTGTGATATACCACCTAACCTATATTCATGCATAATTATCTAATCATTCAATAATAAAAGGAAATATGGGATCTGGAAAATAAGCTAAGAAAGGCTTTGTTTCACTTATAGTTTGTATATTTCCGAGTATAAATCATTTTGGGGACAATTATGGGAGGTATGAATCAAATGTAGGGTGATATTATGTTATCACTCCATTAATTCATTAATTTTGTTGAATGTGGTGATTGGAAGCATTGATTTTATTTTTTGGAATCATCAAAACACCACTGCCAATAAGGACCTTATAAGAAACCCATATTTGAAATGCAAACTAAGCACCTTTTGTTAATTTGGAGATAAGGAAGAGGAGGTAGGTGAATTTAAAACTAGGAAGAAAATTAGAGAAAATGGTTGAAAATGTAGCAGTAGATGAAGATAAACAAGGGTGAAAGTGGTAGAAGAAAGACAATAGAAAGTGAAGGACATATAATTATTTGGATTTCCATGGATAGAATTATTCCCTATAAGATTAATAAAACTTGATGGGCTTAATATACATTGTTTTTCTATTTTTTTTTTATGGTTTAATAATATGGAAGTCGCGGGATTTGAATGCAAAGCCAAGAAAAACTTTTTGTTTCACTTGTAGTTTGATATTACACATCTTGGAATATTATGGAAGCTTGACCTAAAATGTAGGGTGTTATGCTCTTTGGTTCACTCCCATTATGTATTCATGTTGTTGAATGTAGTGATTGGAACCACTAATGTTACATATGGAATCATCTAAAAAACACCACTAACATATAACCTACAAGAAATCAATCTCTAAATTACAAATTAAACACTTTTAATTTATCTAGAGATAAGGTTGAGAAGGTGTTGTCGCTGCGACAAACACCCTCCAAAATTTCACCTACATACAAATTTTGTAGCCTCCTTATGGCCATGCCATCTTTCATTTCAACCCATTAGGGTTGTGCTTGGTCATGTTTTTCTAGTGTTAAAGTCTTCCTTAGGAATTCTAAGTGTCGAACTACTTGCTTTCACATGACCAACACTAGATTTATTCACAAGCACACTTCTTTTAAGCAATAAATCAATCAATGTGTACCCTAGGAAGTCAAGCATTGTGTAGTTCTTGATGACAATGACTATGCAGTGCCTAATGACAGTGTCCGTGTTAGGTCCCTATATTACTAGTGTAGTCCCTTATTGTTGTTAGTGTAGCCCCCGTATTGTTATTGTTGTACCCCTTTAGTCCCCATATTGTTATTATTGTGCCCTATAAAAGCTCAATATTGTTATTGTTGTGCCCTTGCATTATTATTGTTACGTCGGTTAGGATTATATTGTGACCCCATGGACTCCTATATATAGAAAGGGGGCTTTTTCATTTTTATAATCCAATAATTGTTCATTTATTTAATGTAAAGGATGTTAACCCCTCGAAGAGGCTGATTTCTAGGGCGTTGATCTCTCTTTCCTTCTATTTTGGAAGTTGGTTTCATAACATTTAGTATCAAAGATTTGGATTCTAGGGTTTCGCTGCTTCAAACAGGCCATCGTGGAATTTTCGCTATAATATTTTTTATATGAAGGTTCAAAATCTTAAACAAAAACCCATTTGTGAAGAAATCTGGAGGAAATTCGTGTAAAAATTTCAGATCTTGGTTCACAATATTTTCGGAGATATGATCTTTGGAAGTTAGGGTTTTTTTAGGCTCTTGAATTTCATCTCAAAGAGGTGACCTTGGGAAAATCGTCATAACTCTCTCTCTGAGCATCAGATTAGAATTATGTAAGAAGTGTCTGAAAGTACACGGAATGAAGTTTACTTTGGATCGTACAAGTTCGCTCTACTAAACCAGTCCATAATTAGGACATTGTGGGAGATTCAACATAACTTTGTCTTGAAGAATTCAAATAAGGTCGGACCTATGGCACTGGAAAGAAAATTCAAAGGGATACTAAAGGACTGAAGACAAAACATTGGGGATCATAAATTACAGAGATACATCAGTTTCAATATCGAGCTCCTCAAAAGCAAGAAAAAAATGTGTATTTTTTTTTAAAATTGCATAAGCCTTGTTTGAAAATTCAGTTTGAAGTGATTCTAAGGTAATATTGAAGTATAGATATCAGTATTGGGTTCTAAAATTGCCCCTAAAAATAATTCAACACCCATTAAGCCCTCAGAAGGCTCTACTATGAATCATGAAGAGGAAGAAGTGCAACATGATATATCAAAACTATAAGACCAAGTGCAACAAATTTTTCTCTCGCAAAGAGTAAAAAAAAATGAAACAGAAGCTAAGATGGATGGTTTGAATAAAGACGTGGAAGCTAAGATGGATGGTTTGAAAAATTTTGCGGAAGCTAGGATGGATGGTTTGAAGAATTTCATGGAAGTTAATATGCATGGCATGGAAGCTAAGATGGATGACATGGAAGCTAAGATTGATGAAAAAATGAAAGGAAACATGGAAGACATGAAGAATGATCTAAAAGCAGATATGTAAGGTTTGAAGGAAGGTTTGACAAATTTTATACAAGAAATGATTCCTAATGGCGAAAAGGTAGTAGAGGAAACTCATGATGAGAAAAAAATAAATGTTAATCATGATTTCATAAAATCTAATGTTGGATTGAAGACCCACCATATTCCAAAGATAGATATGAGTAAGTTTGATGGCAAGGATCCTGTAACATGGATACTACAGATGGAGAAATATTTTGATCTCCATAATGTGAAAAACACACAAAAGGTATGCATTGAAACTTTATATTTAGAACAAAATACATTTGTATGGTATCGATGGCTTTGCTCTCATAAAAAAATTGTCACTTGGTCAATTTTTACAAAGGAAATGATAGCACATTATGAGGATACAAAGCGCAACACCTTATTTAGTCAATTGATAAATCTCAAACAAAAAGGGTCAATGGTGGAGCACATTGAGGACGTCCAAAAATTGAATGTAAGGGTAACTGATATTCCAGAGGAACACATGATTGATGTCTTCATAGGGACTTTAAAAGATAACATCCAACGTGAGGTTCACCTTTGGGAACCTGATTAATTGGAGAAGCCATTCAGGTTGGCAAGAAAAATTGAAAGTAAAGTTATGGTGACAAGGAATCCTACCACTCACAACTATAAATATGGAAGTGTTTCTACTCCTAGACTTCCACAACCTACAAGGTTGACACCAAAACAATTGGCAGAAAAAAGAGAAAAATGGCTTTTCTACAATTGTCATAAAAAATACACTAAAGACCATAAGTGTGCTGAGAATAAATTATCTTACATATATTGTGAAGAGGAGAAATAAAATGAATAAGAAATTTCAAAATAAGAGGATATACACTAGGAACCAACCCTAAAGAAAGAAGAAATGAGTCTAACCATATCATGTAATGCATTGGTGGGAATTACCACTCCTCAAACTCTCAAGATAGAAGGACATATCAAGAAGAAAAATTTAATAGTGTTGATTGATTCGGGTAGTACCCATGATTTTATTCATTATAAGGTAGCCAAGGAATTGAATTGCTTTCTATACCCATCATCAAAGTGTCAAGTGATGGTTGCAAATGGAGGAAATATAAATTTCTTTGGAAAGTGCCATAATATCAAGCTAACCATGAGGGAATATGTATTGAATAGTCCAATTATTTTCATTCTAATGGGAGGTGTTGATGTTGTACTAGGAGTAAAATGGTTACAATATTTGGGGACAATAGCTTTTAATTTTCAAGAAATTTTCTTGAAATTTTTTTCGGAAGGAAAGGAATTTGAATTACGGGGTATCGCAGGGAAGTCGGGAAAGATAATAAGCTATAATGTCATGAAAAAGCTTCTGAAGAAAGAGCAATGAGGTGTAATTGCACAATTATGCTCACAAGAAGTTCCATCATAAAAATCATCTATTTCTCCATATCTCCAAAATATCTTGGACAAACATTCCAAGGTGTTTGAATCTCCCAAAGGACTCCCACCTATTCGTGATCATGATCATGATATTCATTTGATTCTAGGAAGTGTTCCTCCAAACACCGAGCCTTATAGATATCATTATGTCCAAAAGAGAAAAAATGAGCGTATGATTGCAGAAATGTTAGAGGCTGGTATAGTTCAACCTAGTCAAAGTTCTTTCTCTGCTCCAGTAGTATTGGTGCACAAGAAATATGGATCAAGCGCAAGTGTCCAGATTATAGGGAGCTCAATAAGCTCACTATTAAAGATAAATTTCTCATTCCTGTGATTGATGAATTATTGGATGAATTACATGGAGCAATTTATTTTACCAAGTTGGATCTTCGTTCAAGATATCAGCAAATTAGAATGAAGACTGAAGATATTTCGAAAACAAATTTTCAAATTCATGAGGGTCATTATGAATTTTTGGTCGTGCCTTTTGGCCTTACCAATGCACCTTCTACATTTCAAGGGTTGATGAATTCCATTTTAAAACCCTTCCTTAGAAAATTTGTGTTAGTATTTTTTCATGATACACTAATCTACAACAGGTCTTGGAAGGATCATGTTCAACATGTTGACAAGGTGCTCAAACTATTGGAGGAGAAAAAATTATATGCAAAAACCTCCAAATGCTTGTTTGGATTACAAGAGGTGGAATATCTGGGTCATATTGTATCTTTGGAGGGTGTTAAGGTAGACCCTAACAAAATTAAAGCCATTAAGGAATGGAAAGTACGCACGACCATAAAGCAGTTGTGAAAATTTATCAGGTTAACAGGATATTATCACAAGTTTTTAAGAATTATAGGAGAATAGAAGCACCTATAACAACATTATTGAAGAAAAATGCATTTTCATGGACTCATGAAGCAAATAAGGCCTTTGAATATCTTAAAGAGGCAATGTGCCAAGCACTAGTCTTAGCTATGCTAGACTTCACAAAAACCTTTATTGTGGAATGTGATGCCTCAAGAAATAGAATTGGTGTTGTTTTAATGCAAGAAGGACGACTCGTTGCTTTTGAAATCCATCCAATAAAAGGAAAGTATTTACAGAAAGCTATTTATGAGAAGGAAATGTTGGAAATACTACACACTCTAAATAAATGGTGGCCTTACCTAATGGGAAGACACTTCAAGGTAAAAATTGATCATGGTAGTATTAAATACTTTTTGGAACAAAGACTATATTTAGAATAGCAGCAAAAATGGGTCACAAAGATGTTGGGTTATGAATTTGAAATAATCTACAAAAAATAGAAGCTAAATGTTGTTGTATATGCACTCTCAAGAAAGGATGAGGAGGTGGAAGCATTGCTTTGTGCCATTTCTATTATCCAACCATATTGGATAACCGAAGCAAGGGAGGAATGGAAAAATGTCGAAGAAGTGTGGAAACTCATTCAAAAGTTGTAGCAAGATCCCAATACATCTGATACATTTAGTTGGAAAAATGATTCCTTATGGTACAAAGATCACTTATATATTTGTAAGAATTCCCAACAAAAACAAAATATTCTTTTGGAATTGCACACCTCTCCCTTAGGAGGACACTCGAGATTTTAAAATACTTAGCACAGGGTGAAGAAATAATGTTTTTTGGGTGGCCTTAAAACTGATATTAAAAATTTTGTGGCATAATGTTTGGTTTTACCAGAAAAATAAAGTTAAGACAATTAAGACCCCGAGTCTACTACAACCTTTATCCATTCCGAGTCAAAATTTGGAGGAGGTTTCAATGGATTTTATCATAGGTTTACCTAAGTCCGAAGGAAAGAGTGTCATCATGGTGATAGCTGATAAAATTACCACCACATATGCACACTTGTGTGCAATATACCATCCATTTAAAGAAAGTATGGTTGCTATTGCATTTATGAAAACAATTCAAAAGCTACATGGAAACCCAAATATTATTGCAAGTGACAGAGATCCCATTTTCACGGGAAATTTTTGGACTGATCCAGGTGGATATTGGTGGTCACCCGCCTATTCCACTTGGGGCCCCACCATTGTCTCTTTTTGTTTTTCAGTTTCGTCACAACTTACTATTTTTAGCAGCTTTTCGGGTCCTGAACTTCCAGAGCCGTTTTGAGGCCCTAAATGACGTTTTTTGGGAAAACGAGGAGAAACAGTAGTCCATGATTTGTAGTCCTCGGATAGATCTTTCTAACGAGGTATGGTACACATAAAACAGAGATCGTATGCCAAAGCTACGTCCCCGGGAAGTTGAAACACCAATTTACCCAAACCGGGCCCATAGTTTTGGCGCTTCATCTCCTAGGGTTAGGGTTTTGGCTGTTTAGGATTTCCCATTGTTTCTAAATAATAAATAGGCCCTTGAGCCTTATTGTAACTTATTTCAGAGGCCTGTAGCCACCACATCTCTTCTCAGAGATAGCTACCAGTGCCCTAGCTAGCTTTATTTCCATTATGTCTGTAAGAAAATTTCAGTTCTTTGATATTAATGAAATGAAGTGTTATTTCTGCTACATCTTTTTATTTATGGTTATATGTTTATTTTGTTGCGTTCCTGCATAAATCCGGATCAGTGGTATCAGAGGGGTCTTCTTTTTCTTGATCCTTCTTTGCATGTCCCCAACGAGGTCGGGGTATAAGGAGTTAAGGCTCGATTTGGTGGAACCTTTGCAAGATCAGCCTCGCAAACCTCGACGGACGCCCATGGGGGATGAAAAGAAAGATGAGGGAGCAGGAGATCCTATCAAAATATTGCTCGAGGAGGCCCTCGAAAAACAAAGGAATGCGATGATGGATAACTTTGCCCAGATCCTTCAACGGCTGCCCACCGGCGGTGCATCTGCATCCAGCAGCCACTCTGGAGGTGCAAATCCTTTTAAGGTACAAGTAAATTTTTACATTCCCATATTTGAGGGTCAAATAGATGCAGATGTTGTAGATAGATGGTTGAATCTATTAGAAGGATATTTCTTGGTTCATGAATTTTCCGACAGGGAGAAGATTATTTTTGCACTCCTCAAAGCTGCCCCCCATGTCAAGGACTGGTGGGAAACCCACTGTGAGAAAAAGGACGAGACAAAACCCTCTGTTCTCGTAGTACCCACTTGGAGTCACCAAGATGCCATCAGGTATGCTATCTGTGAGCTATGAGGACAAGTACATACAATGGACAACGCTGCGACAACAAAGGGATCAAGATGTGCATGAGCTGACGAATCTGTTCCATACCCTGCGCACCAAGTTGGGTATCAAAGATTCAGAGAAACATCTAGTGCTAAAGTATCGCAGTTTTCTACATAGATACATTCAGGAGGAAATGGAGTTCCTCGACATCTCCTCGCTTGGTACGGCATACCAATATGCTGCCAAGATTGAGCAGAAATTCAAACAGAACAAGAGATACTTTGGATCTGCGAATCAAAAGCAAGGGAAAGGTGCTCCCAAACCGCAAAACAAAGGACAGAGCCAAGGCATGGAGACTCAAGACAACCTATCAAAGCCACAAGCAAATAACAACACCGAAAATCCAAAGAAGGACATGGGAAAGTGGTTTGAGTTCCATAAGAGCTCCACTCACAACACAAGTGAGTGTCGGGCCAAGCAGTCGCTAGTGCCCGAGATGAGGGCTTCTGAGTCAGATGCATGCTCCGAGTCTGAATCAGAACCTGACAAGGGGAATGACAAAGGGAAACAGATTATTGATGTGGAGCCCAATGCCACTGTTGCCACTACGAAGATCCAGAAGGAGGAACCGGAAGATCCAGAGGAGGAGGAACGTCTCTTCCACTCCCAGATGTGGGTAAAGGGCTCCCCGGTACAGTTCATTGTTGACAATGGGATCCAAAAGAACCTCATTTCAGCAAACGCTATGAAGCAGTTGGGCTTGCCGACCATAGCTCACCCACATCCATACACCATCGGGTGGCTTCACCAAGGACGAGATCTCTACGTCAGCCAGCAGTGCTGCCTTCCATATAGCATCAAGCCCTTCATAGATGAGGTATTATGTGACGTTGCTCCTATTGATGTTTCTGATGTATTATTAGGACAAACATACTTGTGGAAGCGTCATGATGTGTATGAGTCTTGGCCTCGCGCTGTTATTGTTACTTTGGGAAATATGCTATATAGGATACCAGAGGTACCACCTCCTACCGCTATCTCTTTGGTTACTGCAAAAAAATGTAGTAAGCTCATTTCCCAAACTAGGAAATTCATTTTCCTGATGATCCGCCCCCAGGGCAAGAAGAATACTGTGGCCACGACCTCCAGACAGGGCTCCTTTGCACGACAACAACAAATGGATAAGGTTGTGGAGGAGTACGGGGACATCTTCACTTCACCCACAGGGGTTCCTCTGCACTGTCAGGTCAAGCACCCAATTAATCTGACCCCAGGTGCGCCGCTACCCAATGGACTGATCTATCGGCGCTCTGTTTTGGAGAATGATGAAATCAAGAGGCAGATTTAGGAGCTGCTGCAGAAAGGTCAGATCCGACCAAGTTCATCGCCCTGTGGGAGCTCGATCATGTTGGTATAGAAGAAGGATGGGACGTGGAGACTCTGTATTGACTATCGGACGCTGAACAAGATCACTGTCTAGAATAGGTACCTGATCCCACGGATTGATGACCTTCTGGACCAACTCAAGGGTGCAAAATATTTCTGCAAGATCAACTTGAAGTTTGGGTATCGCCAGGTACCAATTGAACCCTTTGATGTGTGGAAGACTGCCTTCAAAGCCAAGGAAGGCCTTTTCAAATGGCTGGTCATGCCTTTTGGGTCGACGAATGCTCTCGCAACCTTCATGAGGATGATGGACGACATCTTGTGGCCATTCACCAACTCATTTGTAGTGGTGTACTTGGATGACATTCTGATCTTTAGCCAAACTTGGGAAGAGCACCTTCACCACATCCGACAAGTCCTCCAAACACTGCGGCAACACAAGTTGTGTGCCAATTTGGAGAAGTGCACTTTTGGCATGACCCAGGTTCAATATCTGGGATACATTATTGATGAAAGGGGGGTGCATATGGATCTAACCAAGATCCAAGTCATTTGGGATTGGCCAGCCCCAACCACTATAACAGAGCTTCGCAACTTTCTGCGTCTTGCTAATTTCTACCGTAGGTTCGTGTTGGGATTCTCTCATATCACTTGGCCCTTGAGTCAAGTCACCAAGGGAGGAGCGAGAGAAAAATTCTTTTGGTAAAAACCTCAACAGAAGGCGTTCACAGAATTGAAAAATCGCTTCTGTTCTGCCCCAATGCTCACATTACCAGACTTGCAACAACCATTTGAGATCGAGACAGATGCCTCTGACTATGCTATTGGGGCAGTTCTTACTCAAAAGGGACATCTAGTGGCATATCACAGTGAGACATTTTCTGACACGGTTCGCAAGTATCCCACTTATGACAAAGAAATGTATTCCATTGTGCAAGATTGTCGACAATGGAAGCATTACATTTTGGGGAAGGAAACAATCATCCACACAGACCACCGGCCCCTGCAGTTCATATAGACACAGGGGAAGTTGTAGAATGATCGCCATCAGAAGTGGTCCACATATCTGCAACAGTTTCATTTGAACATAAAGTACAAGAAGGGTAGCACCAATAATGTTGCAGACTGCCTCAGCCGACCACTGATCGTGGCGCTCACCAGCGTTCTCAAATCTTGTGGGCAAGATACTTCTGATTGGCCACTTCTATAAGAGAGTGACCCAGAATTCAGCCACACTTACAAGGCACTCTTGGGGGGTATGCAAGTTCCAAATTTTCACCTCCAAGATGAACTTTTATGTCACTTGGGACACCTTTGTGTTCCTTCAAGCGAGCATGCCATGATGATATGGGAAGCACACTACAGTCGAGTCGTTGGGAATTTCGGGGTCGAGAAAACAATAGCAGTACTGCAGAAGTATTTCTATTGGCCGAACCTTCGAAAGGATGTTGGGAAGCACATCAGATCCTGCACTGCCTGTGCCATTGCCAAAATGACCATCAAGAAGCAAGGCCTATATAATCTGCTACCTACCCCTAGTCGACCTTGGGAATCCATCTCCATGGATTACATGTCGGGCCTGACTTCTACTAAGCATGGAAATGACTGTGTTTTCGTGGTCGTCGACAGATTCTCGAAGATGGCCATTATGGTGGCCTGCAAGAAGAATATCACAGCGAAAGCCACTGCTAAACTCTTCTTTGAACGAGTGTGGCTGCACTTTGGGATCCCACAGTCTATCATATCAGATCGGGATAGTAGGTTCCTCAGCACATTTTGGTCCAGCCTCTGGTCAATTTTGGACACCAAGCTCACCAAGTCCACAACTTTCCATCCGCAAACATATGGCCAGATAGAGGTCGTCAACAGAATGATTGTACAAATTCTGCACATGTACAATTCAAAGCATCCACGCACATGGGACGAGAGCCTCCCCTATGTACAACATAGTTATAACCGGGATATCCATAGTTCAATCGGCCATAGCCCCTTTAAGGTGGGCTTGGGATTCCAGCCACTATGTCCCATTGACGTAACCATGCCATTTGAGGCTACTTAGGCCGATTCGGCTCATGTCCAGTTTGAAGTTGACAAAGAAAATAGCTTCATCGAGTGCATTCAACACATCCACCAACAGGTTCATGACATATTGGACAGAGCCAATGCTAAGTACAAGTAATGCCATGATCAACACTGGGTGCCGCACAAATTCTAGGTGGGTGACAAAGTATGGCTACATTTGCAGAAGGAGCACCTCACTGGACCCCACCGCAAGCTTCGCCCACTCCGATACGGGTCGTACACCATCACCAAGGTTGTAGGGAACAATGCCTTCAAGCTCAGTATTCCACCATTCCTTGGTCTGCACCCAGTATTCAATGTGGACCACCTTCGTCCTTACTTCCCACCTCTACTGGACACCTCTGACATTGCATAACAACTCACACCAACAGATTTAAACCCAGATTGCTTGGAACAGGCCACCACAGATTGTATCATGGACATGAAAATCAAGAACACTCACCAACAGAAGATCCAACTGTATTGGATTGTCAAAGTTGGCCAACTCCTGCACCAAGGAAAGTGGTTCACCAGGGACCAAGTTCAGCAGAAATTTCCTCATCTTATGGAGGAACTTAACGCAATGGGGACCATTGCTTCCTAAGGGGGGAGGGATGATCTAGGTGTATATTGGTTTTCACTCACCTATTCCACTTGGGGCCCCACCATTGTCTCTTTCAGTTTTTCAGTTTCGGCACAACTTACTATTTTTAGCAGCTTTTCGGGTCCTGAACTTCTGGAACCGTTTTGAGGCCCTAAACGACGTTTTTTGGGAACACGGGGAGCAACCATGGACCAATGTTGTTCACTCAAAATTTTTAGTCCTCGGATAGATCTTTCTAACGAGGTATGGTACGCGTCAAACAGAGATCATATGTTAAAGTTACGTCCCTGGGAAGTTGAAACACCAATTTCTCCAAACGAGGCCCATAGTTTTGGCGCTTCATCTTCTAGGGTTAGGGTTTTGGCTGTTTAGGATTTACCATTGTTTCTAAATAATAAATAGGCCCTTGAGCCTCATTGTAACTCAATTCAGAGGCCTGTAGCCGCCACATCTCTTCTCAGAGATAGCTACCAACGCCCTAGATAGTTTTATTTCCATTCTGTCTGTAAGCAAATTTCAGTTCTTTGATATTAATGAAATGAAGTGTTATTTCCATTGCATCTTTGTATTTATGGTTATATGTTTATTCCGTTGCGTTCCCGCATAAATCCGGATCATGGACATAATTATTTTCTTGTTTGGGTACTCAACTAGCTCATAGCTCATCTTATCATCCTCAATTCGATGGGAAAACTGAGATAGTGAACAAATTTTTTGAAGGATATATTCGTTGTTTTGTATCTAATAAAAAAACACAATGGGTCAAGTGGTTACCATTGGCTGAAAGGTGGTATAACACATCCTTCCATACTGCAACAAAAATGGCCCCATTTATGGCACTTTATGGATATCATCCATCGTCCATCACATCATATTTAAGAGAAAATTCTAAGGTTCAAGCAGTGGAGGATCACATCGAGCATCCACAACATGTTCTCCAACTCTGAAAGGATAACCTAAATTTGGCACAAAATCAAATGAAACAACAGGAAAATCAACATCACTCTGAGAGAATTTTTGATGTAGGAGACTGGGTATTTTTACGGCTACAACCATACAAACAAATGTACCTCAAGCAAGCTAAGAAGGATAATAAATTATCACCAAAGTACTATGGTCCTTACAAGGTGTTGCAAAATATTGTTACTATGGCATACAATTTGGAGCTTCTTGCTTCTTCCTGAGTGCACCCAGTTTTCCATGTTTCATGCTTAAAGAAGGTTATAGGTGACAAATTTCCAGTTCAAACAATATTTCTATAACTTGATGAGGAAGGAAAAATCATATTGGAACTTGAAGCAGTCACAGAAAAAGGAACTCGACAGCTACAAAATCGATCAATTTCAGAGTATCTCATCAACTGGAAGAACTTACCCACTGAATATTCCACATGGGAGGATGATAATTTTATACATAAGCATCCAGAACTACTCAAGCATTGAGGAAAACACTTTTTTGAAGGAGAGATGCATGTTAGGTCCCTATATTACTAGTGTAGTCCCTTATTGTTGTTAGTGTAGCCCCCTTATTGTTATTTTTGTACCCCAGTAATCCCCATATTGTTATTATTGTGCCTCATAAAACCCCACTATTGTTATTGTTGTTCCCTTACATTATTATTGTTAGGTTGGCTAGGATTATATTGTGACCCCATGGACTCCTATATATATAAAGGAGGTTTTTTCATTTGAATCATCCAAGAATTGTTCATTTATGTAATGTAAAGGAGGTTTCCCCCTCGAAGTGGTTGATTTCTAAGGCATTGATCTCTCTTTTCGTATATTTTTGGAGCTGGTTTCATAACACAAACTCAAGGAGGAGAGAGCCTTCAAGAGGTCATGTGAATTGAGAGATTGTGATGATAAGGTCCCATAGGTACGCGATTGCACATTTTTGGAGCTTAGGGTTTTGGATTGAGCACTCGAAATGTGTAATGCATAGTTCTAGGTGGAAGAAACTACGCATTAAACAGTGCTAAGGTAGAAGGTTGTTGCTTGAGAGTTGAGACTGTGTAATGTGTATTTTAGGCTGGCTGAGTGAGGTTGAGTGGTTCAATCGGGGAGTTTTCCCAATTTTGACTAAGTGTTGGATCAGTGCCATGAAGTTGAAAAAAACAAGACTCTAAGTATGATCTAACACTTATATTACTTGACGACACACAAGGAACACATATAAAACATGAATACCACACTACCCTCAATCCGACAACTTTGCGACAACAAACAAAAAGTGTGACACCAAAGGTACACTTTATGACGACACTGGCGCGACAATGGTTGAAACTTTGTAAATGTTTCTGATAGATGTTTACATGGTAATACCAACTCATTTACACAAATATTATCCCTTGAAGCCACCAAAACTATATTTTGTGCATTGTGCAACACTCCACATACTAAAAGGCGACACTTTTATTTTCTTGCAAATGGGACAAGGACACTTAGAGAAAACACATGCAATAACTCTTAATTCTTACGATGACAACATGCAAAGTCAAAGTAGGCATTGAAATTTGGTTGTAGGCAAAAATTTTGTAGGGTGTTGTAGCAGCGACAACACTTGGAGACACACTGGTATAATTCTATCTTTGCTACCTTGGTTATTTCTTTTGTGTAGGGTCTAGTTATTTAGGGAGTATTGATTCATCATTCAAATCACTTTGGTTTCCCTACTTACTCCATGCACAAATTTATTCCCATTTTCCCTTTCTCGGCTAAACAAAAACATAAGACCAGCCATATTGTAATGTTTCAAATCTATAAAGGGTAGTATAATTCACGATCTTTAAGTTTTAAAAGTATGTTTCTCATCTTCGATGTTGCTCCGCTACCAGTAGGCTTGGAAAAGACCCCGACGAAGTCACTACATGAACACAAACATTACTTTACTACTAGCGCGCTTGGATAGTACCCTGACGGAGTTGATTGCTTCACCTCCCTGTGCATGAAGCCTTTCTCTTCTTTTGCATTTTATTTATATATTTTATATAAGATTGTGCATAGGAACTTATCCATTTTATGGGTGGAAGAGGGATCGTGACTTATTGAGAGCAGAATAGGGTTTTCCTTCAGAGAAGCATATAAACACCTCTGATTTAGGTTTCCTCGATTATATTTTCCCCTTGTCCTTCTCTACTTGATTGGATAAGCATGGAAAACACCGAAACATAGAGAACCAAGTGAAGGCATAAGGTTTCCAGAATGGACACAAATATCGTGGTTCAACACAAATTATCCTTACAAAAGGATCGTATTTTCCATCAGAATATCATTAGAAAAAAATATGTAACCATAAAAAAGGAGAAGGAATGGAATTTAGCCAAATATTGTAGCTTCACAAGACTTTTTATAATTCATCCACACATAATGAAGCCAGAAAACATGTCCACACACGACGCATATTTACATTAACGAAAGAAAACAACAACACATGACCAAACAAGAAAAACATCAAAAGATACTATGTACAAGGGTAGGGCACGACCCTAGATAATCATTGAAAATATCATTTTAAGTCTTATCCATTAACAGGAAGAGATTCAATCTTCTCGTATAAAGACTAGAGACGATATGTGTTTTAGCCAAGATTTTCGTGCAATGTGTATGGTTTGATCCATAGGGACTGAACTTAGTGAATTTAGATTTTCATTCGTGGGATTTGTCCCACTTTAAGACTAGGTAACCTGCGCTAAATTTATTTATCCCTGCAGAATTTTTTCAAACCATATCTTGATACAATTCTGATGGAGAGAAAAAATTTCTTTAGTTTTCCATCTTTCTTCCTGTAACTTGCGAAGGGTGTCTATCCTATTTGAACCAATAAGCATGGCTTACCCTGGGATTCTTACGAGAGTTGAAGGGAAAGAAAATAGATGTTCAGGGGTAGGATGAATTCTTTTCCATACACCAGGAAGTAAGGAGATGTATTTATAGAAGGCTTAGGTGTGACTCGGTCAACCCATACGACATTCACCAAAGAAAATTTGTAGTTCCTCTTTTCGGAGAAAACAATAATATTATTGATAATGCAGATAAGGTTATTATTAGTGGAATCAATAAGACCATTTCCCTGTAGATAGTAATTAGCAAAATTTTTCAATACAATACCATTTTCCAAAGTAAATTCATATAATCTAAATGAATAAAAGTACGTTGCTTTTTCAAAAACAAATGAAGTCGGAACACCAAACTTGGAGATGATATTCCATTTGATGAAGTTGATGACTTCCTGATTAGTCACTTGCTTAAGTGGAACCGCTTCTATACACCGTGTAAATTAATCTATGGTAGTGAGAATGCAGTAGTGTTTCTTTGATGATTGCAGAAAAATCTCACCAATAACATCCAAACCCCATTGTTTAAAGGATTCTTCTACAACGATAGGCTACAACGAGGCGATTGACTTCTTTCCACAGTCGACACACTTCTGAAAAACCAAACAATTGCGAGCATACATGTGAGCATATTTGAATAATGTGGGCCAATAAAAATCAGCCTACATGACCTTGTGTGATGTAGTGCCACTTGTGAAGTTCCCTCTGGTTGATCCATCATGGAGGTCATGTAGCAAATTTTTGAAATATTGTGATTCTAAGAATCTGAGAAGTACTCTGTTATGGTACTTTCTGAATAACCCCATGCAATAACTGGTAAGATGAAGCTTTTAATCTAACTTCCCTCTTTTATCACGTGGATAAGTGAGAGGGAAATTTACCATGCTTAAGATACTGATGCACATCTATGTACCAAGAGTTTGAGATAATAGTGAGGGTAGCTTGCTCAACGTTGCTCCTATCCAGATGGATCATGTCTTGATGCATTCACTGCTTCTGCTACTAGATGCCATAGACCATGGCCCTTGATTGTGTGACCTGGTTTGAATTCTAGATCATACTCTTGTAAACCATTCATCGATTTCTCTCTTATCTGACCCATCTCTTGTTGGAAAAACAACGATCTGACTGTTGGGTGCAACACAAAGACAATGCAATGGTTCTTCAAAAGATAGGGATGGAAATGCTTTATCAACTTATAGATTGCGTAAGCTTATCTATAAATTAAGGGATAGTTAATTTCAGGCCCTTGTAGTCTAGTGCTCATAAAATATATAGTTATTCTGATCATCTTTCTTCGTAAGCACAATGACAAGAGAAGTATCATAAGCAAAGGTGTAGAGCAAGAAATCCTTGCTGAAATTTTTTCTATACAAGGCTGGTGCTTCTGCGATCGCTTGATTCATACGAGAAAATGCATATTTTTCCCTTTTTCCCACTTTTATATTGCATCCTTCTTCTCCATATCTTGCATGGGTTTCACTATTTGAGCATAATCGAAGATCAATTTGTGGAGAAACTTTATCTTCCCCAGGAAGGATTACATTTCATTCTTGTTTACTGGGAATGGAATCTGCATGATAGCCTTGACCCATTTAGGGTCTACTTTAATCCCACTCTTTTCTATGATATGGCCCAAGATATTTCCATTGGACACTGCAAAAACACTCTTCTTGGGTTTCAGGGGTATCCCGTATTTTTGACATCGCTCAAAAGTTTTCTTCAGGTGGCGTAGGTGGTCGGATCTCTTCTTTAAAAACAACGTGACATCATCAAGATATACCACCACCCTATGACCGATTAGGCCATGGAATACGATGTCCATCGCATGTTGGAAATTTTCACCGACATTAACCAACCCAAATGGAATTCTTCTGAAAATGAATATTCCCCACTTCATTCGAAATGTTGTTTTAAGTTTTTTAGGATCTGAGACTAGAACCTAGTTGTATCCATAAATTATGTTAAGAAGAGAAGACATTTTTTACCCTGATAGTGTCTGTAATATCTACTCCATTGACAGCACAAGATAACTATCTTTGTCTGAGGAACGGTTGAGATTTCATAAATATACACACAAGCGTATTTCCCTATACTTCTTCCTCACTGGGACTAGATTACAAATCTAGGTGGAATGCCACACTTTGTAAATTATATGATAATCCAACAACTTCCTAAGTCCTTCTGAATCAGGGGCTCAAGCGTCAGATGTACATTTCGTAGTTTCTGGTGAAAATCCTTGAACACTTCCCTTATGGAAACACCATCCTGGATTATTCATGTGTCATAATTTTTCAGCTCATCATATGTCCATGCAAAAACATCTCGGTACTGCTTGAATAAATAGATAAAGGCTTGTCGATCTTAAGGTGTGCAATAAGTACCAAGATTGGAAAAATTCGGATCACTTTCTATTCCAATATTGATCTGCTCGTGTGACAGTGTTTAATTGTGAATTTTTTGATTCACCGGTCCTCGAAAATTATTTTTCAATTCATACAAATTTTCCAATGATATCATGCCCTTAAGCATGGAATTCCCTTTCTTCACCCGAGCTGCATCTTGCATTTCTCTATTGTGCTCATCTTCATCAATGGTTGCATCGTTGAATACATCATAGTTTCCATGAAATGTAGTATATGCTGGTCATCATTGAAAACACGTAAACTAGTGATATTATCAGGGAAAATGACTTATAAATAATTTCAATAGAAAAATGTCCCTAAGTGGTGAGAACGTAGCCACAAAATTTTCTAATGCATCCATAGCTCTGTTACACATTCTAGGAAAAAATATAATATTGAAAGCTTGGAATTGATAAATCAAATTCCATAACTCTTGTAAATAAATTTTCAAATTAGGTGACACACAATGTTTATTATTTTGTAGCTACCTTATGATGATATTAGAGTCACTTATTGCTTTAAGAGCCCAAACTTTGAGGTTAATGGCTTTATGTAAGGCTACAATGATCGATTCATATTCTGTAGTGATATTAGTGAACTCAAATTCTAAGTGGAAAGATATCATGTGTTTCCTCTGTTGTAGGTGTACTAAAACACAATCGACTCCAGAGCCCTCCCATATTTTGGAACCGTCAAAATAAAAAATCTAGAGATCATAAATATAAGAGATATACCCTACACTAGTACTATTACTATCTACTGTACATAGGTAATTTCCTCTAGTTGGACTAGGAAGGAGTTCCAACTATGTGTCTGGTGCAATTGGGAATGTTGAGCAAGGTAGCACCCAAGTTTAGTCTCCAAGAAGTAATTTCCAAAAATCAGATATGAAAAATTAATTGGCTCGTTCTCCCCCTCAAAGGGTGTGACAATTTTCTTCATGTAAGATTTTGATTCTGCCCAAATTTTGTTGTTACCGACCTTATACAAAAGCCATAAAATGTGACCAGTTGGTAGAAAACTACCCCTGTAACCTGTTGGACCAATCTCTAATTAATAATGCACCATAGGCTTCTAGAATGTCCACAATTACTATGTTTATGCACTGGTGAAATTGATGATCAGATAATAGGTGGATAAGAAAATTTCTGAGGTCACCAATAACATGGACAAGGGTCTTGTCCAGACGAATGATCTGTGCATCGGTCGTGTCCCATTTGGAATTTATTTTCTTTGTGACAGATAATGGAATTACGTTTGCAGATGCACCAAAATCAACTAAGAAATTGTGTACATTGTAATTAAAATTTTTGAAAGTCAAGAAAAATGGCAGGAAAAGTGTGTTAGCTTCTAATGTTAAAGCATTAACAAATGACTCTGGGGGACCAAAATACATACAATCCCTTTTCCAAATAATCAACATCGTTACCTAAGGAAGGTTGGTCAAGAGCTCGGACAAGCAATTCTCGCTGGCTTGCTATCATTGTAAGCTCAAAGATTGAAATATTAGTGTGTGAATTATTCATTTTTTCCACTATATTATAATATATTGGAGCGGGCATTGCCAAAATTTCTGGAGGAGTGGCTTTTTCTGACACTTCCAGAGTGGTAGACTTTCTTTTACTATTGGAAGAAGTGTTGTTGTGGTGGAAACTTTTCTAGACTTACCCTGAGTGTTTTGAGTTGAGTTGACAGGCAGTGTGATATTTTCTTAACAAGTGTTCCTTCAATCTCTTCCTCGTCAACTCTTGTTTGGAAAGTGGTCCTTGGATTCTCAACTTATATAAAATATTTTTATTTTGAGCTAGGGCCTCACTCAGTGGTGGTTCTTGAACATTTTTCTTTTCAATTATGAACACACAACTGAAAGCATTCACTATGTGCTCGACACTCGTAGTCTCTTCAGTCGCAACAATTTATTCCTTTTCATCTGTTTTCTAAGTCTACTCATATGGAAGTACTGTGCCAATGATGTGCACAACCAGAGCATTCAAGAGATCTCCAATGTACTTCTTTTGAGAAAGAAATATGAATTTAGGATGTTGAATTACTTCAATACCCAAATAGTAATGAACATGACCCAAATCAGTCATTTCAAAACCTTTCTTCAACTCTTTCTTCATGGATGCAATATAGCTCTCATTGTTTTCTGTTATCAAAAGATCATCTACATATACCACAAGATATACAACTGTTTTTCCAACTTTCTTGACAAACAAAGTTGCATCATCAAGATCAAAGTGTTTGAAATCAAGTTTCAGAAGATGCTCGGTCAACTTCTCATACCAGGCTCGTGGTGCTTGCTTGAGGCCATACAAGGATTTCACAAGTTTGCAAACTTTGTGTTCTTGACCCTTTATCACAAATCCTTTTGGCTGGGACATATAAACTTTCTCCTTCAGATCTCCATTCAAGAAGGCTGTTTTTACATCCATCTGATGAACTTTCCATCCACTCTGAGCTGCTAAGGCAAAGAGAGTTCGGATGGTGGTCCATTTTGCTGTGGGAGCAAACGTTTCTTCATAATCAATTCCTTCCTTCTGTGCGAATCCTTTTGCCACAAGCCTGGCCTTGTGCTTGTCAAGTGAGCCGTCTGCTTTGTACTTGTTCTTATAGACCCACTTACAGCCAATTGGTTTCGTTCCCAAAGGCGGATCAACCAACTTCCAAGTGCCATTCTTTATCAAGGCATCATACTCCTTCTGCATCGCTTCTTTCCATTCATCATGAGAAGCGGCTTCTTTGAAGGAAGTTGGTTCATGATCTGTAGACAAACTCAATTCACAGTTATAAGCAATATCCATATCAACAGGAGAATTAGAATTATCTACATCACCTTCGATTTCTTGAGTGGAACTTCTTGTTCTTGTTTTTCCAACCTCATCAGGATGAACATGTGTCTTTGTCAGCCATTTGGGGGGACCTTTCTGAGATGGCCTAGGCTGGTCACTTAACTGAGTTGGGATTGATTCAAGATTCAATCTCCCAATTCTGTCAATCACATCATCCAATGTGTCATCCGTGGTTGTTTCTTCATGCGGGGGAGAGAGTGCTTCATGATATGATTCCACAGTTTGATTCAATATCGGAATCCCCCCTTCAAGGTGTGGAATCACATTATCAAACTCTTGGAAAGACTTTGCATGTGTGAATCTGTCCAGGCGATCAAGTTGCCGCTCAACAACCTTGTCACTCTTGGAAGATTCAAGAAATATAACATCTCTTTCTATCACAAACTTCTTATTTGCTTCATCATAGAGACGATATCCTTTGGAGGTATTGGAGTACCCCAAGAAGATACATTTTCTGCTTCTAGCACCAAGTTTGTTCCTTTGACCCTTGGGTATCAAGGCATAACAGGTGGACCCAAAGACCCTGAAATGCTTTACAGAAGGAATGTGGCCATGCCACATTTCAAAAGGAGTTTTGTTTCTAATTGAACTTGAAGGACACCTATTCTTTATGTAAACAGCACATAGAACTGCATCAACCCAAAACATCAATTTTACATTCTTGAAAAATAACATGGAGCGGACCATATTTAAAATGGTTCTGTTCATTCTTTCAGCTACACCGTTCTATTGTGGATTATATGGCACAGTGGTTTGATGTTTGATTCCATGTTGACGAAGATAATTTTCAAATTCGTTTGAGGTGTATTCTTTTCCATTATCAGTACATAGAGAGCCAATATGTGTTTGTGCATCATTTTCAATCCATGCATGAAAATTCTTGAAAGTTTGAAAAGCATCAGACTTATTCTTCAGTAAGTAAATCCAACACATTCTGGTGTAGTCATAAATAAATGTCATCATGTATTTGTTTCCATTTGTAGAAGCAATAGGCATAGGGCCACATAAATCTGAATGAACAAGTTCAAGTTTTCTATGTGCTCTGGAGTGTGAATCATGAAATGGCTGTTTGCTATGCTTTCCTAGAATACAAGCATCACATTCCTTAGGTTTTCTAGGAATTGTAGGCAATCCATCAACACCATTTTTCTTCAACAAATGAAGGCTATCATAGTTTAAGTGTCCAAATCTAGCATGCCATAAAAGACTTGATGGAAATGTACCTTCATCATGATGTGAACTGAATGCAAAGTTTTGAGCATGGGCAGATGAACCTTTCAGCTTCAAGAGTCTCCCTTCTTCTATTCCCTCCATGACAAGTGAGTGATCTGATGCTTTTCTGACCTCTGCCTTGCCATCAAACAAGTGAATGGAGTGTCCTTGCTGGCATATTTGGACCAGGGACAGCAAGTTTCTCCTCAACTCAGGGAGGTATAGAACCTCATGTAGAATATGATATGGAAGACCAGGCAACTTAAGCCTGACTGTGCCAAGCCCTGATGGCTTGAGTTTGGATTTATCTACGAAATATATTGCTCCATCAACTTTGTCAGTGAATTCTTCAAAAAAATCTTTTCTAAATGTCATGTGACATGTTGCTCCTGAATCTAGCAACCAATCATCTCTCCATCAAGTAAATGAAACATCAAATAGGTTTTCAGTTACTCCATTGTTACAATGTGCTAGAACAGAATGAGCTGATTCAACTGGTTTACCTTTGTCTTTGTCATCAATTTTACCTCTGTCTTGATTTGCTTGCTGCTGAGCTTTAGATTGTCAGACCCCCTTTTCTCTGAAGTTTCTTCTTCGTCTTTTGTCTTCTCTTCCTTTGGATGGACCTGAAGCATGTCTCTTTTCTCTCTGTGCCAAGTAGGCAGCCTCTTTAGAAGATGAAGGGACTGTCATCTTCTTTTGAATGAGGAGAGAAAAAAACTTTGCTGGAAAATTTCTCTTGAAGGAGAGAAAACAAAAAAAAATCTTTGTTGGAAAATGTACTCAGTTTAGAAGGACAGAAACTCTTTGCTGGACACTAATTTTGCTCAAAAACTCTGAAGACTGAATTTAAAAAATACTCTTTGCTATAAACTGATTTCTAAAAACACAAGCTCTTTGCTAAAAAACTGAATTTTGCACAAAAAAAATGTATTTTTTTTTCTGTTTGGGGAAAAAAATTTGTGAAATGGTAGGGAGGTTGATATTGTGAAATGGTGGTGGGGGGGGAGGGTATAATATAAAAGGAGTGGTAAAACACAACGCATCTAAAAGGAATGGTATAACACAACGCATGCTATGTTAAAACACATGCTATGTAAAACACAACGCATGCTATGTAAAAGACAACCCATACATACCATTCAAATGTAAAGACATACCATAATTTGAGAGCGATATTGTGTATTGACAGCGGTATTATGGACAGTGTTTAAAAAAGGGGCGGTAATTATATAACAACGTGGTATTAAATATTGAACAATGGTATATTCACTGCGCGTGGTATATTGTAAACAGCGTGATATATAAATGGTGTGACTATTATACGAAATCACAATACAACCAGCGATAACACCATGTAATGACAACGTGGTATATACAAAGGGCGGTGGTATTATAACGCAGAGAACTGTATTTAAGAGTCGAGGGCGTAAGGGAGCCGAGTAGAGAGCCGACTTGTATCTTTTTGAACGTGAATGGAGCGTATTGAATGGAGTATGCAGGCGCTGGTGGAGGGCCGAGAGGCCACGTATATGGTGAGTCGATGGATATATATTAAAAACACAGCGTAATATGGATGTGCGTTGCAGGTATAAGAGCGCTGTTGATATATGGAGGCCGAGAGACCGGGTTGAGGAGTGTTAGAAGTGAAGGGGTAAAAAAAATACTGAACGATTTATTCAAATGTGACAGAGCGCTGTATACAGGTGGTATTACTATTGACAGACATTGTTTAATATGACAGAGTGTATACAAGGAGAGAGCTGCGTGTTATGTATGGAGAGCGCTGGTTTTATCAACTGCTGACAGCGTTGTTTACACCAGAGAGCGCAGGTCGATGAGGGATGGGTGAGGGTATGGAGGAATGGGAATGCAGGCAGGGGAAGGGAAGGCGTTGGGTAGGAGAAAAATGGAGGAGCGCAGGGATGAATGGAGAGGAGAGTGAGGGCACAGGGAGAATGGAGGAGGCCCAAAAGGGTGTTACAAAAAAAATTTGAAATTGAATCTACAGAATGACAGAGTTGCAGGACTGCTGGAATTGCAGAATGGCAGAGCCTGCAATTTGCAGAATGACAGAGCCTGCAGTCTTCAGGAGCTGCAAATGTCAGTACTATATAGGGAAAAAAAATGCAGAATAACAGTCTAGCAAATAATGAGCAGCAAAAACTATTAATAAAATTGACTGAGCAAAGGATAGGGAGTTACACCACAGGGCAGAAATGCCAATTGTGGGGCTGGCTCCGATACCATGTCAAACCAAGAGGTAACTCCTCAAAACTAGAATGTGTATTAGCTGAAGAATGTACATGCTCTTATAGATGGGAGGTGAGGCTATTGGGATTCATCTCCCAATGACTCTTGGCCTTCCTTATTTCCTAATATTAAATAATATACAAAAATACAAATGCACACCCATCCATAGGATTAGGTGTCAACAAATATTATTCCATGCCCATACTTTCGACATTTATCACGATGTTCAAGCTTTGTGCATATTTAGCTAGTTGATTATTGTTTTTGTTTTTGTTTTTGTTGTTATTAGCTCTTCTCAGGAAGTTGAAATTTTGGGGCTTGTTGCTGACGGTGGTCTCGCTTGACCTCTATTTAACTCTACCAACTCACTGGATAGAGACTTAATGGTTCAAGTCAATATTTTAAGATCAACAGCTTCTTTATCCTTCGACTTCCTTTAAGAGGCCCGAGACCTTTTACCTATCTTCTTGGACTCTTTTGATGGTTCATCATCAACAATGACTCTAATTGCATGCAAGTAATTTTCAACCACAATGGCTTCTTTGAAATTTTTAGCCAAAGTTACTTTCGCAGTTCTCTTCACGAACTACGTGATGCTTGTCGACAAGGAAGAAGTATAGTAATCAATTGTGATGGAGTCATGAGGTTTCGTGTTCATAGGAAATTTGTTCAATATGTGATTGAAACTCTGATTAAAATATTTAACTTTTTCTTTATGCTCAATCTTTAGATTTCCCAACTCATTTAATAAAATAATTGGGGTTTTTTCATCGGAAAACGTTTCAAGGAATAACTTTTTAAACCCCTTCCAATTCTAAATTGAGTTTAGAGGAAGACCGTGGTACCAAAAAAATGCTCTACCATCTAAGGTACAAGGAAAGAGTCTACATGTGACATCATCATAATGTACCTCGAGTATTTTTAGGTGTAGATAGAAGCTATCCAAATGGTCTTTCACTTTGATTACTTTGTCAACGTCATACTTTGTTAACAACTTTTCTAGGTGTCTTGGCATCTTATGTCAAACACACGATAGAGCAAGCGAGCCCCGAGATATCCAATATGTATCTTGGTATGCCATATTTTCATTTCTATGCTCCTCCTCTTCTTCAGAATTTGAATATTCTCCATGACCGCCTAACCCGTGAAAAGTATCATCTGAAAGCACAACATTGTCCCCGTCACCCTCGTTAAAATATTGAGGCTTCTATAGTTTCTCTATTTTTTTGCAGATTCTGGTAAATATTCGAGGGTGGAGAAAACAAAATATTTGACTTTATAAACCACTATCCCAATGGGAGTTGTTTCTTTATTCTTTAGAAAATAAGGAAGATTATGTGCTCCAGGAATTAATCCAATATCCTTTGCAAAATGACGAGTTATAGGTCAAATTTACCATACTTTCTCGTAAGTAATTTCATAAGTTTGTTCTGGGTCAGGCTGAGAAGATCTGCCAACTTCAGGAATATGAGTCAGAGAGGTTTTGGGAATGTTACTTCCTTGACCGAAAGAATTATGATGAGGGTGGGTGGAGTTATCAGCCATAACAATCAGGATGCCCTCCTTCTAGCGCCAAAAATGTTGACAGTTCTTGACCTGCTAACATTCAAAGGTGTCTCCCCAATACGTGGTCCCAATTAGACCTCACACCATTTCTATAGGAGCCCCATCCGGAATACATCATGGTTTTCATTTTCTTAAAGGTTTCAATTGTCTTTAGTTATCATCAAGAGAGATAATCACATATTCATTTGAAAAGCAAGTAGGTGTGCATGGTGGATGTCCAGTTGTAGGTGTGTTAAGGTTCTTCTATTGCAGAGGTGGTCCAAGTGGATCAATGAAAATTCTCATCTTCAAAAGGCTTCAAATGCATTTGCACATGTTACCATGTTGAATTTCTTGATGATACACACCCAACGCCACAAATGGCACGTCAAATGGACATCGTATGCAAATTCTATGCTCTGTCGAAGTTTGTCTAGTTTTTGCAAAAAAAAGGGTCCAAGGGAATTGAACCCTTGACCTCCAAATCCAAAAATGACTTCACAAAATCCAACTATCCATGAATCTGATGGAAAATTCATGTTTAGAAGGTGGATGAAATTATATTATGGTTAAATTAAAGTTGGAGGTAGCATACATATGATATGTATTAAACAAAACATTAAATATCGTGCAGTGATAAGGTTTATGGATAATATTTAGAGGTTAAGTTTTATATGCAGGCAGATAAAGTTTATCATATAATATATATGATATGAATTAAATTGCGTGGGGAGATTAATGTGATAAGATGATAAGGTTTGTTTTAAAACGTTAATAAAAAAATATATATCATACAATTTCATTATCCACAAATATAACGTGATACGTGCCTTAAAACAGGGTCGAGGAGAGTTGAACCTATGAACAACTCTCCCCCATTCATCCTATTTAACCATTTCGCCCAAGCACTTTTTTGTGTAGAGTGGGGAAAGAAATTATATTTTGAAGTGCAAGAACCAAGAGCACGTAAAAGTTAGCAAACCTTCGTGTTGTGAAACCAGCTCCAAAAATAGAAGAAAAGAGATATCAGCGCCTTAGAAATAAGCCACTTCGAGGGGGAAACCTCCAATACATTACATGAATGAACAATTCTTGGATGATACAAATTACAAAACCTCCGTTCTATATATATGAGTCCATGGGGCAATGTAATATTAGCGGGGCCATAATGTAATCCTAGCCAACCTAACAATAATAATTTAAGGGCACAATAATAATAATATGGGGGTTACATGGGTACAATAATAACAATAAGGGGGTTACACTAACAACAATAAGGGACTATACTAGTAATATAGGGACCTAAGATGCCCCTCTCCTTCAAGAAAGTGTTGTCCTCAACGCTTGAGTAGCTCTGGGTGCTTCTGTATAAAATTCTCATCCTCCCATGTAGAATCTTTAGTGGGTAAGTTATTCCACTTGATGAGATACTCTGAAATTGATCGATTCTGTAGCTGTCGAGTTCTTGTTTCTATGACCGCTTCAGGTTCCAATATGATTTTTCCTTCCTCATCGAGTTCTGGCAATATTGTTTGAACTGGAAGATTTTCACCTATAACCTTCTTTAAGCATGAAACATGGAAAATTGGATGCACTCGTGAAGAAGCAGGAAGCTCCAATTTGTATGCCATAGTACCAGTCTTTTGCAACACCTTGTAAGGACCATAGTACTTTGGCAATAATTTATTATCCTTCTTAGCTTGCTTGAGGGACATTTGTTTGTATGGTTGTAGCCGTAAAAATACCTAGTCTCCTACATCAAAACTTCTCTATTTAGAATAATTGATCATCTTACATTGTTTTGTTTGATTTTATTTAAATTCATGTTATCTTTAAAGATGTTTTATTTGATGATCGATGTGATCTTCCACTACTTGAGCCTTAAATTTTCTCTTAAAAGATGGTCACAATCAGACTGGTGGGATGATATCCATAAAGTGCCACTCGTGAGGTCTGCATTTTCTTCTGAGTATGGAAGGAAGTGTTATACCAACCACCCAATTGTGTGTGTTTATTTTTGGATACAAGGAAACGAAAGTGGCTTTCATTTGTTACTATCTGAGTTTGACCATCGGATTGAGGATGATAAGATGAGCTATGATCTAGTTGAGTACCCAAACAAGAAAATAATTCCGTCCAAAAATTTCCTGTAAAAATGGGATCTCTGTCACTTACAATAATCTTCGGGTTTCCATGTAGCTTTTGAATTGTGTCCATAAATGTAGTAGCAACTGTACTTGCTTTAAATGGATGAGAAAATGCACAAAAGTGTGCATACTTGGTAAGTCTATCAACTACCACCATGATGACACTCTTTCCTTCAGACTTAGGTAAACCCGTGATAAAAGCCATTGAAATCTCCTCCCAACATTGACTTGGAATGGATAAAGGTTGTAGAATACCCAGGGTCTTAATTGTCTCAAATTTATTCTGTTAGAAAATCAAACATTCCGCCACAAACTTTTGAATATCAGATTTAAGGTCATCCCAAAAAAAATCTTTCTTCACCCTGTGGTAATTTTAAAAAAATCCTAAGTGTCCTCCTACAGGAGAAGTGTGCAATTCCAAAAGAATATTTTGTTTTAGTTGGGAATTCCTACAAAGATATAAGCGATCTTTGTACCATAAGGAATAATTTTTCCAACTAAATGTATCAGATTTACTAGGATCTTGCTGTAACTTTTGAATGAGTGTCCACACTTCTTCGTCCTTCTTCCATTCATCCCTTGCTTCAGTTATCCAATCTAGTTGGATAATATCAATGGCACAAAGCAATGCTTCCACCTCTTCATTCTTTCTTGAGAGTGCATCTGCAACAACATTTAGCTTCCCTTTTTGTGGTACAACAATTCTGCTTAACATCTTTGTGACCCATTTTTGTTGCTCTTTTGAAGATAGTCTTTGTTCCAAAAAGTGTTTAAGACTATCATGATCAATTTTTACCTTGAAGTGTCTTCCCATTAGGTAGGTTCGCCATTAATTTAGTGCATGCAGTATTGCTAACATTGTCTTCTCATAAATAGCTTTTTGTAAATAATTTCCTTTGATTGGATGACTTTCAAAAGTAATGGGTCTTCCTTCTTGCATTAAAACAACACCAATTCCATTTCCCGAGGCATCACATTCCACAATAAAGGTTTTTGTGAATCTGGCGTAGCTAAGACCGGTGCTAGGCACATTGACTCTTTAATATGTTCAAATGCCTTAGTTTCTTCAGGATTCCATGAAAATGCATCTTTCAAATGTCACAGGTCTGACCTGATTTGGATTCTTCAAGGAAAATTTATGTCAAATCTCCCACAATGACCCAATTATGGACTAGTTCAGTAGAGCGAGCTTGTACGGCTTGTCACGTTTCACTGTTTCCTCCTTTGTCTCTGAAATTGATAGACAGGAAACTACAATCTGTGTACTTGCAGCCACTATTTACAACATTCAAATCTGATGCTCAGAGAGAGAGAGAGAGTTATGAAGATTTTCCCACGGTAATCTCTTTGAGATGAAATTCGAGACCCTGAAAATGACCTAACTTCCACAGATAATATCTCCGAAACTATTGTGAACCAAGCTTTGAAATTTTGTGAAGATGTTCCTCAAGATTTCATCTTCGCTCTCTAAAAATTTCAGCTTTTGAATCTTCGTAGAAAAAATGTTATAGCGAAAATTCCGTGATGACCTTTTTAGGTTAAATTCTGGAGCCCGAAAAAATCCCTAATGTGCACAGATCATATCTCCGAAAGTATTATGAACCAAGCTCTGAAATTTTTCGACAATGTTCCTCAGGATTTCAGCTTCGCACTCAAAATTTCAGCTTCTGAACCTTTGTAGAAAAAATGTTATAGCGAAAATGTCACGATGACCAGTTTGGAGCAGTGAAAACCCTAGAATCCAAAGCTCTAATACCAAATGTTGTGAAACCATCTCCAAAAATAGAAGAAAAGAGATATCAATGCCTTAGAAATAAACCACTTCGAGGGGGCAACCTCCAATACATTACATGAATGAACAATTCTTGGATGATACAAATTACAAAACCTCCTTTCTACATATAGGAGTCCATGGGGCCACAATGTAATCTTAGAGGGGCCACAATGTAATCCTAGCTGACCTAAAAATAATAATTTAAGGGCACAATAATAACAATATGGGGGTTACAGGGGTACAATAATAACAATAAGGGGGTCCACTAACAACAATAAGGGACTATACTAGTAATATAGGGACCTAACACTTCACTACAATTAGCGAAATTTCTCTATATTGGTGGATGTTGGGCCTCCATTTTGTCTTATTTTCACTCAAAATCTCTCATGTTGTTGTGTGATTAAATGATTATTGTTACGAGTATTTGTTACTGTCCTTGTTTTAACAGGATTAAAACATTATTAATTGAGGTTTGAATGTTGCAGGTTTAAAAATTAATTTGATCATGCTTTTATAAAGGCTTTGAACTTGCATTTACCTGCCTACACAATGCAATAGATTCTTGCACCATTTTATGTCTTCCTGCACTTTGAAGATTCCTGGACTACACTCGTTTTCGTGCACTAGAATCAAGGGATGTGTATAATTTTTTTTCAAAGCGTTTTCATCAATTTTTAGTTGGGTTTCATGAATCCAATGATTGTGCACTACTGCTCTCAATTAATTCACCAGAAAACCCTTTATTTTATTAAAGTTTCTTTTATAAATTGTATCTCCGGTGATGAATTTTTGATGCTGGTGAGGTGGGAATCAACAATGTTTTAGGAGGTATAATTTTTATTACCTGTGTAGTGGCTGGACTCCAAAGTGTGGAAGATGCGACGAATCAACCCCAATGAAACTATGAGTTGCCAGCATGGTCCATATGAGTGCGTCCTAAATACTATTGAAGCATGTGCCATTAATGCATGGCCCAATTTGGAACAACACTTTCCATTCATTAACTATTTTGAGAAGTTTGTATTGGCACATGAACCAACTGCGTGGGATGCATGTCATAAGAATACCAGCCTAAATATGAAGCTTGTTGGAGATTGTTATGAAAGTGGATATGGTAAAAATCTTGATTTACATGTGTCGGTGAAAATATTTGTGGGCGCCTTTGAAAACCGCCATGCTCGATTGGGTGATGTTAGCAAGAACAAGCAGAGCTAGCCAATAACCATTATGGGTTCCCAGCCACTAGTTTCTAGCGAGGAGCGGGAATGTGGGTTGGAATATTCAGAGAGTTATATTTGCGTAACGGTCCATGGCCCCAGGCCCAATATAAAACAAATATACGAGGGTCCTGCAGAGATTCAATTACCATCTAAGTGAAAACTAGTTGTATTAGAGGCCTCTAGCTTCACGGATTCTCTGGGTTTTCATGCTCTAGATTTCCTCAGTGCTTGTTAGCTCTGTAGGTGGCAGCTGAGCCACGGAAATGATATATATATATGTACACAGGCCTCAAAATCCTCGCAGTTCTTTATGGCGATAACAATACTACTGTTGTTCCACCGAAGGAGTAGTCAAATCACACTATCACCATTCCAGGAAAAGAGGAACGATTCACCCGAATCATTCCCTATTTCGACATTTATTTTCAAAATTAATATTATTCCTAGAAAAATTTTGAGATCATAATCCGCCCTCCTGTATTTCAATTGGTTGATTAAAATCCCAGTTTGTAATTCTATGCATGTATAAGTTGCCTAGAGTTAGTCAGTCAATTAATCATATAACATCATAAGCATGCACATGCATGAAGGAATGTGCAAGAGGGAGGAGAAGCTGGTCCCCAATGTAGCATCACGTAGATTGTATCTTGTGGATCGCTTCTCCTGCTTGCTGGATTTAAGCATTTGTCTGTAAAGATTGATTCAGGAATTAATTGAAGCAATTTTCATCCATGCTCTGTTTATTTATTTGTTGCCTTTAATGATTTTAATTTCTGTGTAAGCTAGGTTTCTCATAGAGGGCACGAGCTGGCTGGGTTGGTCTCCAGACCAACTCGACACCACTATCCATCTCTTAGATTAAATAGAATTCAATTTATTATTGATTGTGTGAAGTCATTTAATTATTTTCAGTCTCTTTCCTTCCTCAAGTTAATGTTATTTAATTTGTTGTAATGCTTTGTTTTCAGTTTTAAAGTTAATTTGATTTGCTGCAAATTGTTCCTGTACTTGAACTATTTCATTTGCTACATTAAGATTTGTGCTTGCACTTGAGATATTTCTTCATATCAAATTGCGTACCTTCAGAGCTGTAATGTGCAACTTTAATTCCTTGAATTCATCCAGACCCATTTAATGTATATTCCAGAACCCAAGATCGATTTGAGTGTTCATGGTCTTGAGGTATTAACACATGTATTCAATTCACTCTTGCAGAGCCAAATACGCTATGATTGAAAATGATAACATTTATTTTTAATTGTAGTTACCCTTTAAGATTCTGGACAAGATTAACCTTTGGAGACAAGGAAGACGAGAGATTCATATTAAATCAATTTATTTTATAAGCTTATTCACACAATAGATTTACTCTTTATGTTGTTGATGATTTCAATTTCACACAGAGGTTAATGTAAGCAGAATTAGTGCAGGCGGAAATAGTACGGGCATAATGGCTTTGAATTTCTTTTGAATTTATTCCAACATTTACAGTATTTTTATATTGTGTCGACACTGCTTGGTTTCCAGTAATGATTTCCCTTTTGTTTGCTCGTACTTAGAATTTCCTTTCGGATTGATAGTATATTATTTCCTTTTATTTCCCACACGATTTTAATTGTTTGGATTGGTGTTTCTCGAATTCTCTTGTAGTGCAGGATTTCATTTATTTCTAAGATTAATGCGCAAGATAGACTAGAATTGTTTTGTAGGTTTCCAAGGGCTCTCTTTGGCATTTCTAGTGTCGTGTCTCGAATTTCATGAACTATCTGGATTCAAAAATTAAATGTTGGTACATTTATAGACCCTATACTGCACCCAACATTTTCGTGCCGTTTCCGGGGAGACGCTTAGGGGGTTGACCTTGATGACCTGTTGCATTTGGTTTCTTTCCTTCACCTAGTTCCTCTTGCAAATTTATATTCTTTGAATTTATTTCTTTCCCGCATTGTTTCTTTAAGGTTTCTCATTTTATTTAATGTTGTAAGAACCCCCCACCCTACACATATATATACACACTATTCATGTGCTAACAAATGTACCAGTGGGCTTGATAAAAACAGGAAAATGGTATTTTGAGGAATCATTCAATGGGGAGTTTTTATGCTGCTACAGAGACATACAACTCATCCAATGAGGAATTAAAAAGTGAATAATTTAAAAAATTTCTTGAACATAAAAATGATATTATTAAATATTTTATTTCGAAATTGGATGTTTTGCAGGAATAATGGGACAAGGATGAAAAATCACCTCTTATATTTTGTGCCAACTGTAGAAAGAAACAATTCATTGGAAAGTGTCCACTTAGTAGCCTGAGAATTTGCAAAATTTGAGAAGATGATCATCCAACAGAACATTCCCTATCGCTACCAAAATTACTGCAGGCACTCAGGGAATTAAGCAAGGAATCGAATCAACAATAAGGTATAACTCAAAACCCATTATCATTTGATACTTGGAATAATGCTTATTTTCCTGAGAAGGTTCCTCAACATGTTTATAATCCTGGAATTTCATGGCAAACTTTTAATCCTCCTCCAATTGAATATCCTACTTCATGGTCGCAGTGGTCGTCTCCTTGGCTCTCATCGTTGAGCCAGATATCTCCATGGCCTCAAGAATCATTTGGATCATTATCTCTAGGGCAGTCTCCCATGCAAATTCAATCAGATGAGCACCAAAAACAACCTCAATTTATTTCCAATGCACCATAGGTTATCCTCCTCCATGGTCCCAACCACATGTGCAACCTTACCCTAGTTTTAATCCATACCCTAACCCTTATCCTAATCCTTACCCTACTTCTTATCCTTACCCATACCCTAGCTCTCATTCCAAGCTTAATCCATACCCTAACCCATACCCTAGCCTAATCCATACCATCAAGTTGCACAACAATTTGAACCACCTATGCTTCCCGTTGATTCCCCTATTGAAGAAAATGCTACATCTTCCATGTTGGGAAAGGAAATGAATTTGGAAACTTCCCCCATTACTGCAGAACATTCACCCCAGGAAGATATAATTCAAAAAATACCAGAGGAGAAATCTTTCATTAGAACTTGTTCTAAAAATGTTGTTGAAACTCGAAACCCTATACTCTCTCTCAACCATTTTTTTCAATTTGAAAATCAAATATTTGAGTCTAAACTTGAGGGATTTATCTTTTGTCTTTCACCAGATCCTTTGTGCCTCCAGGAAAGTGACTATGAAACTGTGGAAGACTTGCATCAGTTGGAGAATCATAAATATGTGGATTCCATTGAATCCTAGTTTCGAGCAGCCATCAAGCCACCTTATTTCCTCATCATTCAGAAACTCTTGGTACCATATCAATTGAATCAACCGGTTTCTCATGCTTTGGTATGTCTTGAAGTCTATTATTTAAAAATAAGTGTGAGTATAATAAACATTTTGTTACGCACATGGCTTCATTGGAAGTATGCCTACACTTAAAGGTGATTTTTAATTTTTTTAAAATAGGGTAGGGTAATATGAGAATAATGAATAAAGATGTATAAAAACACTCTTGAACTTTTGATTCCTTAAAAGCACAACTTTTGAAATTTCTATTATCATGCACTCTCGTGGTAAGACTTGTCCGAAGAAATTTACACTTAATACCTCATATTTTAAAGTGAATTTGATTATGGATTAACATGTCAGTAAAGGATATTGTTATAAGTTACATGCAATACTTTTCTCCTATCATAATAAACTATCGTCCATAAAATATATTTTTAATTCCTCTTCGAAGGGATCAATAAAAACCTCCTATGGTGGACTACGCCTACAAAAATCTAATAATATTTCATAAAGAACCCTGGCATGATCAACTCAAGGAGTATTTTTGGTCATTATCTTAGATGTCTTTAAATAAGTTCTTAGTGTAGCATGACCAACCAGTAAAGAATAGTAATTAAAAAAATTTCATGCGATCCTACACTCTTAAGGAGTAGATTTTATTTCCCACCTACTAAGTAACCCATATGAGGTTAATTATAATCAGAGTTTTTCTAAAAAAACATAAATAAATTAATCGAGGGATAGGAGGTCTCAGGTGAGCCGACCTGCTATGATCATGGGTCCTAAGGAGAATGACATTACTGTACTGGTCACCAAGCCAGGGTGATGGCTTTCAGTTGAAAAGATGGAAGACAAGAGCTCTCAACACGAGCTGGCTTATTCATTATTGTTACTTCTTGTGAATGGCACTTTCGTTAGCTGGTTACCAATCCAGGACAATGGTTTTCAATTAACTTATAAAACAAGAAAAAGTAAATGTTCTTAAAGTGACTCTGAATCTATATCTAATAGGTGGGACAAAAGCATTTCATGAGGTTAAAAGGTACCCCTATTGAGGCTATACACGCCTGTTGGTAGCAGGGATATGCCTATGGTAATAAAGTTAATTTCACACTATTAATTATTTGGTTGTTTTTGCCTTTCCTTGAACTCACTATCAATCTCTTTGACAATGGCTTTAAAATCCTTCTATTGTTATGCTTTGGAGTTCTATCTTTTTGGAATGATTCTTGTGAGTGTGGGACCCTCAGTGTAGGTAGCTCATTTTTCCAGACAAGAGAAGCTTCAACTATACACGGATAATGGTAAAATGGTTACTATGGGAAGGTATTACTATGTCTACTTTTAACACCTTGGTTTTTAAATCATGTCACTCATATTTGTAACAAGGATATTAAAGTGAAACTTTTGATCAGGGATGCCTCCAAGATATTCTTTTGAAAGGTTGACTATTTTAAGAAATAACACCATCCTTGCAATTTAGTTTTTCCATGGCAGCTTTCGTTTTAGATTTTCTTGAAATTAGCTGAAGCAAATAAAGAGTCTAGTAGACACTCCGTTTTTAGAGCAAGCTTTATCTAGTGTAGGAAATGCGATCACACATAATTTCAGGGATATAATTATGAATGGCTATAAATGTTTTTTAATTTTTTTTTGAAAGGAAGTGAAAATACCTAATTTCCTTGCATGAGGACATGCAATATGGTCAGCATGGGGGGATGTTGGGCCTTCATTTTGTCTTATTTTCACTCAAAATATCTCATGCTACTGTGTGGTTAAATGATTATTGTTCCGAGCATTTGTTACTGTCCTTGTTTTAATAGGATTATATCATTATTAATTGAGGTTTGTATGTTACAGGTTTAAAAATTATTTTGATCATGATTTTATAAAGGCTTTGAACATGCATTTACCTATTTGCACCATGCAATGGATTCCTGCACCATTTTATGTCTTCCTGCACTTTGAAGGATTCTTGGACTACAATCTTGTTCCTGCACTAGAATCAAGGGATGTGTGCAATTCCTTTTCAAGGCATTTTCACCAATTTTTAGTTGGGTTCCATGAATCCAATGGTTGTGCATTACTACTCTCAATTACTTCACCAGAACACCCTTTATTTTATTAAAGTTTATTTTATAAATTGTATCTTTGGTGATGAAGTTTTGATGCTGGTGAGGTGGGACTCAATAGTGTTTTAGTAGGTACAATTTTTATTACCTATGTAGTCGCTGGACTCCAAAGTGTGGAATATGCGATGGATCAGCCCCAATGACACTATGAGTTGCCAGCATGGTCCATATGAGTGCGTCCTGAATACTATTGAAGCATGTGCCATTAATGAATGGCCCAATTTGGAACAATAATTTCCATTCATTAACTATTTTGAGAAGTTTGTATTGGCACATGAACCAACTGCGTGGGATGCATTTCATAAGAATACTAGCCTAAATATGAAGCTTGTTGGAGATTGTTAAGAAAGTGGATGTGGTAAAATCCTTGAGTTACATGTGTCAGTGATAATATTTGCGAGCGCCTTTGAAAACTGCCATGCTTGATTGGGTGGTGTTAGCAAGAACAACTAGAGCTGTCCAATACCCATTCGAGGTTCCCAGCCACCGGTTTCCAGTGAGGAGTGGGAATCTGGGTTGGAGTATTCGGAGAGTTATAACTGCGTAACGTCCCATGGCCCCAGGCCCATTATAAAAAAAATATACGAGGGTCCTGCAGAGGTTAAACTACCTTCTAAGTGCAAACTAGTTGCATTCGAGGCCTCTAGCTTCACGGATTCTCCAGGTTTTCATGCTCTATATTATCTCAGCGCTTGTTATCTCTATAGATGGCAGTTGAGCCAGGGAAAGGATATATATATGTACACAGGCCTCAGAATCCTCGCGGTGCTTCATGGCGATAACAAGACTTTTTTTGTTCCACCGAAGGAACAGTCAAATCGCACTATCACCATTCCAGGAAAAGAGGAACGATTCACCCGAATTTTTCCCTATTTCAACATTTAGTTACAAAATTAATATTATTCTTAGCAAATTGTTGAGATCATAATCTACCCTCCTGTATTTCAATTGGCTGATTAAAAGCCCAGTTTGTAATTTGATGCATATATAAGTTGCATGGAGTTAGTCAGTCAATTAATTAGATAGAATAAGCATGCATAGGCACAAAGGAATGTGCAGGAGGGAGAAGAAGCTGGTCCCAATGTAGAATCACGTAGATTGTAGCTTGTGGATCGCTTCTCCTGCTTGCTGGAGTTAAGCGTTTGTCTGCATAATGTAAAAATTTATTTCAGGAATTAATTGAAGCAATTTTCATCCATGTTCTGTTTATTTATTTTTTGCATTTAATGATTTTAATTTATGCATAATCCAGGTCGCTCATAGAGGGCGCGAGCTGGCTGCGTTGGCCGCCAGACAAAATCGACACCACTCTCCATCTCTTATATTAAATAGAATTCAATTTATTATTTACTGTGTGAAGTCATTTAATTATTTTCAGTCTCTTTCCTTCCTCAAGTTAATGTTATTTAATTTTCTTCAATGTTTTATTTATAGTTTTAAAGTTAATTCAATTTTCTACAAATTGTTCCTGTACCTGAACTATTTCATTTTATGCATTAAGAATTGTGCTTGCACTTGAGATTTTTCTTCATATCAAATTGCGTCCCTGAGTTGTAACGTGCAACTTGAATTCCTTGAATTGATCCAGACCCATTTAGTGTATATTCTAGAACCTGAGATCGATTTGAGTGTTCATGGTCTTGAGGTATTAACACATGTATTCAATTCACTCTTGTAGAGCCAACTATGCTATGATTGAAAATGATAACATTTATTTTTCATTGCAGTTTCCATTTAAGCTTTTGGACAAGATTAATCTTTGGAGACAAGGAAGACGAGAGATTCATATTAAATCAATTTCTTTTATAAGCTTATTCACACAGTAGATTTACTCGTTATGTTGCTGATGCTTTCAATTTCACACAGAGGTTAATGCAAGAAGAATTAGCGCAAGAAGAATTAGCGCAGCCAGAAGTAGTACAGGGAGAATGTCTTTGAATTACTTTTGAATTTATTCCATCATTTACAATCTTTTGATATTGTGTCGACACTACTTGGTTTCCAGTTCTGATTTCCCTTCTGTTTTCTCGTACTTAGAATTTCCTTTCGCATTGATAGTATATGATTTCCTTTTATTTCCCACATGATTTTAATTTTTTGGATTGGTGTTTCTCGAATTCTCTTTTAGTCCAGGATTTCATTTATTTCTAAGATTAATGCGCAAGATAGACTAGAATTTGTTTTGCAGGTTTCTAGGGGCTCTCTTTGGAATTTCCAGTGCTATGTCTCGAAGTTCAAGAAATCTCCAGATTGACAAATTAAATGTTGGTACATTTATAGACCCTATATTGAACCCAACAACATTTTTCTCTAGATTTTGCAGAATTTCAGGTGAGGATTGTCTTTTGGGAGGTCTAGAGGTCACATGGCCCAAATATGGTCAAATTTATACTCAAATTTCACGATTTTTCGTGATGATTTTGATTATGAAGTTCTTTTCTGCATCTGAACCTCTGATTTTGAGGTCATTGTTGTAAGTGCACATTCGAAGCCTAATAAGAGCGGTTTGTTGATTGAGAAGCGGCCCGGAGAGGTAGCCAAGGAGATTCTGGTGAACTACCTATAATAATACCGTGTGATTTGTTTATGTTTGCTCAGATTTGGATTTATGTTTTATTATTTATGTTAATTCGCAATCTTATCGATCCGTTGCACACATTAAAATAAATGGAATTTTAAACATGTTTTTAAGACCATTTTGAAAAATTGATCAAGTTTTGGTGTCAGAGCATCAGGTTTAATGAGGCTTGACAATGTTGAATGATTACAAGGCTAAAGATAAAGTAAGGAAAAGGAGAACTTGCTTCACCAAAATCATATATTGGAAGGATATTTCCAAAGAAAAATATGCTCAAAGAAGGAGGATCGTCGGGATTAGAAGCTCAAATCATGGACTCATTCATGTCAATCAAGTCCATGGTTTAGGATATGTACAACGAATTTGAAAAGGGAAAAGGAGAGGAGAGTTTAGCAAAGGAAGAAGGGAAAGCAACATCAAATCCTACTCCTTCACCTTCTCCTCCATCATCTTCTTCTTAAAAAAAAAATCCTCTCCTTCTTCATCCTCATCTTATGTGTCTTCTACCTCTGTCAGCCTTGGGCAAGGGTCTAATAACTATGCTGAACTTAAAGCTCTTCATTTGCTTCTCTGCTGGCTTATTTCTAAACAAATGAGACAGATTCAGATTTTTGGTGATTCTCGAAATGTAGTAAACTGGTTCAATGGGACTCAACAGTGCAGGAATTTTATTTTACTACCTTTGCTTAAAGAGATTCGACGTCTAAAAACTTTTTTCGATGAGATTTCTGTTGTTCACATTTACAGGGAAAGGAACCAGCAAGCAGATCTCTTATCTAAAGAAGGTGCTCAAATCACTCTGGGGTCTTGGGCAGTAGCTGAAGTGGTGGATAGGACTGTTCATGCCCATGAAAAACCTCCTTTTGTGTAATTATTCAGTGTTTTTTTCTGCATTATATAGCTGACTTTATAAATTTTGAAAACTGCTACTCTATAGAGTCCAGAACTGTTTTCCTTATGTAAGGAGGTTCTGGGCTCCCTTTTTGATTATAGTGTTTGTGTACTTTATGGGGCTGGGATAGTTTCTACTGCCAGCTCTTATTGGTGACAGTGGAGCTATGCTTTTTATGTGCTGCCTCCTTTTCTGCTCTCATCTCCTGCTTGATGATGAGCGAAAAAGAGATGCACGTTTTTGGTCACTATGGCTATATGTTGGTTTATAGGGCTACTAACATCTTGTACAGGTGCTTATGCAGCTATGTTCCATTTCATTTAGCAAAGGGAATGGCTATGTTGGATCCGAAATGCTTGGCATATGTTCAGAGACTCTCTATATATAATAGAAAGTTCGTTTTTTTTTTTTTCTGTGGAAAAAAAATCTTATGTGTCTTCTAAAAAGAAATAAAAAGAGGAAGTCTCTTCTTTGATTAAGATTGATGTAAAATTTGATTTTCCAATAGATGATGGTGAATTAAATGCTGAAAAATTAGAAAATTGGATCAGACAAGTTGAAGTCTATTGCAGGATACATATTATAGTGAAGAACCGACAGAAGATTCAATTGGCAAGTTTAAGATTTGGAGGAACTACACTTGTATGGTGGGAAGGAAAAACTCAAACTTACCTTCAAAGATATGGTAAGATTATTTCATCATGGAGTGAATTTATTTATGCTTTAAGGAAGCAATTTTATCCTTTAGGCTATGTTCAACAAGCTATGATGAGTTGGCAAACTTTGCATCAACTTAAAGGTCAAAATGTTCAGAGCTATACACAAATTTTTTGAAAGCGTGCATGAATATTAGGTATAGCATTAGAATCTCCAGAAACTTTGTTGAAATATATTGGAGGTCTACATAGTTAGTTACGTCATACTATTTTGATGTTAAATCCTACTTTCTTAGATGATGTTTCAGTACAAGCCACTCACATAGAAGCTAGAGGGAAGAATAGAGAATTTTTACCTTCATCCAAATCTGCAGAAAGTAAAGATAAATGGAAAGGAAAGCAAAAAATGAAAAATACAGCGACAATTAAAAAGGAAAAAGTGACTTGCTCACATTGCCAGAAAGAGGGTCACGATGAAATTCTTTGTTGGAAGCTTCATCTGGAGCTGAAACCAAAGAAATTCAATAAGGAGCGAAAGAATGTTGCATCTACATTGAAATACTTGAGATTAGATTATGGAGATGAAACAAAGGTGATAGCCACCTACATTAAAGGTAAAAATCCAATTGCTAGTACCAGTTCTTCTAAGGTTCATGATGAGGAAAATGATGAAAAGAAAACAAGAGAGATATTTCATATTAGAGTAATTTATAAACATAACAAATTGATACTTTTTTTGATAGTGGGTTGCAAGTGAATTTGATTTATGAAACTCCTATTAAAAATTTGGGCATTGTAACTACTTATCATCCAATACCATATCCATTAGGATGGGTTTGTGATAAAATAAGACTTCAAGTATCTAAACAATGTAAAATTCATTTTTCCATAGGCTTATAATACATGGATGAGGTAGAATTAGATACAGTCCCACTTAATATATGTGGAATTGTGCTTGGTAGTCCATTTTTGTATGATAGAAAGGCTATTTTCTATCGAGAAGAAAACAAATATCAGTTAAATAAAGATGGAGTGAATTACACTATCAGAGCTCATAAGTTCAAAGAAAATTTTTCACTCATCAACCCAGGACAAATGAAGAGAATAATAAATTATAGCAAACAATTCATGCTTATGGTTGTAAAAACAAACGACATTTCAGATTCCAATTCCTTGAAAGGATGTTAGCCCGAATTGAAAGAAGATCTTGTTAAAGTTATTTATGATTACAATTATTTGTTTTAGGAACCTAAAGGTCTTCCTCCCAAGTGACAAATTGAACATGAAATTCAGTTGCAGTAGGATGTTTCTCTACCTAACATTGGAATGTATAGGTTATCATCATTAGAGAATGAAGAAATAAATAAGCAGGTTCAAGAACTTCTTGATCAAGGTATGATTCGTCCAATAACTTCTTCGTGTGGTTCACCTATCGTTTTGGTTCGAAAGAAGGATGGTTCATGGAGGATGTGTGTCGAATTCAAAGCCTTGAAAATGATCACAATAAAGAACCACTATTTTCTTCCACGTATTGATGACTTTTTAGATCAGTTGAAGGATTCCATGTATTTTACTAAGCTGGATTTTCATAGTGGATATCATTAGATCAGAGTTTTTGAACATGATATTTGGAAGACAACTTTCAAGACCAAGCAGGGACTCTTCAAATGGATGGTCATGAATTTTGGCTTGACAAATGCACCAACTACATTTGCGCATCATGAATGATGTATTTATACCATTCATAGATAATTTTTTAATAGTTTACTTAAATGATATTCTTGTGTTTAGTAGGACTTTAAATTATCATGTAAAGCATGTAAAGAAAGTATTAGATGTCTTAAGAAAAGAAAAATTATTTTACTTAGGATATATTGTAGGGAATGATGAGTTAAAGATCGACCCTTCAAAGGTTGAGTATATTGTAAATTGGCCATGACCAAGAATTGCTACAGAATCTAGGAGCTTTTTACGTGCAACACGGTATTGTAGAAAGTTTATTGCAAACTTCTCCCTTATTGCAGCTCCTTTGCATGCTTTAAAAAGTATTAAACAAGAGTTTCAGTGGGGAGGAAAGAAAAAGAAAGCCTTCGACACACTGAAATAAAAGATAAGTACTGCACCAGTATTGGCATTGCCATATTTGCAGCAGTCGTTCGAGATAGAAACAGATGCAAGTAACTATGCCATGGGAGTTATGTTGCTCCAACACAAAATACCTATATGCATTCATTCTGAAATTTTACTTCAGCAGTAGCCAACTATCCTACATACGATAAAGAATTATATGCACTATTTAAAAGTGTAAAGAAGTGTAAACATTATTTTCTTGGTAAAGAAACAATAATTCACACAGATCGTCAACCACTTAATATTTTCATTCACAAAATAAGTTGCAACAATCAAGGCATTATCGTTGGATGGGTTTTCTACAACAAATTCATTTAGTAGTCAGATATAAGAAAGGTGTACATAATAAAGTTTCTAATGTATTATCAAGACCAATCATCAATGCATCAACAGTTCTTAAGCACAATGCAGTATCACATGAAGGATATAATTAACAATATGCTAATGATGATGAATTTAAGGAAATTTATGCAACTTTAAGAAATGGCAAGGAAAGTGAAGCATTTGATTATCATCTGTATGAAATTTTTTTATATCATCTTGGAAAATTGTGTATTCCAATGAATGAAAGAGTTTATGTCATAAGAGAAGCCAATACTTCTATAATTGCAGGAAATTTTGGCGTCAAGTACAAGACAGTTGCGCATCTTCAAAGATTTTTTTACTGGCCAAGAATGATTGATACTGTATCAAAATATGTAAAGGGATGTTCTATGTGTGCTATTAGCAAACCTAGTAATAGAAAGTTTGGATTGTATACTCCATTACCTATTCCATCTTGTCCATGGGAAAGTATTTTGATGGAATTTGTAGGAGGGTAACCTATGTCTAGGAAAAATCATGCCTACTTGTATGTAGTAGTGGATAGGTTTAGTAAAATGTGTATTTTCATACCATGTACTAAACAGGTCACAACTGAACAAACAACTAAGTTTTTCTTTGAAAATGTATGGGTTCATTTTGGATTGCCCACATCAAGTGTATCTTATTGAGAAACCAGATTTGTTGGTCAGTTTTGGTCAAGTTTGTGGGAATTCATGGACAAAAAATTAAATAAGATAACAACATTTCATCTGTAGACAGATGGACAGATAGAGGTAGTCAATCGAACAGTGGTTCAATTGCTTGGAGGATACAACAACAAGCATCCAAAACTTTGGGACGAACATCTACCTTACATACAACATGCATACAATCAAGAAAAGCACTCTTCTACTCAACGGTCTCCTTTCGAGACTTGTTTGGGTTATTTAACTAAGTATCCTTTGGAATTTGTTATTGGCAAAGATGTTGTAACAAATGGGTGAAGTGAGAAGGACAAAGCTAGTCACTTCATCAAACATATACAGTTGATACATCAAGCAGTCCAAGAAAAACTCGAGAGGAGTCATGCACAGTACAAATCAAGACACGACCAACACAGGGTGGATCATAAGTTCAAGGTGGGTGATCAAGTTTGGTTACACATCAGCAAGGAAAGACTTCAAGGTGAAGGAAAAAAGTTAAAACCAATCAGATATGGTCCTTTCAAAATCTTAGGCAATATTGGTAATAACACTTTTTGTTTAGAGTTGCCACCTTACATGCAAATTTATTTCATCGTAAATGTGGAAAATTTGTGCCTTTATCAATAAGAACGAAATCAAGTATCCTCCATAGAAGACTTCACTCCAGAATACATGAATGAACTTTCAGAGGATGTAATTTTGAACAAAAGGGTCAGAACTTCAAAACGCGGAGATGTGGAATACTTGTGCATCAGACTCAAAGGCATAAATCCAAGCAAGGTTTGATGGATAGAAACAGGGAGAGTGAAGGAATTATATCCTCACTTGTTTCCAAAATAAAACGAATTTTTGGTGGTCCTAAAGCTTCCGAGTGGGAAGGAGTGATCCAGGAGGATCAATGAAAACAATCATCTTGAAAAGGCTTCAAATGCATCAACACATGGTACCATGTTGAAGTGATCGATGATACGCACCCAACGTCGTGAATAACACGTCAAGTGGACATCATATGCAAATTATATGCTCCGTCAAAGTTTGTCTAGTTTTTGAAAAAAATAGGGTCAAAGGGAATTGAACCCTTGACCTCCAAATCTGGAAATAACTTAATGAAATGCAGATAACCATGAATCTAGCAGAAAATTCATGTTTAAAAGTTGGATGAAATTATATTATGGTTAAATTAAATTTGGAGGAAACATTAAATGAGGGACAAAGCCTGCTACAGTTGGCAGCTTTGCCACCCGTACCACCACACATATGATATGTATTAAACATCACATTAAATATCGCGTGGTGATAAGGTTTATGGATAATATTCGAAGGTTAAGTTTTATATGCGGGTGGATAAAGTTTTTGATGATATATATATGGTATGAATTAAATCGCTTGGGGATATTAATGTGATACGATGATAAGGTTTGTTTTAAAACAATATATATCATACAATCGCATTATCCTCGGAATATAAAGTGATACACGATATCGCGTGGTGATATGGTTTATGGATAAGATTCGGAGGTTAAGTTTTATATGCAGGTGGATAAAGTTTTTGATATAATATATATGATATGCATTAAATCGCTTGGGGATATTAATGTGATACGATGATAAGGTTTATTTTAAAACCTTAATAAAACAATATATATCATACAATCACATTATCCTCAGAATATAGAGTGATACGCGCCTTAAAACGGGGTCGAGGGGAGTCGAACCTACGACCCCCTCTCCCCCATTCATCCTATTTAACAACTGCACCCAAGTACTTTGGGGAGGTCTAGAGGTCACTTGGTCCAAATATGGTCAAATTTATACACAAATTTCACGATTTTTCGTGTTGATTTCGATTTTGCAGTCATTTTATGCATCTGAACCTCTAATTTTGAGGTCATTGCTGTAAGTGCACATTTGAATCCTAATAAGAGTAGTTTGATGAGTGATAAGCGGCCCAGAGAGGTAGCCAGGGAGGTTCTGGTGAACTCTATTATTTGTTTATGTTTGCTCAGATTTGGCTTTATGTTTTGTTATTTATGTTGATTCACAATCTTATTGATCCATTGCACACATTAACATAAATGAAAATTTAAACATTTCTATAAGACCTTTTTGACAAATTGATCAAGAGGGAGGATAAAGTGAGCCTCTAAGAGAAAGGTAATGGTACCACCCTAGAAAAGATGCACAAAAATAGGAAATTCCTTCTAACATCCAACATAATATTCCATAAAGATGTGATGGTAATTACAACCATTACAACACATGCTCAATATGATAAGCACTAAAATAACCAGAATAGTTCAACTACTTTAGTACAAGTGAAAAAAAACACGAATCGTAAACATTATCAGAGAAATATTTCAAACATTCATAATTCATGCATGAAGAACGTGTTGGCCATCAGGCTTCAAATTTTAAGTAAAAGCCCCAAGAGACATGTATACAACGAACACCACTAGCTCCAATAGTGGAGCATGGAGCCACTACTTGCTCCCCAAAAGAACTAATTTGTATCTTCGATGCCTTATGGAAGAAGCCAACGTTTTAATTCATTTTATGATACAATGAGAGTGTATATATAACCAATGGGGTGATCCTTCACCTCTCTTGTGACTCTTTGACTACCCTCATGACCGTTTTACTTTCCTATGAATTTTCAAGTTTTACATGACTCTTTACATTTTGTACATGTCCTTTGGACTTCCACTTTAGAATACATTTTGAATAAGAATTTACAATAATATACAAAATTCCGTGGAAAATGTTGACTCATGACATGACATGACATGAAACTGATGACATGGACTGCATGATGACATGGAAATGCCAAGTCATTCGTTGTTGTTTCTTGCTTTGTGTCTTCTTGAAAATAGAACATGATTTCCTCTTCCACCTCCATAGGGCTAAATATGAGGACCTTCGGTGTTAATGGATCTTGGGATATTGTCGCAAATTGATATTCCTTTGCTTCTTCCTGATTGATCAACTCATATTTTCAGCTACAAGGGTGTCTTCTAGCATGATCTTCTTCTCCATATCCGTCATCATCATTGTGTCATAGCATGATAAAGTACTTGTACCTTCAATTCACTCATGACAAGATGATATTAGTCTGATAAAACCCCTAGTCTAAGATGTTTCATGATGGTTCACTGTCTGAGTTGGAACGAAGTGACAGGTTGAGAGAGAGGCTCAGTAACTACACAATTGTGTAGCTTAGGAAATTAAGGGTCAGGACCGAGCCTTGAGACTACACAATGCGTCGTTTAGGATAGAATAGGCTTGATGATTGCGCAGTTGGGAGGTTCAAAGAGCGAGGTTGAGGTCTTGAGCATTTAAGTTTCCAAAAATGCAGTGTTGGAAGGATAGGGAGGCCAGGTGATTGTGCAATCACGTATTTCATGACCTCAAGGACTAGGCTTAAGGACTAAGATTTCCCAATGCACAATTAACGACTGATTAGAGAAGCAGATTGCACAATTTTGGAGCTCAGGGGCAGCGATTGAGCACTGGAATTATGCAATGCACAATTTTGGGAGATAGAAATTGCACATTGCATAGTGCTAAGGGATAAGTATGCTGGTTGAGGGATGAGACTATGCAATACATAGTTCAGGCTAGCTAAGAGAGGCGGAGTGCTCCGGTAAGGGATTTTTCCCAATTTTGACCAAGTGTTGGAACAATACCATGAATTTGAACAAAAAAAGACCCTAATTATTATATAACACTTATATTACTTGATGACACACAAGGAACACTCAAAATACATGAATATCACACTACGCTCAGTGCGACAACTTTGCAATGACTAGAACCAAGTCTGACACCAAAGGTACACTTTACGATGATTGTGATGAAACTTGTGTGACATTACTTGGACATTTTAAATAAGTAGTAGGGCCACCCTTCATCCTTGTAGTGCTCAACTGCACAACACCTAGATCCTCTCCCTTAAGCATTGTGCACTACGTAGTTACAATGGGAAAGACTGTCATCCCTACATCCTAGAATTTCCCAATGCGCAATCCATGTCCCTCCTCTCCCTTGCTACTATGAATTGTGTAATCATAGTGTCCATACCCTCACTCCCTAACTCCTAAATTTTTGCATTGTGTATCCCTAGGCCTCTTCTCTCAGTTCTTGTGCATTTTCCCATTACAGTTAGATTAATATGAGCAAAAAAAGATAGAATAGGTGATTTTAGGGTAGATGTCGTCTTTCCATGAGTGAAATTCCTTTGTAGATCGTATCACCCTATCATGTAAATATGATGCTTAATGAGGTTAGAATGAAGAGGTTACAAGAAGGACACTTGTGCAGATAAGACACAAAGATGCTATCATGAAGGAGTAAAGGAATTATGGACCATGATGGAGAGATGGAAATTCATGTTGACTTAGAAGGTTCCAATATTTATCCCGACCCTTTAGAGGGTGACTATGAAGTACACGTCATATCTATAATGAAGAGTTAAATAATTAGCAACAAAGAGAAACTTACCATTGATACATTACAAGGAACTCTATATCACGGTTTCCATATTATGGATCCTCAAAGTGTCAACACAAGAGTTTTTTTTTGTCTCATGTAGTATTTCCACATTATTGGTGAAACATAATTATGTAATTTCAATAATGAGAAAATGTAAAATGTGTGGAAGCCCAAGAGTCGTGCATGGAACATCAAGAGTCACTAGAAAGTCATAGAGTCATGTAGGAGCTCAAAGGTTATGTAGAAGCTCAATAGTCATGAGGGAAGTCAAGAGTCACATGGGGAGGTGAAGAGCCACCTCATTTGCTATAAATAAACCCTCATGCCTCAAGAAAAGGGAATTTTCACCTTGGCTTCTCTAGTTTGGCATAGGATATAAGATCATTATTTGGAGGAGCAAGCGGTGACTTAATGTTCCACTTTTGGGGCCAATGTTGGATCGTTGTAATTGTGTATCTTGGAACTTTCACTTAATATATGAAGCTCTCAGAGTTGACACACTTTCATGCATGTATCATGGATGTTGTAAGACTATTATTTTAATGTTTGCAGTATATGTTCGTGTTCATACATACTAAATAAAATGAACTATTTCGTTGCATTTGGTATATAACTTGTTGAATGTGAATCCTTACTTGCTTTCATAATTGTTGTTACTATGTGAACTATTTTGTAGGTTAATAAAAATTATTTCTATGCTAGTGTGTGTCTTTATTTGGATAGTAATATTAATTTTCTTCTAAAGACTCACTTTCTCTTTTATGTCTGTGAGATCTAGGTGGGACTACATACAGGGGAGACACCTTGTGCTGGCAGACTTCCAACACTGTCAACAATTGGTGTTAGAAGGAGGTCCAAATTACAAGATGAGCACATGAAGTATGTTTTGAATATCTTATCTTTGATGAATTATTCCCAAATCATAATCCCGAGATGCTTTTCTAATAAAGTGAATCTTATAATCCCCGTGGAAATCATTCATAACTTGTCACATCTCAAGTTTTATGGAAAGGGTACAACAACCATGCTTGGGTATATGTTTTTATTCATTAAATTTTTCTTTCCTAATGAAATAAATTGTAATTATGCTTAGGACAATTTGTTTACCCTCGCACTTGAAGGTCATGTTAATCGTTGGTGTTACACATTACAAAATGCTTATATTCATTCATTTGATCAACTTATTAAGGAGATTTGTGAAGATTTTAAGAGGTATGATTATCATGATGTATATAAAAGGATCAATCATCTTAGAATGAAAGGTAGTGAATCATTAAAGGATTTTCTTGATTGGTTTCTTCACCTTTGTATGAATTTTTTGAATAAGATGTCAACTAGTGTTACACAGTAATTTGTCACCCTGTTCACTTCCCTCCCCGATCCTGAAGTGCTCTGTGATGAATCCTATACAATATATCCACCTGGGAAAAATACTTCAAGATATCCTTTGAAGACTAAAAGAAAATTTCCTTGGAGAATTTCTGAAGAATCTTAGCTCAAACCCTAAATTTCTGGGTCAGCACTCTTAGAAAGTTTTTTTTCCGTGTTGATGGCAGATTGCATTTTCAATGCCCTTCTGATTGGAAAAAGCACATTGAGCCCTTTCTGGTAGTTTTTCCTCAAATGGAGGAGAATCTTCATGCACTAGAAGCTTCCATTGTGACAAGTTGGATATTTTTCGGTGGAGATATGGTCAAGCTCTCTCATTTGGGGCTCTTAATATTATCAATATGGGATTTTCCCTTGATAAGTGGGCCTTTCTGCTTATTTAATGGGCTTATAACTCCCTCTACCTTCCTATAAATTGAATCACATCCCTCCACTACTGGTTTGTCATTGTTGGGATTTTATAATCATTAATCGTTTGTATCCCTATGTTGTGTTAATGGCTAAACTTCCATTCAGGAGAAGGATCGATTGAAGAGCCTTGGTTTGGACTCAGAATACACCAAAGGGAGGCTTCCAACATCAAGGCCGCAGTTGTAAGCTTCTTATTTTATATTATCAATAACACATTTGGTGTTTCACTTTCTATATTTGTTTGTATATCCATACAAGTAGCCTAATGCTCCTTTATCTATTAGGTATTTGATGTTCAATGTATGCTTTGTATTGGATCACATTTGTTGTTGTATCTTGATCTCCTGCAAGTATTCGAATGCCACAAGTAGCGAGGATCGAGCCTGAAGGATTGTGGATTAAGGCCTTAATCAAAGGATTGAGCATAACATCAGGAAGAGGTAGGTCCTTTCCACTTTCTCATATTGCTTTGAATATTAACTAAGAAAGTGTCCATTATATAGTCTCATGTGTTGCTAGACCCACTCTAAGGCTAGAGATATCACCTCTGTCCGTAGAGGGGACTATCTTTAGTTTGATGGTGTGTGTTTCATCTAATTCCCCAGTGGAGTCGCCAATTTTTTTGTGAATACAATCCACTCTGCGGATAGATACAATCTCTCTAGCCCTAGAGTGGGTCTAGCAATGTACGAGCCTATATAATGGACACTTTCTTAGTTAATATTAAAAGGAGGATGAGAAAGGGGAAATGAACTACCTCTTCCTAATGTTATGCTTAAACCTTTGATGAAGGCCTTGATCCAAAATCCTTCAGGCTTGATCCTTGTTACTTGTGGCATTAGAATACCTGAAGGAGATCAAGATACAACAACAAATGTGATCCAATGCAAAGCATACATTGAATATCAACTACCTAAAAGATCAAGGAGCATTAAGCTACTTGTATAGACATCCAAAGAACTATAGAAAGCGAAACACTAGATGTATTATTGATAATATAAAAGAGGAAGTTACAAACATGGACTTGATGTTGGAGGCCTCCCTTTGGTGTATTATGAGTCCAAACTGATTCTCTTCAAGCGATCCTTCTCCCAAATGTAAGTTTAGGCATTAACACAACATAGGGATACAAAGGATTAATGATCAGACCAACCCAACAATGACCAACCAGTAGTGGAGGGATGTGATTCAATTTATAGGAAGGGAGAGGGATTTAAGAGCCCATCAAAGAAGGAGGAAGGCCCAATTCTCAAGGGAATTTCCCCTGTCGATAATATCAAGAGCTCTAAATGAGAAAGCTCGACCATATCTCCACCAACAAATATCCAGCTCGCCAATCTGGAAGCTTCTAGTGAATGAAGCTTCTCCTCCATTTGAGGAAACACTGCCAGAAAGATTTTAACACATTTTTTCCAATTACAAGTGCACAAACAAGGCTAGGCCAGAATGTGTAACCTGAAATTTAGGGTTTGGGCTAAGATTCTTCAAAAATTCTCCAAGGAAGTTTTATTTTAGTCTTCAAAGGATATCTTGATGTATTTTTCCCAGGTGGAGACACTGCACAAGATTCATCACAGGGCACTTTAGGATCAGGGAAGGGAAGTTAATAGGGTGAAAAATTACTGTGTAACAGATGCCCCCTAAAGCATGAAGGTAGAACAGGGAGTGATGGGTGAAATGCTTTATGAACCAAGTGAAGGACTTAGAGAACTGCTAGGAAACCTGACAAATCAAACACAATACAATAAATGACATCTTTGATATGAATATTCCTATTAACATATCTCTAAATAGGCATCAAATAACACATGAACCCACGACATGGTTGCATCCATCCATCTGAAGGGGATCATGGAAATGGATCCATAGTATGGTTGCACCCATCCGTATGGAAAGGAGCATGTGTACAATCATGAATACTCAATAACTCCACATACGCTAGATAATAACTGATGTGATCCAAGGTCTTTGTATCTATCTCAGTCTACCCAATGTACAAATCTAGCCATGTGAATAAATGTGTTGATGTCGAACATGGTATAAGCCACCTGATCACCGGTCAATGATGAAAAATGTTAACAGGCACAAGAGAAACCACCAATAATGGTGATGGCCCTCAAGGTATGACAACACAATCTACAAGTGAAAATGAATGAGGTGAAGTCAAACACTTTTAGAATCATCTGATCGAAGGCCAATGAGGTGAACTTGTCATCGAACATGAAGAACTTCCATTGAGGCATGCAAGCTCCAAGGTACTGAAAAGGAGTTTCTGAATCATCTTCTCAGATAATGAGCTGAGCTTGAAAATAAGTGATTTGTCGAAGGAGGGCCATAATTATTCCACATCATTGATATAAAACAAAGGATTTCTCAAGATAATAGGAGTGATTCAATATTGTTATAGAGAGGGTCAGGTAAGTAGAGGATGTTTGAATTTGATAAAAATACTTCTCTTGAACATATTAGTGACACGACTCTGAAGCGTGGAAACATTTGACTCAAAATGGGATCAGAGGTCATGATAACAAAAATGGTGATCAAATAATAAGCAAATGGAGTTCCCAAACCCAAGAAGGCAAGTGACAAATGAAGAATATGCCCAACCCGACACAAAATGAAGATGAGTGTCATGTTCAAGAGTGACATGTTGCCTAAAAAACACATAAGATGTTCCACTTTCAATTTCCCTGCATTATTGCTAAAAAGTACCTCTTTATTTTTTATATCCATCATGAAGAGGATATCATATGTTGAGCATATAAGTTCATTCTTCAAATGAATCCATCCTAGCAATTTTAATGGGTCCTAGGAAGGAGTAACTCGATCTCGTCATGGTGAAAAGTCTTTCGTTGTTTAATTTTTGACAAGTATGATGGAAGAGTAAATCGGTGTCTTTTTCATGTTTAGGGAGTTTGAAAAATAAATGGAAAAGAAAACTCCATCAGGTCCCTTTTCGTAAATCGTCCCTCGAATCCAAAAAGGTAGAAAACAATATCTGAGAGAACCTCTTGACCATGTCTGATCAAGGTATTCATTTTTCGTAAATAGTCAATCTGAGCCCGAAAAAGAGGTAAAATTATACTGAGACGACGTTGATTCATTTATTTTAACGAGATTGAAAGGACAGTGCTCGAAAATATTTTCATATTTTGGAAGTCTGAAAAGAGTTGAAAGAGGACTCCTCCTGGAGGAACGAGTGGTAGTAAGGTTAGTGACTGGTTCCGGTCATGATGGAACTAATCAAAGCACACAAAGGTCAAGAGGTTGGCTAACAAGACCACTCATCGCAACGATTCCCCATGAAAAGGTAAAATAACCAAGTGAGAGCGTATGACCGACCAAGTAGATGGTGGCGATAAAATGAGGAAACCAAGGCTCATATGACAAAAACAGGCTGATAAAAATGGCAATCACAAGAGGTAGAATGAGAATGATTTCATTTATGCATGAGCTTGAAACATGGGAAACTATGCGTGGAATGAGTTTGCATGCCCCCACCATAATGACTCAATTCGAGGTACTTTCCCCTTAAGCTTCATGTCATTCACCTAAGTAGACTACTGGTTACTAATAGGTAGATGGAATGAAGGTTCATTTATGAGATCAAGTGAAGGAATCGACTGGGAATTTATGAGATCAAATCAAAGACTCGAATTAGAAGGGGATTTGTTTCATTTTTTAACAAGGTCGACACAGTAAAAGAACGATCCTCATGGGGACCTATTTCATTTTTAAACGAGGTTGACATAGTAAAAGAAATATCCTCATGACATCTTGTTTCATTTTTTTTTAAGGAGCTTGACACATGAAAATGAACTCTTCTCCAAAGACCTTGTTTCATTTTTTAAGGAGCTTGACACAAGAAAAGAAACTCTACTAAGAAATGCCTTGTTTCATTTTTTAAGGAGCTCGACACAAGAAAAGGAACTTTTCTCCAAATACTGTGTTTCATTTTTGAAGGATCTTGACACAAGACAAGGAAATTTGCTCCAACACCTGATCATGGCCCATAATAGGTCATGGATTCCAAGAGGTTCTCATCATACGTGAGAAAAAAACTCTGGAAATTAGGGTCCAATGCCCATAGTACATGAAACACAATATCACTGACTAGACCATCAGTAGACATGGGCATTGAATAGGTTGCCACATAATTAATCTATGGTGGGGATGATACCACTTGCACGTAAAAACCATTTAAGGATGATGGTTAATTGGAAACCATACTAGGACCAATGAATGATAGTTGATCAATGGTCAGAATTCTCTCTTCATGTGGGAAACACATCAGATAAAATAGAGAAGAGACAAGAGCTCCCGTGACATAAGTAAAGTCACACCCAAGTAGTAAGCTAAAATATAAGGGCCCTTGGACAACCATCACGTTTATATAGGAAATATTTCCTCCCAACGTAATAGTAAACTTTAGAAGGATCCCTAATGGTTGACTAGTTCCTCTATCAAACACCAATAGATTATGGGTGACAGGCACAAGTTGTAGAGAGTAGAAATCTTGTCAAATAGTTGAAGACAAAATACTAACAGATTCACCTTCATGTATTATTATGCTAGGAACATACATATTATAGGCATGTACTATGATCTCAAAGGGCACGTAAGAAGGAAGATGATGTCCCGTCAGTCTATTCCAATCAAAAGAAGCGACTAGACTACTTTGAGGGGGTGTAGTCGGAACCGAAGAACTTCCCCCTTGTTTTACGGGAATGGGAGGATCACCCTCCTGTACCATGAGAATGAGATTATTTCCCTCCACTTCATAGGAATATGAAGAAAAAAAATAATATAAGTGGTATGAGGTTCACTCTCTACAGGAAAGGTCTAATCAAATGAAGGTGGAATCAGGTCGAATGTTTTCTCAACCAATGGTTGGTCTGGAAAAAAAGCATGGGGTTCACTTTCGGAGAGAGTGGAATTGACTAGAGATGAATTCTGATCAATCACTTGATCAACTAGCGTAGTATCAAGGGAAACCTTCCAGTAACCAGCAGGAAGGCAGGGATGAGAAGCTATAAGGTTTTCCTAAAATTTGGAGGCTTTATCCAAAGAAGGAAAAAGGTGAATGGGATGACTCCCTTAACAGAACTACAGGGAAATTTGAATTTTCACTTTTCCCCATCAATTTTACTATCACTATTTGAGGGTTTATCACTAGCATGATCTCCATAGGCCGATGACAAAGGCTGATGTGAGATGATTGACCACACTTCTAATGTCTTAGGAATACTAGGACAATCTCTAAGAAGGTGATCACCCTTGCATAAATTGCAAGGGAATTTGACTTTGTAGGGATGAGTGGAAGGTTATTCAACGTCAGTTTCACTGGTATAAATGGTTTCTTGGTTTCCCCCTTGCTTAGTTGAATTATTCTTCTTCATCCTCTTCTTATTCTTCTTAGCTTTCTCGTTACTAGAATCCAGACTTTCACCAGGCGAAGAGGAAGAACAGGGTGAAGAAATAGGTGAAGAAGGCGAGGGGTCAACTTTAGGATCAACATGAGGTTGAAATTGTTCAGGTGGAGGAGAACTTGGTTGAGAAGTAGCTTGGAGATTTGGAACCATGGGGGTTGAAAATAACCAAACTGGATAACCAATGGTTAATCCTGGGAGGGACAACGTTGCCATATAGGGAGCACCAACATTTCCAAAAGAAGGAAAAGGATCAGGATTCCCATCGGAGGGGATTACTTGATTGGTAAACTCAGGAAATGTTTCCATTAGTCCCAAAATAAGATATGTTAAGGAGTTATGCACGAGTAAGATGCTATTCTGTGGACAATAAATTTAATAATTAAAAAAATAAAAATAAAAGGGGTAATCTATTCAAAAGGGATTACCAGGTATCCGTGAATTACAATATACACCTTGGAAAAAGAAATTACCAAGGACTTAATGTACGACAAAAAATATCCCCGAATGTTGTGTTCGATGTATCACATCTGTAACATGGCCGACTCAGTTACCTATGGCAGGTTTTCAACCTAGTGGGGTATCTCCATATATACTCGACGAAACGTGGAATTCTAGTATATAGTAGCATTGTCTAATGTGTAACCGTATGATGAGAGTGTCCCCTTATAATTTTCATATGTGGAGCATAATCCTATATACTTCATATGTGGGACGTGATATCACCCCTAGAATGTAACAGAGACTGTTAGTGATAGCTGCTACGCTTAATGAAGCGGGGACACATCTATAGCGTAGACCTTTAGATGTTTGTGTTAATTTCAAATTCTCCTTAAGGTTAATTGAATAAATTTTAAAGTTTATCTTTTATTATGTTTTAGTTTTAGGCTCAATAGAAATGTCACCTGAATCCTACAATATAGCTAAATGCAAAAAAGAATCCTCATTTTGATGAAATCTAAACTAATGAGGGAGGAAATACAAACAAGAATGAAAAACATGAGCAATGAAATAAGAAATTATGCCCCCTAACTAGCTCAAAATTATGGAAATGCAACTTTTAAAAATGAATTGGCTTTCACTATCCCCCAATGAAAACTCAGTGAAAAATGAAATCACTTCTCTTTTAACCAAGATGCATTAGACCTATTTTTGTTTTTCTCTTTTACTTTGAATGCTCAGATGAAAACTAATGCAATAAAAAAGCAAAGTAAAACTAACCAAACGAAAAAATAATTTTCAAAAGGTCACATTTTTCACTTTTTCTTTCACGAATGGAAAACAAATCGTTCAAAAATACTCAAATGAAAATAAATTTCACCTTTCTTTTCAAAACGAAGAAGAAAAAACCAATATTCAAAAAGCTTGAAAATGAAAATGACTTTCAATTTACTCTTTTGAAATGGGAAATCAGATGAAAAACAAACTTCCAAACTTGCGAATAAAAAAAATGTGATCTATGTTTGACACTTAATCGAAGGTGATTCCAAAGTGCAGTGATGAATCAGTGCAAATGAAAACAACCTCAAACAAAAGCAAAAAGTAATGTGACATGGTGTTTGGAATGATTGCAGCAGAACTCTGAGACATAATCAACGGTTCTCTAATGACAAACACAAGTGACAAGTGAAGGTAAAGTGATCTAGAAAACCTATAAGATGATGTAACTCCTCTCAAGCACAAGAAAATTCAAAGAGGAAAATCAATCATGCAGACAAAGTAAAAAAACCAAACACAGTGGTAGCAGGTCATTCAGACTTGAAAGACACTTCAGATTCCAAGACACACTAGAAATATTAAAGTGAAAACCTAAATTTTTCATATCTTTGGGATCAACACGTCTATGAGGAGAATCTTAGTGATGAAGGCAGATCAAGGCGACTGTTTTACTGAGAACAACACTGTCAATGCTACTGTAAGAGAAGAAAAAGTGTTGAGCGAGAAATACAAGGAAAAATAAAAAATTTCAGCACTCAAACCAAAATTGACACCCTAAAGAAATGACCAAATCCTATGAAAAATTATAGAGATGTAAACAAAATCAAATCTCAATGATCGGTCAAACTGATCAAAAACCAACCCGTAAAAGGGAAGGCAAAGAGGCTAAATTTCTCCAGTGGAGTCACCAATTTTTTGTGAAAAAATCCCCTCTACGGATAGAGGAAATCTCTCTAGCCCTAGAGTGGGTCTAGCAACACACGAGACTATCTAATGGACACTTTCATAGTTAATACTCAAAGTAGGATGAGAAAGGGGAAATGAACCACCTCTTCCTGATGCTATGCTAAACCCTTTGATGAAGGCATTGATCCACAATCCTCCAGGCTCGATCGTCACTAATTGTGGCATTCAAATACCTGTAGGAGATAAATAGAGAAAAATAAATGTGATCCAATACAAATAATACATTGAACATCAAGTACCTAATAGATCAAGGAGCATTAAACTACTTGTATGGATATCCAAACAAATATAGAAAGTGAAACACCAAATGTATTATTGATAATATAAAAGAGGAAGCTTACAACCGTGGCCTTGATGTGGGAGGCCTCCATTTGGTGTATTCAAAGTCCAAACCGAGGATCTTCAAGTGATCCTTCTCTCGGATGGAATTTTAGGCATTAACATAGCATAGGCATACAAAGGATTAATGATTAGACCATCCAAAATATGACCAACCAGTAATCGAGGGATGGGATTCAATTTATAGGAAGGGAGACAGAGTTAGGAGCCCATAAAAGAAGGAGGAAGGCCCACTTCACAAGGTAAAATCCCCTATTGATAAGATAAAGAGCTCCAAATGAGAGAGCTTGACCATATCTCCACTGAACAATATTCACCTCGCGGTTCTGGAAACTTCTAGTGCACGAATCTTCTCATCCATTTGAGGAAACACTACTAGAAAGGGTTCAACGCAATTTTTCCAATCAGAAGGGAACTGATAGTGCTAGGTCGGAATGTGCAACCTGCCATCAACACGGGAAAACAACTGGCTAGGAGCGTTGACCCAAATATTTAGGGTTTGAGCTAAGCTTATTAAAAAATTCTCCAAGGCAGTTTTATTTTAGTCTTCAAATGATATCTTGATGTATTTTTCCTAGGTGGATATAATGAACAAGATTAATCATAGGGCACTTCAGGATTGGGGATGGGAAGTGAACAGGGTGAAAAATTAGTGTGTAACACTAGGATTTCATGAGAGAAAAGTTTATTTGTTTTTTTCTAGCCCCCTTGAAACAATTTGCATCATATTGTCCTGATTATTTTTCTCTTCCAATTTTTCTCGATCATTAGGCATCTCCATTCTCAAAGGAGGAATCTATTACTACTTTTATTCATTTTCCTCCTCCTTTCTCATTACTGAACAAAGAAGCTCCTCATGCCAAGGTTGTAGTTGTGAAATATGAAAATAAAATTTATTATATGTTTCTCCCACATTCATCTTATTCCCATGAACCAATTTTCATTCAAATAAAATTTCATGGTTCTCGTAACTGCATCAAATCTAATCTCTTGATTCTTCAAGATGACACTAACATGAAAAATCTTGTTCTTGAATCTGATTCAATTGAAAGTAGTGTTCCTTCAAGGCATATCTGTCATCCTCTATAATTTACACCTCACGACCCTCTGTAATGTTTCACTTAATCAATATACTCCACCAATAATTTCTCCAGATAATTTTTTATTCTTAATTTGTTGGTTCACATGGTTATTAGGTACAAGGCAATTATATTTCACAGGTAGAGGAGAAAAAGAGTGAAGACACTTTTGATATTTATTCTCTCTTTCAGATTCCTCCATGAAAAAATGATGATCAATCTTCTTACAATCTTGATAACCAGTCAAATGACCTTAAAATCCTTACTCAAGTTGAACCTTAGAAAACCATCACCTTGAAATTCATGTTTCTACTGATATAAGTATTGATGAGTGCGCTAGTATATTGGATGATCTTTTTTATTCCTCAAGAAGAATTGAATTTTTAAGTCTTCGATCTAATTATTCAACAACCTTCTTGTAGTTTTCAGACTCTAGTTTTATATTGGGATAATCTTCCAGTTCAGGATGCTCTTGAAATTCCTCTTATCCATTCCCAAAATAACATTTATATTCCATTATTTCACCATTATGCTAATGAAATTTATGTTGACCCAATTGATCTTCAACCTCCTCATGCCATGATTTTTCATTCAAATCCTCGCTATCACCATGACATTATCTTGGGTCACAGTGGATGTTTAAATGATCCTATGAGGCATAACATGTTGATCCATTATTGTTGCAACCTGATATGAGTATGCATAATTTGAATTTTGAATCATATTTAGTTGCAAATGATGTATCTCCTCCTAAGTATTTTCATCTTTCCTCACCTTTAACACACTATTCATTGTACCCAAATGTGTTTGATGAATATGTTATACCAATTTTTTCTTTAAATCCTTTAAATATTTACCATTTTGGTTTTGACTACAACTAGGTACAATATGGTGTGGTCTCACAATTACAAGATGAAAATATTGAATCTATTTTTCACGATTTGTTTGATTGTTAATATTTCATAGGTCAGGAGGAATATGTTACAAATGTTCAAGGAAGCACTCCAACTAATTCATCTAGATTCTTTACCCATGAAGAGTTCCATACGATAAATATTAAATTTGATCAAGTCAGTGGAATTAAAAATGTTTTCAGTGACACATCTGATGATGGTTGTGCATATATACCTATAGTTATTTCTAATCGATCAAAATTTGATGATCCATCATTTGAAAGTTCAGGGACATGTCCGGCAGTGAAGGAACTTCAGCTCTTGCTGATGTTTATATCAAGTTCTCACAATGTTGATGAAATCCCTAGACTAGACTGGGTATAGATTTTCTTGATTAATTCCTTCCTTAACATTGTTTCATTGGATGTGAGTTCACTCCTGAAGTATTTTCAAAATTTTCAAGTTAATCCTCTTAATCCTCAAGATCGAGTTTCTGATCAGATAAAAAATTATTGTTTGGTTAATCCTCCTTCATGCAAATATTTTATATCAGACCTAGGGTTGGAGAACATGTATTTCGCAGATGTACATAATTTTAAAACCTGTCATTATAATTATCAATATAGGGATCACTACCAATTCAAAGTATTTTCCCTGTTGAATCATTCCATGAATGATCATCTTATTATCCCTCTCGTGTATGTTATGAAGTTAACCATTTTTCTGGCACAATCATTCCCCTTGAATCTTAGTTAGTGCTTGAGTCATTTGGTAGATCTAATTCCTCAAATTGATATCAATGTTGGATCTAATGTCACACATGCTTGTAATTTTTTGTCAGCCTCATTTTACTATTCTTCCTGTCCTAACTATTTTTTAGTCTTTTCTACACTAAAAATTAGTGTTAATACTTTTGAGCTTCATATTGTTGGTCTATTATATAATCAGATACAAATTAATGATCTCCCGTACTGGAAAATAGGAACCAATCATTTTTTGAGCATTATCATGTGAGGAGGAATATTATATAATTCGAAGTGCTTGTAGAATCTCTATAATAGACAAATATTTATCTTTGAATAATGGAAAATCTCATGCCCTAACCATCATAGTTGATCAATACACCAACCTTAACAATTTTCATCTCCTTAATTGTTTTCCCATTAACTTATCGGATTATAGTTGTTGGTATATATTTGATTCATGTCTTGATCACTCAGATACCTATTAAGGAGATGGGGCACTTCAACTTTTTAAGATGGTTATGTTAGGTCCCCATAGTATTGATAAAGTGTATGAGTGAGATTGGTTTATGTTTCCTTTGTCTGATTATTCTCATAAGATGAATTTGATAATTGAAAACTTACCTTTGCATGATTTTCGATCTTTTCGAGTTGGTTTTTTTAATGATCCAATTGCTAATTGGTTATAGGAATCATATATGATGAGTTTGAATGTTAATAATAAGTTCCAACACTATCTTAAGCTTAACACATATGGATGTATGTTTGAGGAATGTCTTTAAGGTATTCATGTTTATCATCATATATATTCTGGTAAGTTTGCAGGTTGGATAGAGAAATATTTCAAAGCACACATGTATTCTTGCAACCTTGAACTTCATCCTTATCTACTGGTAATCTAAGTAAACATATTTATTTATGTACATTGTTTTATTTGGCTATTGATCATTCATATCTTTCATATTACTGGTCAGGAACAACTTTTGTTGTTGCATTGGAAATCTCACTTCACTTAGCACTAACCTTCTATCTAGTTAGGTTAGGTTTAGGCTAAGGTGCATTTTAGTTTTCCTTTTGCATCGCACCATCCTTGAGTTATAATTATAATTTAAGTCTTTACATTTGTTATTTTCTCTATATTCTTGATTTTTTTCTTACTTGCTATGTCATGTCTCTTTTATTTTTCTCTTTGTTTAATAAGATCGTGCATGAAATATGCTTTGTTTGGCTCAGAGAGAATCATGTAGCGAAGCTTGGAAAGGGTGATTTTGATGACGAGTGATGCTTGGCTAGTTTGTGACCCCTTTATTTTATTTGTTTACATATCTTTAAAAGTCAATTATGTCTAGATGGAAAATACGATTCATTCTAGATGAAAAATCCTTTGGTGGAACTATGAGGCCCGTATCTATTTTAGAGTCTTCATTCTTGACTCAAACTTGTAATTAAATGGTGTTTACACCTTTCGATCCAATCTAGTAGAGAAGGGTAAGGAGAAAACACAAAGATGACACATCAATTTCAGAGATATATAAGAGTCTCTCCAAAATGAACAACCTCTCTTTCTCTTAATAAGTCAAGATCCTTCTTCCACCCTGACTATAAGACACTGATAAAATTCCAATGAGTATATTGAAAATAAAATAATGGGTGATTCAAGAAGAGAGATGCTTCCTGCACAGAGAGATGAAGCAAACAAATTCACCGAGGTATTAGACAAGCTCACTAGTAATGAAGAAATGCTTGTGTTTCCTGAAAGTGACTCCATTGGGGTACTGAATAGGCTTGCTAGTAGCAGAGAAACACAAAATATGAAACTAAAACTATGATTGTCATAAAATCGTGAATATATAACATCCTTCTCCCAAATTGAAATAATTGAGATATGGAAAGCCTTGTAATTATGTTTAAGCCAAGAAAGGGATAGGAGAGGCTATATCTTTAATTATGATAAGTGGCAAAGATGGGGTGATCTACATGGTGAATAAATACTTTCTGAAAGATTGAGACCTCGTATTTAAAGCTAGACCTAAATAGAGAAGTTGTATTTCTTCCAGTGAATCACCAAGTGTTGTCTCTTTCGCTTTTGAAAGTGTTAATTTTGCTTACTTTTGCTCTTACACGTGTCAATTTTTCTTGCTCTATCTTATGTGTCTCTATTTTATGCTTTCATTCTTGCATGTGTCTCTTGTGTTATCTTTGTGTTTGCATGTGTCTCTTTCACTCTTTCATGTGTCGTTTTCACTTATTTTCACACATCTTAAAGAGAACCATGGCACACCTTCTAGAGGCGGCTCCAACACACTCTATTGCATTGTTTTATGTTATTTATAATTAGAACACGTGTTGGACACACTCTCATGGCATATTGTGCCTTATGGTTTCAATCGACACTTGTGCCATAAAGGTACATATTAATTTCCACACTTGGAGATAAGTATTTTTTTACTGTCGTTTCACTGTACATTTGTTGTTTTTGGTTACTACATGTATTATTTTCATGTGTTTTGGTGTATATGCATGTGCGATCATATTTGGGACCAGTTGTATTCTCTTACTCTCTTATCTCATTGATCTGACACTTAGTTAATTTTGGATCCTTCCTTGTCCTCAAAATTTTCACAATTCACAAGCACATTCAATCTTTGGACAAGTGATGAGGACATTTTTCACTTACAAACCTTAGTCATGAGCCTATTTTTTCTTATACTTGTCCTATGTGCAATCCTAGAGGAAAACATATTCCACTGCACATTGAGCAACCTCAGAGCACAATCACTCCTTCCTACTGGTTACACTTGATTAAATGCACAATCCTGGTCAACCCTTACATGAATTGCACAATTCACATTCTCAGTGGATAATGGGGCCATCTATGAACCCTTTTAGTGCTAAAATACATAGTCCCTTAAGCCTCTCCCTCTGTCATTGTGCATTGCATAGTGACAACACCCAAGCCTATCATTCTTGTCTCATGCAGAGCTCAACTGTGCAATGCCTTAACCAAATCTTTCTTCCACTGTGCACTATGTATTTTTAGTAAGAAATTGGGCCACCCTTTAGCCTTATATTTCTAAAATGCGCAGTACCTAGATCCTCTCCATCAAGCACTTCACACTGCGTAGTTACAATGGGCAAGAATACCATCCATGCCTCTTAGACTTGCACAATGCATAATCCATGTCTTAACTCTCCCTTGCTACAGTTCATTGCGTAATCATAGGATAGTATTATTAATTTTATTATAAAGACTCACTTTATATTTTGTGTTCATGAAATAACCTTATATACATTTCAATTGTATGCTTCACAATGTCAACTTAATTGCTTGTTTCAAAGGTTATGTGCTTACTCTTTTATGCTATTTATTGCATCCAAGGAAAATCTATAATTTGTGGCATCTGAGCCTATTACCCACAAGGGGCTCCTATTCTGAACGATGTGACGTCTAGATAGAACTATAGACCGAGGATATCCCCTATGTTGGCAGACTTCTAGCACCGTAAACATGAGGTAAGTGAGACTGAAAACTAGGAAGAAGAGGAGAAAACAACAAATAATGATGTAGTAGAAGAAGATAGAACATATGTGAAAATGGTATAGGAAAGGTAATAGGAAGTAGAGGCCATATTCTTCTTTGGATTTATGTATATGGATTTTTTCCCTATCAATTCATAGTATTTTGGTGGGGTTGATATGACATACTGAATGACATATCTAAGAATATGGACTTCACTTTTATTGCGTTAACCCTACTTTTATTAATAATCTATTTTATTTTTATCATCATCCCCTCATGTTTTTCCCTTATTGGAAGCATGAAAAATACTGAGGTGGGGGGGTGAATCAATATTGTGTTCTATGTTTAATTTTTACCAATTTTTGCCTTTTTTTTAATAAGCCACTATTCATTCATTCATTAGCAGCATAATACGTGAGAAAATATATGCATAAATCATAAGAAACACGTAAACATGAACCATGAGTATTTCAACAAACATGAGCAATAACACATCATAACACATCAACACACATACAAACACCAAATATTAAGTGTAAACCCCAGGAGATAAAACCACCATTGAATGTTTTTCTTCACTCATCTTCTATTAATCAAGATATTTCTTTTTCATATGATCATTAGCCACCACTAGTGTGAAATCCACAAATTGTCAATCACATAAGCCGATACTCACTCTAAGACACTACTTGTATGAAATTTGTAGGCCACAAACTAGTGGAAGCCACCACTCCCTTGACTTTGCAAGACATTACCTGCTAGAAGCCACCACCCCCAATAATTATTTCCTAATCATCACTAGACCATCCAACCACTACCAGATGGAAGCCACTACACCAAATTTCTAAGGCCTCTACCTGAAGGATGTCACTACACCCCATCAAAACAAACCACTACTTGCCTCATTGAAGGCCCCAACCTTCAAGCTCTCCTATGGACCTCATTTCACAATTTATCCAACTAGATCCACTTGTCTCTGCAATCAAACACTTGTTAGCCGCATTTCATCCATTTCCATGCTATACTCACAACATCCTCTATGCTCATTCAACAATAAAATATGCCTAAAAAAATATGCAACACAAATAATCTCTACAATTTAGATCTCTACATTACGATAAGCTCACACTATCAATTTTCTCATCAAACTCAATAACCCAATAAAAACATACAATAGAAAACTCAACATCATAATCAAACATCTCTAACACTAAACTAATGTAACGTACATTGATTTTATTATGCATGAAAATAAATAAAATCTACAACAATAATCTAATCTATATTGAATCATTATATTTTTTGTCATCCATCTCAATGTATTTAGAGTGGAAAAAATGGAGGAATCAGCTCATGGGACCATTATTACTAGAGGGACCTAGTTTGGAAAATCAGGATTTTAAACCTTTTGGAAATGTTTTAAGGCATTAGAAACATTCTAGACCTTTTCATTCTATTCTAAACACAGAGATATTTCCAACGACACAGGAAGCTGATCTTCATGTTTTCATATCCATAATTTGGGAGGATGTTGCGTCAGCCCCATTATTCATGAAAAAGGGGATAGCCATGTGAATATGATGTAAAATATTCTAGAAGAGTCTATATTGTAACTCTGGTTAAGGTTTGAGATAGTCAAACCTAACCACTAGTGGGCTATCGGGTTGTGTTATAACCGAGCCACTAGGAGGAAAAGGGATTCCATTATTTCGAGTGCATTTGTTCCGTAGCTAAGAAAAAATAGCCAAGAGGGATAGGATGTAGAGCACACATAGAGGATTTATGCACTGTATCATCCCACAAGCAACATGCCATACTTTCTTTTACTTGTATCCATATTTCCAGATAGAGAAAGAGAGTGGAGTGACCTCACCTTTCAGCTGGGATTTCTCTTGGAAGGGTTTCCTAGAGCGTACCTTGTGTTATATGTGTGTGAGAGGTTTTATTTTTTTGTTCTCTATTTTCTGCATAATTTCATTCACATGCATGCACTATTAAATCTTCAAATCTTCAAACCTAATAAAATTGTAATAGTGTAGAATTTCAAAATTTTAATAAGTTACGAAAATTTACGAATCATAAAACCTCCAATAGAACCCCTAAAAAAATACTCATATCAACAACATAATATGTCATAAACATTAGCAACAATTTGCATCAATAAAATTTGCAACACAAGCATGTTAGACATATAGATACACAACAACTCCATCATCCTCTGACATATGCTCCAACTGTGATATTTCATCTGCACACTATCTCTAAATTTCTATATCTTACTCTTTCATACGGTCTAACCCCTTCTATTTCACACCCAAAGGTTTTATCAATTATGAAAGATGAAAAAAATACAAAACACTAATCCTCATTATCTTTGAATTGATCACCTTCTAGAGTGTGGAGTGACCTTCCTCAAATTATTTGACCAAATACCATGTGAAAAAACTATAGAAAATTCCTATGGAATTAATCTGAGTTTGCTCACAATTTGGGAAATCCACCTACAGTTAGTAAGGCGCACTCTCTATTTGGGAATTGCATTATAACATAGGTAACTGGCTCTCTAGGGCACATTATAATGTTTCTTTTCTACTTATTCAACTGTGTTACTAGGATCCTCTACCCAGACCTTTGTAAAATTGCTTCAACACTTCCAAACCATGTCCATCTTCCTATGCAAGCATCTCGAAAAATTATAGAGCCTATGTGAACATCAGAAAAACCTCAGTAACATGTTGTCAAGCCTATGATCATCATGAAAAATCCTCCAACCTTTTTGACATCAATGATAACACAATTGACTCATGGTTTGCTCCTTAGGTTGGCATCAATTCCAACACCATGAGGTCAACATCTCAAACATTAATCTTCCCCTCACCACCACTTTACTTCTTCAATATTCTTCTTTATTTCCCCAATATTTCTTATCCTCTTTCAAATTATCTCCATAATTATTACATGGGATGATATTCATACAATTCTTACATGATTGATAAACATGAATCCAATAAACTCTGATTCATTCATTCATTAATAGCATAATACGTGAGAAAATATATGCATAAATCATAAGAAACAAGTAAACATGAACCATGTGTATATCAACAAACATGATAAATATCACATCATAACACATCAACACACATACAAACACCATATATTAAGTGGAAACCCAATGAGAGAAAACCACCATTGAATGTTTTGCTTCACTCTTCTTCTATTAATCAAGATCTTTCTTTTACAAATGATCATTAGCCACCACTAGTGTGAAAGCCACAACTTGTCAATCACACAAGGCGATACTCAGTCCAAGCCACTACTTGTATGAACTTTGTAGGCCACTGTTGGGCTGTTAATATGCCATTATTATTATCACTTGTGAACGCTTATTCCACCCATTTCTACCATTCTTCATCACGTCATTTATTATAATTTATTATTTAATTCCATTTTATAAATGATTTATGCTCTTATGGATGAAAATTATTTATCTTCCTTTATTTCTAATAAATTGATGATTATGAATTATTTTATCAATGATAGTTTTAATAAGTTGGTTATAACATTATTCACCATTTTTAGCCTCAAAGATAATTTCCAGATTGAAGATTTGATCATTAAAAGTGCCAACTCAGAAATGCGCTGGAATAAGGAGTGACAGTTTTGCGGTTGAGATTCTGAGCAAATGAAGACGAATCTGGAAAATCCGGAACATGGGTTTTGTCCAGAACGGACCCAATTAACTTTATCGAAGAACGGTTTGCCCAAATTCGGCACACAATGTGTTAGGAGATTCATGAAATTTGAACGCAGTTTTTCTCAGAGGAGATCTGTAGTTGCGGCGTCTCAAATCTGGTACAAACAAATTCATGTGATCGCATTTATCAACTGGTTGGAAACAATCCAATTTTGTAATGTAAATCATGTTGTACTTATCTTTATTTGTAACTTCTCTCTGATCTCTCTCTATTTAAATGAAAACAGAGATCAGAGATGGGGATGATTGGAGATGGAGAGACTTTTCTTATTGTAATTTGCAGAATTGTGCATCGGCTCTTGTTAAGAGAGTGTGAGCTGTTTGTAAACATTATTAATGCCTGATTAATAAAAGAGTTCACTGTTGTTCCATTTCTCAAGCGCTGGAGTAAAGCACAGCAACGCTTCACCGGTGGTTGAGGGCCCGGCCCTGGTGGAGCGATCTGCTGTTGGTATTTCTATTAGTTTATTTCCGTTGTGTGAAGTTCATTTATTACAATTAAAGAATTGAGTTATTGCTAATTGGATCAAATACAGAGTCATTGTTATTCCATTCTTTACAAGAAGCATGATTCATGATTCAATTGTTATAAAATATTGTTTTTTTGTATCTAATTCCAGTTGTTATTCCTTTTGTTTATGAATTACGATAGTTGATTGTTGCGTGGCTGTCGACAGGATTAAAGAGTAGAAATCTAGTTTGCTTGGTTATGAATTGAATTCACATTTTATTTTACGCTGCTATTCAATTCCTGTTCATTACTTTTAGATTGATGTTCCTTTCCAGTTTGCGTTTTAGATTTCATTTCCTTTGAGTTGTTTTCACTTGCTTTGAGATCTCTAAACTGTAGAGGGCAGAGCTAATCATTCCAGGTCCCCAGATTTGGTCATCTCACATCGATTTCAAGGGGAAAGAGTTATTACTACTGCATCCCTAATCGATGTCTAGCAAGGTTGCTGTAGTGTAGTCTTTACATTTCTGTCACTTGTAATTAGATTTCTTTTCAAGCAGATTTCTTTTCAAACATTTATTATTTCTGCATTTGTATTTCTATACTACATCTTCACAAACATTACTCTTGAGTAAATAGCCGCCTCAGACTGAGTACACTCTTGAAACAAAAAGTCGTCCCTGGGTTGACAATTAATGTGAGGTAATTAGGAGTTACAAAGACACCTTTTTATCGCTCCACAGCCACCAACTACTTGAAGCCACCACTCCCTTGATTTTGCAGGGCACTACCTGCTAGAAGCCACCACCCCTAATAATTATTTCCTAACCACAACTAGACCATCCAACCACTACTATATGGAAGCCACTAAACCCAAGTTATCAAGCCTCTACCTGAAGGATGTCACTACACCCCATCACAAAAAATCACTACTTGCCTCATTAAAGGCCGCAAACTTGAAGCTCTCCCGTGGACCTCATTTCACAATGTTTCATACTAGATCCACTGCTCTCTGTAATCAAACACTTGTGAGCCACATTTCATCCATTTTAATGTTATAATCACAACATCCTCTATGCTCATACAACAAAACAATATGCATAAAAAAAATATGCAACACAATCAATCTCTACAATATAGATCTCTGCATTACAATACGCTCACACTATCAATTTTCTCATCAAACTCAATAACTCAACAACAACACACAATATAAAACTCAACATCATACTCAACCATATCTAACAATAAATTATTTTAGCATATATTAATATTAGTATGCATAACAATACATAAAATATACAACAATAAACTAATCTGTATTGAATTATTATATTGTTTGTCATCCATCTCGATGCGTTTAGAGTGGAAAAAGTGGAGGACTAAGCTCACGGGATTGTTCTTACTAGCGGGACCAATTTTGGAAAAATGGGATATGAAACCTTCTGGAAGAGTTTTGAAGCATCAAAAACATTCCAGACCTTTTCATTCTATTCTAAACACAGAGATATCTCCAACGACATAATAAGCTTGTCAATTAGAGTCCTTATGCGAAATTTATGCCACTTAGAAGTTGATCTTCCTGTTTCATACCCATAATTTGGGAGGATGCTTTGTCAGGCCCATTATTCATGGAAAATGGGATAGCCATCTGACTATGATGTAAAATATTCTAGAAGAGTCTATATTGTAACTCTGGTTAAGAGTTGAGATAGTCAAAAATAACCACTAGTGGGCTATCATGTTGTGTTATAACTGAGCCAATAGGAGGAAAAGGGATTCCATTCTTTCGAGTGCATTTGTTCCATATCTAAGAAAAAATATCAAAGAGGGATATAAGGTAGAGCACATATAGAGGATTTATGCACTGTATCAAACCACAAGTGACATGCCATACTTCTTTGTACTTACAACCATATTTCCAAACAAATAAAGAGTGGAGTGACCTCACCTTCAAGTTGGGTTTTCTCCCGAAAGGGTTTCCTAGAGCATATCTTGTGTTATATGTGTGTGAGAGGTTTTATTTTTTTGTTATCTATTTTTTGCATAATTTTCATTCACATGCATGCACTATTAGTAGTAAATATCCAAATCCAAAACTCTAATAAAACCGTAATAATGTAGAATTTCATATTTTTAATATAATATTATTCGATATGTTGTCACGAATTGTCCAGTGGAATATCCATGACAATTTACGAATCATAAAATCTCCAATATAACCCCTACAACAATACTCATATCAACAACATAATATTTCATAAAAATTAGCAACAATTGGCATCAATACAATCTACAACACAATCATGTTATACATACAGATACACAAAAACTCCATCATCCTCTGACATATGCTCCAAATCTATTGCAAACCCAAAATTTTTATCAATGATGAAATATGAAATCAATACAAAGCACCAATCTTCATTATCTTTGACTTGATCACCTTCTAGAGTGTGGAGTGACCTTCCTCAAACTATTTGACCAAATACCATGTGCAAAAACTATAGAAAATTCCTATGGAATTAATCTGAGTGCGCTCACAATTTTGGAAATACACCTATAGTTAGTAAGGCACACTCTTTGTTCATGTTGGTTTGAGGGGTCGTGACCCAGGTTTAGACTTAAGGTTTACCAACAAACCCCTATACTACTGGCGCTTTCAGAAATGGCTTGCTTGCGCAAGTCAAGGTCTCACCCGAAGTAGTATGGGAGGGTGCTGGAACCATGTTTCCACACCCTGGGAGAGAGAAAGTTAATAAAATTGGGTACCTTCAGATCTAACAAGCCTTTGTTGTAGAAGTCCTAACCTAGAAACCCTTAGCACTATACTTGTTGGAATAACTCTTGCGAATATCATAAACCATAATATAACTAATAATCAGAGGTAATACAACCAGACACAACCAGATCTAAGCATTCATGATTCTCTAAAGCAATGCATCCACGTGCGCATTGACTAATTAACATCATTCTGTATACAGACATAAATTGGAAATCAATAGATAGCGTAACTCATAACATAACACATAGACATTCCGATATCAAAAAAATGGTCTTCTCATTCATTAATACTCAGATTCCACTTACAGACTCTTTACCAACCCGCGCACATAGCTAGCGGGGTTCGCACACAGCAGGACTTAGGGTCTCTATGCACACAGCTAGTAGGAGCCCTTACCTAGACAAATCCATAGGATAGATATCACAAATCCAACATCCGTGTCCAGAATTAGCAAAAACTTACCTCTAGACTCAATCTATTAATCTATTTATACCATATTATCCTGCGCTACTCTATGGTCCGAAACCATGGTTTGCGGACCCTTAGTCTACCCTTTAACCCATTACAATTCATTAGGGGCTTTGATCCGCCCCAAAGCCCCTACGCCAAACTAACTATTACAAAATATTACAAAAATATATAAAAATTGCTGCTAGGGTTCCCTTGTCCAACAGGCCCCCAAAAAAATCTTGTTACTCGTCCCAAGTCATAGCGACCGTGGGGTCTTCATCTTAGCTTGAAGCTGCTCAATGGCGGAGGGAAATGGTGGTAGGATGCCTTCACTATGCACTGTTGTGTTCTGTGCAATTTCGAACAATTTTTTGGAAGTCGGTCCTTCGGTAGTCGTAGTGACGCTATCCAGAGTTTGGTTCAGCTGCTTTATTGTTACGTCTAAGTCCTGCGAGAGCTTGAGTGCTTCATCCTCCCATGGCTTCAGATGATCATTAAGGACCTGCTTTTTGTGGCATAGATCCTAAATTTCGTCTCTTAGAGCACGACTGGTACGAAGATGTGCTAGGCACTGAGTTTCTACAAGGGTGGGTATGGTAGCTTCCATCTGTTCATAGTCCTGCTCTTTTTGGCGTAGCTCCTCGTTGAATTTTCAGAGGAGGGGATCGTGCTGCACCATGGAAAATAGTCCTATATTGGTATCTAATATCTCTGAGCCCTTGGCGATATGTGCCGAAATACTTCCTGTTGCTTCTTTTACCAGCATAGCTCGCTGGGCTCACACCTCGGAGGGGTTTCTGGTTGCACCTTGGCCTGTATTTCAGCAATATGTTGCTCCAGGTTTTCTTTGATGGTCTGCACTTATATTCTAGATGCCTTCAACGCAACGACCAAGCCCTCAATATTGTCTTGCAACGCAACAGAGGTAGGGATTACTTCTGGCATGTCTCCACATAACCGGTCAATCAGATGCTCTAACTCTACTTGCTGCGCAACTGTCGCGATCTGTGCTACCTGAGCTTGGGCGGATTCAACAGTTTTGGCACCAATTGTTTGCTCCACCTCACTTAGCTGTTGCTGCACCCAGAATTATTTGTTCTGGAGCTCAGTAGAGACAAAAAAGTGGAGAGCGTGTAGATTCACACTCGTTATTCTTGTGATGTCGAGGCCAACTTCCGTGCATGCCTGGACTTGCGCGCACAGGGCTGGAGGTTCTACTGTAAATGTGGCTCCTGGGAAGGGGAAAATCCTGCTCTTTGTTGACGTGAAATTGGTTGTAAATGTCAGGCTCTCTTGTATTATCCTCTCTTGGTTCACGCTCACTTGAAGGGTATTTGATTTCAGCTGGAGCACCTGCAACCTAAACTGCAAAGCCTCCATCGTGGCCTTTTGCTGATCTTCTAGAGCAGTCCATCGATCCTCAAAGGTAGTAGCAACAACATCTGCGATCTTGTCCAGATATTCCTCTGCCAATGTAACAACTGCTTCTCCTCTGGTCTTTTTGACCTTGCGCTTCTTCCACTCCCCTTTGGGAGGCTCGCCAATGTGATTTGTTCCGCATGGGGACTCCATGCCCTCCCCTCCAAGTCCTTCAGTCTCCGCATTCTACTGAGGCTGTTTCTCTGCCCCCTTAGTGGCATCCTTGGGGGTTTCCTTAGTAGTCGATTTCTCAGTGGAGCACACCCTAGTATCCTTCGTTGTGCTCGGTGGGACAGTGTCCTTTGGTGCTACATCCTTTCCAGAGGTGCCCGCTATGAACGAGGCAGAGGATTTGAGGCCAAGTTTCCACATAAGCAGCCATGTTGTTATGAGATGGTCGATCTCCGCCTCGGTGACCATATATGGGAGATTTTACCACACCAGATCTTTTATTTCCATGATATTCACATTGTGCATCATGACATGAAAGTCAACGATGCATTTATACTTCTCGTATACCGCAGGCGACAACCGCGACATGGAATGTATCTCCGCTACCAACGCACGATCGAATAGCAACCAGAACACCTTGTTAGCCTCAATGCACTGTGAATCCTTGGAGTACCATAGGTTCGCATAATGTGCTCCTTCACAGACATCGGGCTCAAGCTCAGGGCGCACTGCATCATAAAGTGTCTCCCACGTGATCAGAAACAATGGCCAGGAGTCGTAGAAGAACTTTCCCTAGTCCTACGCCTCGCACACGTTGTCTAAAACCTCTTCACAGAGGTACTGCAACCAATTGTAGCAGACCCCATTATCGCACCGGTATGCCAACTGAATAGCATTGGCAAGGATGGTTGATTCCATACACTTGCGCATCATCTTACATGTGAGTAGCAGAGTGTCCATGCGCACTCTCGAGTCAACGATGGTGTCTAATAGGAATCCTCACTTGTCGCATTCGAACTTGTATTTTTCCCGAACTTCATCTGCCACCTTTTGCTCGTATTTATTTCCAAATACCTTCATGGGATGGGGCCCCTTCATGGGTAGGTTGGTGATCCTATAAATTAGTGCAACGTAAATCAGGATGCGGCCTTGGATCCACAAACATCCATCATGGATCAGCGCAAGAAGCTTGCACATGACCAAGCTGGTGCTAGCATAACGTCCAAAGTGGGGGATGCGCAGAAAATTCAGGATGCCAGAGGCCTGCATCCCATGTGCCCATGACATTGGTTCCATTTTTGGTACATCATCATACAACTCGAGATAAAATTCCATGGCCAGAACCAGGAAGGCGTCTTCATTTGCTAAGTCGTGGTCATAAAATTTAATAGAGGGAAGGCTCCCAAACATGTCCCAAATTAAAGGGACCTCTTGTAGGACCAACAACATTTGAAGATATTCACGGACAATGTCGACATTCTTGGGGGTTCAGACCATTGGCTTCCTTGGCTTAATATACGGTGGAAGCCACGAGAGCGGAGCCACCGACATAGCTTCTTCCTGGGCTGTCATAGGGCACTTCGAGGGATTGGGAGAGTGTGTCTGAGGGAGGCACCTACCGAGGGGAATGTACAATCTTGGGGGAGGTGCACGGCTGCGCCGAAGCCCACTTTGTGGCTTTCCCCTTCCCCTTATCCTTTCCTTGTTCCTTTCCTTTTTCCTTCCTTGTTCCCGTTACTTTTGCTGTCGTGGACATGACCTCTTCGATGTCGGGAGTTACTTCAAACACATCCTCAGACCCAATTTCAACGAAGGTTGTAATGGGCAACGACTCAGTGGGGTTAGAGGTAGTAATTCTTGCTCGTAATATGAATTTGGGGTTTCTGCTATCAGAGAGGGTAGCTTGCCTAGACATATAGATGGCGTAGTTATAAAACACACATAATTCGCAGCAGAACATAGGGCATAAGATCTTCAAAGAGAAAAGGAACCGATTATGACCTACGCCCAATATTTTATAGGCCACCATGAGTAAGAACGGTCCGATTATCATTAAATGCGACATACCATTGAGGAAACGGTAAAAAAATCCTGCAAGATTTCTGCATTAATTTCCAAATACCCGCTCCATCCAACAGTAAAATTGCTTTTTCACCCAGCTTTACTGTTCCAATGGCTAGTTTTTCTAGTTGTGCACTACCCCTGTGCCTTTGTTGTACCCTTCCACGTCTTCTTACCTGTGCGCTACTCCTACGTGCCTGTCACATCTGCCTTCGCCTTCCTTCCCTAGTGCATGCGACACTCCTGATACAGACACTACGACCATAAAGTCATTTGGTAGGCACCGGGTTGTCCCTATAAGGTTTCAAATGACTTCCATTAATGTACCTATGTAGGTAGTCTTCACACAGCGTAGCCAACTGTACCACAAAACCATCTGTAATCTCTTTTACTATATACGGACCCAACCAATGCTTGCGGAACTTCCCTGGATGGCGCACAAATTGACCATCATAGAGAAAAACCAATTATTCTTCCTTAAACACATTTTGTTGGATGTGCTGATCATGCCAGGATTTTTATTGTGCCTTTTGCACCTGCTGATGAAAGTTAGCAATGAACCGATCATCTTCCAAGGCAACCAGTTGCACCAAGCGGTCCTCCATGATGTCAGGTTCCGCCATGTTTGTAAACGCTGCAATGCGTAGGCTGGGGATAATATATTCCATGGGCATGATGGCCTCCTTTTCATAGACCATCCTAAAAGGAGTCTTTCGGGTTAGTTTCTTGCATGTGGTCCTATAGGCCCATATCACTGAAGGGATGTGCACATCCTAGTCACGTTAATCAACACTACAGACCTTAGTTAGCGCATTCTCCAAAATTTTGTTGAAAGCCTCTACTGCACCATTAGCTTGTGGGTGATATGGGGTGCTTTTCACATAGTGGATCTGAAATTCCTCTATCAAAGCATCAATAGTTTCATTAACAAAATGTGTACCTCTATCGCTCAATCAAGATATTTGGGCAGCCAAACCTGGTCAGAATATGCTCAAAGATGAAGTGCGCAACGGTATCTGTAGTACAATCCTTCACAACCTTTTCTTCTACCCATCTGGTTACATAATCAATGGCAGTAATGATGTAATGTGAACTAGTCTTCTTTCCCGGGGGATTGATTGGTCAAAACAATTCTATAGCCCATTTTTCGAATGCCTATAAAGCCATATGTGGTTGCAGGGGCATTTCATCTCTGCGCGAAGGCTTCCCTGTCCATTGGCATGCATCATAGGCTCAACAGTATGCATGTGCATCGCTATGAAATGTGGGCCACCACAACCCAGCCCTTAGCACCTTCTGTGCAGTGGCTTTTCCTGTGTAGTGGCCTTCTGGCACCCCTCCATGCGCCTCAACCAAGATATCTTGTCTCTAATTTTCTAATACATACCTCCGCAATACCTCATCTGCTCCCAAATTATATAATTGACCAGCAATTAGAGTGAAATCAGTTGCGTGGGCCACCAAATCCTTTTTATGTTGTACTGAATAGTCTATAGGTGCCATCCTAGTGGTCAAGAAGTGAATAATTTCCACAAAGTGCTTGTCAACCACCTTGATAGAAAAGAGCTACGCATGGGGAAATCCTTCTTCCACACTAGTTGGTTCTTTCCCACTCTTAATCCGAGACAAGTGATCAAGTCCTGCATTTAGTCTCCCAGGCTTCACAATAATTTCAAAATAATAATCTTGAAATAGCAGAAACCATCGACAAATCTTCCCTCCCAACACAGGCTTATTGACTCGGTATTTTAAAGCTGAGTGATCAGTGAACATCTTAAAGTGTCATCCCAATAGATAGTGCCTATATTTCTATAGTGCATACACCATTTCCAGTCCTTCTTGTTCAGTAGTAGAATAGTTGTGCTCTACGCTAGAGAGTTTCATACTAGCAAACACAATCGGATGATCAATGTCTCCTTCGCTTGGATATGCTAAGATGGCTCCTAGGGCTATTCCTGATGCATACACATGTACATGAAATACCTTCGCCCAGTATGGAAATATGAGAATAGGGGCAATGACCATCTTTTATTTTAGTAGCTCAAAAATATTATGACACTCCTCATCCCAGAAAAAGGATGCATCCTTCTTTAGCAACTTCTCCATTGGTGTAGTGATCAGGGCGTACCCTTGAATAAAATTCCTATAGCAGCCTGTGTGCCTTAAGATGGACTGCTACTGTTTCTCAGTGGTGGGGATCGCTAAGTTAATGATAGCGAAAATCTTGGTTGGGTCAACCATCAATCCCTGCAGATATACGATGCATCCTAATAAAATCCCAAATGGTACGCAAAATATGCACTTCTTCAAGTTCAGCAAGATCTGGTGTTTTCTGCAGGTATCCAACATCATGCGCAAAATCAACACATGCTTCTTCACCAACCCAAATACTGTCCAATCATCAAAATAAACCTCTAGAAACTTATGGATTAATTCTTTAAATACTACAATGACTATCCACAAGAAAATGGCAGGGGTGTTCTTCAGTCAAAAAGGCATGAAAGTGTACTAGAAGGAGCCCCATTCGGTTGTGAAGGTTGTCTTGTTGCGATATTCAGGTGAAATTTTGATATGGTGGTACCCTGAAAACCCATCAGTGAATGAGTATGCTTCTTGACCTCCCACATTATCCAGGATTTCATCAGAGAACGACGTAGGGAAAGGACCATGTACGCAGGCATCATTAAGCTTGCGCAGATATACGAAGATCCTTATCTCTCCTTTGGTTTTCTTTTCTTGGACCACCATTGGGCTTACCCAATCAGACTGCTATATCAGCTCAATAATACCAGCGGCCACCATCTTATCGATTTCTTCCTTGACCTTCTACTTATATTTAGGGTTTAGCCGATAGCGCCGCTGCTTGATAGAGCGTGCATTCGGCTTCAAGTTGATTATCATGACACCTAGATCTCCTACAATTCCCTTGAGCTTAGAGAACTTTGTGGGGAATAGAACTTGATATTCAGTCAGCAGCTCCAAAATCTTTCCAACAGTATCATCGTCCCAGTAATCCCCAATTTTGGCCAAATTGGGCTACTCTTCTATGCCAATGTTGACTTCCTTCAACTTTAATGGTTTGGTCACATCTACTATCTGTAATAGGGGTCCTGCAACTGCCCGCTCCCCTTTTGACTCTGGGATGGTGATATTCCTGGGATCCTCGTCATAGTCCTCCACTGAAAATTTTTGATAGTTGACAATATCCTGCATCTGTGCATACCAAGCTAGTGCAGTACATGTTGTCCAAGGTAAAGACTCATCAAATATGAGAGCATCTATATCTTATAGGGATTCATCTAGTTTCTCAGTCCCTCCAAATAACCCAAATGTGATCATGAAATCCTTTGTCATTGTGCCCCAATGGTGAGTGTGCTGGTGTAGCTCCACATCTAAATACCAAGTAGTAGGGATTGGTCCTAAGGTGTGGATAAACATATGGACCCATTCTTTCCAGGTTATTTCATTCCATACCTCCATCCACATAGCCAAGTGCTTGTGCGGATCCTCACGACCGGAAAAGAGCTCCATGGGTGTGTTGAGTGGAGGTTAAAACTATATAATCATCATTTTCCTGCATTCCTCCCAGTCCTGAAAAGTCCCCTTATGGGTTTCCCACCACTGCCTAGGTGTCACGCGCATAGCCAAGTTAAGTGCCCAAAATTTCCATTCCACAGGGACATCTGCTTCTAATGCTTTAAGAAATTCCTTAACACTACCATAACCATCAAAGTAAGGCAATTCTCTTACCTCTAAGGAGATGCCTCAGAAAATTTTCATGATCTTGAGGCACTGTAGCGCAGACACATCATGCAACCAGTTCTGCCAATTTTCTATCTTACCATCCGAGTCTGAGAGACATGCATTTTATTTATCCCAAAAAAACATTCCATCAGCTATAGGGTTAATCCAATCATCATCCCAAGCAGTCAGTTTGTAAATATGGTCAACATCCTCCTCTCCGCGTACCGACACTGTATATTTTTCACCTTCTATTGGATCGAAGGGGACTATTACCTCCATACAATTATTCTCAAAGATCATGATCTTCCTTTTTAGGTTGATGATACCTCCCATGTCAATAACGCAATCCAATCCTAAGAGCGTAGGGTAAGGGTCCGCATCATCCGTAATCTCGATTACTTAGAAATCTTCATAAAATTTAACTTCCACAATGTATACCACAACCTTCGTCAACCTTCATAATGGAATGATATTTTGTTGGTTAGCCATACGTATTTGGATGGTGGACCACTCCAATTTAGGTTCTCCCATTCTTTGCCATGGTTTTTTGGGCAACACATTGGCACCAGATCCTAGATCCAAGATGACTTGGTCCATCTCATATTATCCAATATGAGCAGTCATACACATATCCTGACCAGTCCTTTTGTTGTTCTTATAAATCTTATTCACATATTTAACCTTCGCTCGGGGGGGCATCATGCCATCCTACTACCCGAAAATCAGCGCACCATAGTGTGGGGGTACTTGGTCCAGCAATATCTCTTGGGCGTAATGGACTTGGTCCTCCAGCCTACATGTAATCTGACAGCAGAGGGCATTGATCCTTAGTGTGGCTTGATACCCTGCAACGTATGCACCAGACATTTGCACTGGATTCTTTACCCCGATCCCTTCTTAAGTTAGGAATTTCTAAGTGCATCGCCTTTAGCTGGCTCTAGATCTGCAACGCCCCAAATTGAGAATCGTCCCTTAGCACAACTTCTAGTTTCATGGTAATCTCTAGGGCCTATTCCTGTGAATCAATATTCTGTTGACCCATATGTCCACGCAAATGTGGTAATAGCATGGCGATAAACCACTCCTTATGTTGTTTATCCTCATATACAAATCCTCCATCACTGGTTACTTTCTTCAACCATTAGTTAGCTTCCCAAACAGACTCTATAGGTCCCTGGTTAATACCTTTCAACTTTACTACGCATTGAGAATAGGACTTACGATTTTGGAACTGCTGCTTCTGGGCATCCTTAATATCCTGTATTGTAGGATTTGCATGCTGAGCAATGTATCCCATGAACCAATCTAGATCCCGCCCTTCAAATCTTATTGATAGATGTGCTCTTTTTACAACATCATTATTAACATTTTGTGTGGTCCATACCGAATCTTCCACGAACTAGAACCGATCAATATTAGTTAGAACTAAAACGAACCATTTTATTATTAGTATTCTCCAATTGTTGGATCAATTCAGGGGTCCACTGCGATACCTGATCATCTTTCCAATAGGTTTGGAATTCTGCTAACCTTGCTAGCCACTCCTGTAGTTCATGTGGGAAGGTTACAAATAATATCTCATGTACCTCCGTAAAAATGTACTTGTTGTTCAACTCTTCGACACATAGCTTCTTAATTCTATTTTCTTTTAGGGAAAACTCCTGAATCTTATTTTCAAACCAGTCCTTGAGTTCAGGCTTCAATGGCTGCCAATGACCTCGTGGGATTACCCAATCTCTCTCTCAAAATTCTCCCAGTCTCGGAAACAGAACCATTTTCTTGTTTTAGGGGTCGTGACCCAGGTTCAGACTTAAGGTTTACCAACAAACCCCTGTGCTACTGGCCCTTTCGGAAATGGCCTGGTTGTGCAGGTCAAGGTCTCACCCAAAATAGTATGGGAGGGTGCTAGAACCAGGTTTCCACACCGTGGGAGACACAAAGTTAATAAAAGTGGGTACCTTTAGATCTAACAAGCCTGCGCTGCAGAAGCCCTAATCCAGATACCCTTAACACTATACTTGTCGGAATAAATCTTGCGAAGCTCATAAACCATAATATAACCAGTAATCAGAGGTAATACGACCAAAAACATCTAGATATAAGAATTCATGGTTCTCTAAAGCATCACATCCACGTGTGCATCAACTAATTAACAACATTGAATATACAGACATAAATCATAAATCAAAAAATATTGTAACTCATAACAGAACATGTAGACATTCCGGTATTAGCAAAATAGTCTTCTCATTCATTAATACTTAGATTCCACTTATAAACTTTTTACCAACCCATGCACACAGCCAGAGGGGTATGCACACAACAGGAATTAGGGTCTTTGCACACACAGGCAGTAGGAGCCCTTACCTAGACAAATCCAAACAATAGAGATCACAAATCAAACATTTGTGTCCATACTTAGCAAACACTTACCTCTATACTCGATCTGTTCATCTACTTATACCATATTAGCCTGCGCTACTCTATGATCCAAAAATCGTGGTTTGCGGACCCTTGGTCTACCCTTTGACCCATTATAATTCATTAGGGGCTTTGACCCACCCCAAAGCCCCTGTGCCAGACTAACTATTACAAAATATTACAAAAATATATCGAAATTTCTGCTAGGGCACCTTGCTCCAACAGTTCAGGAATTGCATTATAACATAGGTAATTGGCTCTCTACGACATGTTATAATGTTGCTTTTCTACTTATTCAACCATGTTACTAGGATCCTCTGCTAAGACCTTTGTCAAATTTCTTCAATACTTCAAAATCCAGTCCATCTTCCTCTACAAGCATCTCCAAAAATTGTAGAGCCTATGAAAACATCATTAAAAACTCAGTAACATGTCATCAAGCCTATGATTATCATGAAAAATCCTCGACCATCATTGACATCAATGCTAACACAATTGACTCACAGATGACTTCTTAACTGGCCCTTTCAGAAATGGCCTGGTTGCGCAGGTCAAGGTCTCACCCGAAGTAGTATGGGAGGGTGCTGGAACCAGGTTTCCGCACCTTGGGAGAAACAAATTTAATAAAGGTGGGTACCTTTAGATCTAACAAGCCTACGCTGCAGAAGCCCTAACCCAGAGACCCTTAAAATTATACTTGTCAAAAAGACTCTTTCAAAGCTCATAAACCATAATATAACCAGTAATCATAGGTAATATGACCAAACACAACCAGATATAAGAATTCATGATTCTCTAAAGGATCACATCCACGTGTGCATCGACTAATTAACAACCTTCAGTATATAGACATAAAGCATAAATCAACAGATATTGTAACTCATAACAGAACACGTAGAAATTTGATATCAGCAAAACAATCTTCTCATTCATTAATACTCAGATTCCACTTATAAAATTTTTACCAACCCATGCACACAGCCAGCGGGGTATGCACATAGCAGGACTTAGGGTCTTTGCACACACATGCAGCAGGAGCCCTTACCCAGACAAATCCAAACAATAGAGATTACAAATCCAACATTTGTGTCCATACTTAGCAAAAAATTACCTCTATACTTGATCTATTCATCTATTTATACCATATTAGCCTGCGCTAATATATGATCCGAAAAACGTGGTTTGCGGACCCTTGGTCTACCCTTTGACCCATTACAATTCATTAGGGGCTTTGACCCACCCCAAAACCCCTGCACCAGAATAACTTTTACAAAATATTACAAAAATATATCGAAATTTTTGCTAGGGAACCTTGCTCCAATAGTTCGGGAATTGCATTATAACATAGGTAATTGGCTCTCTAGGGCGTGTTATAATTTTTCTTTTCTACTTATTCAATCGTGTTACTAGGATCCTCTGCCTAGACCTTTGTCAAATTTCTTCAACACTTCAAAACCCAGTCCATATTCCTCTACAAGCATCTCCAAAACTTTTAGAGTCTATGCAAACATCATAAAAAACTCAGTGACATGTCATCAAGCCTATGATCATCATGAAAAATCCTCCAACATCATTGACATCAATGCTAACAAAATCGACTCACGGTTGACTTCTTAGGTTGGCATTAATTCCAACACCATGAGGTAAACATCTCGACCATTAATCTTCCCCTCAAAACCACCTTCCTTCTTCAATCTTATTCTTTCTTGCCCCAATATTTATTTTCCTCTTTCTAGTTGTATCCATCATTCTTACATGAGATGATATTCATATAATTTTTACATGACTGAGAGATATGAATCCAATAAATCATTGAGATAATAGTATTTGACATTAAAGATTGCATAGAAACACTAGATAATGTAATACAATTTTTTTTTATTTTACAAACCATTGTAACTATTCATAGTTGTATTCAAGTTTTGGTGTAAAGGGATAGGAGAAATGTGGATAATTTTTTTAGTATCTCTTTTCACTCTCTCTTGGGATGAAACAACAAATTTTCATTGAGAATTGGAAAATAGTGGTACTTCTTATTCTGAACTCTATTTTTCTTCATGTAGCAAGTAAATTATATACTAGATACCTTGGCTAGGTAAGCATTCCTTCTATTTCTCCTTGCATTCACATGTACAGGTATTATTACTTTAAGGGGATCTGCGTTGGAATTTATAGTATCCTTAAATCTTAGAGATCATATATATATATATATATATATATATATATATATATATATAGATATATATATATAATAATCTGTAAATTATTCTAGATATTCCACTTGATAGCTCATTACAATAGATTTGATAAGATAAATTGAAATTTATAATGTGTGTTAAATTATTTTAGATTCCAAATTTGTTAGTTATTTATTTTTTGGTGATGGATGAAATAGATTAAATGTAGAAAATGGTGAAAAAAATACAATAATACACCATTCATAATGAAAACAAAATATTTTATATGGGAAAATCTTACAGGAGAAAACCTAGTTAGAAGCTGAGGTGCTCTTTGTCGTTCTTGGTATGGAAATAATGCAAGTGCAAAGGATAAGTCACTCTCTAGGGAGTTACCAAATACTTGTGGCATGTTAGGATACTATAGAATACTAACCCCCTCTATATTCTATCTAAATCCCACTCCCATCTCCACTACTCTACTATGGAAGAAGATACAATCGAATGTAATGGAACCCCTTCTCCTCCTAGTGGATTTGTAGCCTGATATCTTGTAACATCCATTGGCTACCCAGTTGGGGTGATTTAAATGAATATATTGTGTATAAAAAAGGAGCACAACAATACACACATATAACATAACCAAAAACATAATGACATGCATGAGAACCATAAACAACATAAATAGGCTTGAGCACTCATATGATAAATCGATCAATTGGACGTAGAACTCTGACATACTACTTATCTATAGATTTCATTGTTGCATCCCTTTCAATGGTTGGTCACCCCAAGCTAGAGCCATAAATTCGCTTTGGAATTGAATACCTAGTCCTGATACATTTTCAGTACCAAATATTGACAAGGCCAATGTACCAAACACTAGCAACCTCCAACCAACAAGCTCACATCCTCCATTATCCCACATAACTCAAGGTAGTGCACCCACACTCCATCAGGATATGCCATTACCCTCTATTTTTTCTAACTTGTGCTTTCCAAGATTGTCTTATAGTCTTTTGGCAGCTTCTAGGAGTTATTTCTACCCTTAGGGATCTCTAAGTACCCTCTAAGCCCATAGAGGGACACCTATCCCTACACTTCTCCTTCTAGGGATATATCCTCCCTAAGGAAGCCTAAGGAGAAGTGCACTCATACCTAGACTCACCTAGGATTATCAAGGTACAATAGCCAAAGATCCTTTGGTTCTCCCCAAAACCAGGACCACACTTATCCCCTTGTGGTATTTGAGGGAAAGGAAGACTAAATGTGTCCTATTATCCTCCCTTTTCATTTGATTTATAGCTTAGGATTATAATATTTAATTATTATTACTAAATTCACTTTTAGTAATACCAAAATAATCCTTCGGATTAAAAACCATGTCTTGGTTCCACCACCTCACCTTTCCCTTTTTGTGGAGTCTTATCCCATCATACTCTTTTTTCCCTTAGTCTGCAAATGTAGTGTTATGTATTAATACACATGCATTTACATGTTACACTTGTGTTAATGGTTCTGGACCCGCCAAAATTCAAGGGGTCTCCTTGATATGTGGTCCCAATTAGAACTTAGATTGTTTTGGATAGGATCCCCATCGAGAATATGTCTCGGTTGTCGATTTATTAAAGAATTTCCTTGGATATAACTGTTAGCAAGCGAGATGGATGAATATGTTCCTTCTAAAAGCAAGTGAGTGTGTCTGGTGTGTGTTCGATTGTAAGTGTGTCAAGGTTATTCTACTGCGGAAGGGGAAATAAAAGTGAGCCTCTAAGAGAGAGGTAATAGTACCACCCTAGTAGAGGCACATGCAAACAACAAGGATTTTTTTAACACCTATTGGAATAGTCCACAAATATGCGACAATCATTAAAACCAATAGAACAAGAAATACATGTCTAACATCTAGTGAAATACCCCACAAGGATGCGACATCTATAGCAACCATTACACCACATTCTCACTAAGTTAAGTACTAAAATAACTGTAATAGTTCAACTACTTTAGCACAAATGAAAGAAAATATGAACTAAAAAAATCCATAGAATTGTCTTACAAATATTCATAATCCATGTATGAAGAATGTGTTGGCCATGAGGATTATGATATTAAGTAAAAGTTCCAAGACACATGTATTCAATGAAGACCACTAGCTTCAATAATGGATCGTTGGAGCCACTCCTTGCTCCTCAAAAGAACTAGCTTGTCTCTCTAATGCTTTGTGGGAGGATCTAAGGTGAAAATTTATTTTCTCATATAATGAATGTGTATATATAATCAATGGGGAGGTGATGCTTCACTTTCCTTATGACTCTTTGACTACCCTCATGATTTTTTGGATTCCTACAACTTTTCAAATTTACATGACTCTTCATATTCTGTACAAGTCATTTGGACTTCCACTTTACAATACATTTTCGAATCATGCATTGCATAATCCACAATAATGATGTGGCATGTGATGACTCATGACATGACACTGCTGACATGAACTCCTTAATGATATGGAAATGTCAATCCATTATTCATGGTCCTTTCTGTGTGTCTTCTTTAGGATGTTCTTCTATCCTCCTCCATATGGCTTAATCAGGATATTCTTCTATCTTGTTGTGTGTCTTCTTCAGGATGTAATCTCTTTTACTATATACGAACCCAACCAGTGCTTGCAGAACTTCCCTGGATGGCGCACAAATTGGTTATCATAGAGAAAAACCAATTATTCTTCCTTAAAAACCTTTTTTTGGATGTGCCGATCATGCAAAGCTTTTTAATGTGCCTTTTCTACCTGCTAACGAAAGTTAGAAATGAACCGATCACCTTCCAAGGCAACCAGCTGCACCAAGAATTCCTCCATGATGTCAGGTTCCACCATGTTTGTAAATGCTGCAATGCATAGGTTGGGGACAATATATTCCATGGGCATGATGGCCTCCTTTCCATAGACCATCCTGAAAGGAGTCTTCCGGGTCAGTTTCTTGCATGTGGTCCTATAGGCCCATAGCACTGAAGGGATGTGCACATCCCAGTCACTTCGATCAACATTACAAACCTTAGTTAGCGCATTCTCAAAAATTTTGTTGAAAGCCTCTACTGTGCCATTAGCGTGTTGGTGATATGGGGTGCTTTTCGCATAGTGGATCTAAAATTCCTCTGTCAAAGCATCAATAGTTTCATTAACAAATGTGTACCTCTATCACTTAATAAAGATATTTGGGCAGCCAAACCTGGTCAAAATATGCTCAAAGATGAAGTGCGCAACAGTATCTGCAGTAAAATCCTTCACAACATTAGCTTCTGCCCATCTGGTTACATAATTAGTGGCAGTAATGATGTAATGTGAACCAGTCTTCTTTCCCGAGGGATTTATGGGTCAAAAAAATTATATAGCCCATTTGTCGAATGCCTATAAAGCCATATGTCGTTGCAGGGGAATTTCATCTCTGCGCGAAGGCTTCCATGTCCTTTGGCATGCATCACAGGCTTGACAGTATGCATGTGCATCACTATGCAATGTGGGCCACCACAACCCAACCCTTAGCACCTTCTGTGTAGTGGACTTTCCTGTTTAGTGGCCTCCTGCAACCCCTCCATGGGCCTCAACCAAGATAGCTTGTCTCTCATTTTCTAATACATACCTCCGCAATACCTCATCTGCTCCCAACTTGTATAATTGACCAAAAATTAGAGTGAAATCAGTTGCGCGGGCCACCAAATAATTTTTATGTTGTACTGAGTAATCTGTAGGTGCGATCCTAGTGGTCAAGAAGTGAATAATTTCCGAAAAGTGCTCGTCAACGACCTTGATAGAAAAGAGCTGTGCATGGGGTAATCCTTCTTCCACACTAGTTGGTTCTTCCCCACTCTCAATCCGAGACAAGTGATCAGGTCCTACATTCAGTCTCCTAGGCTTCACAATAATTTTAAAATAATACTCTTGAAATGGAACAAACCATCGACAAATATTCCCTCCCAACACAGGCTTATTGACCAGGTATTTTAAAGCTGAGTGATCAGTGAACATCTTAAAGTGTCATCCCAATGGATAGTGCTTATATTTCTGCAGTGCATACACCATTTCCAATCCTTGTTCAGTAGTAGAATAGCTGTGCTCTACGCTAGAGAGTTTCCTACTAGAAAACACAACCGGATGATCAATGTCTCCTTCGTCTGGATACGCTAAGACGGCTCCCAGGGCTATTCCTGATGCGTCCACATGTACATGAAATACCTTCGCATAGTCTGGAAATATGAGAATAGGGGCAGTGACCATCTTTTATTTTAGTAGCTCAAAACTCTTATGACACTCCTCATCCCAGAAAAAGGATGCATCCTTCTTTAGCAAATTCTCCATTGGTGTAGTGATCAGGGCGTACCCTTGAATAAAATTCCTATAGTATCCTGTGTGCCCTAAGATGGACTGCTACTGTTTCTCAGTGGTGGGGACCGCTAAGTTAATGATAGCCAAAATCTTGGCTGGGTCAACAATCAATCCCTGCTAACATACGATGTGTCCTAATAAAATCCCAAATGGTACGCAGAATATGCAGTTCTTCAAGTTCAGCAAGATCTGGTGTTTTCTGCAGGTATCTAACATCATGCGCAGAATCGGCACATGCTTCTTCACCAACCCAAATACTATCCAATCATCAAAATAAATCGCTATAAACTTATGGATGAATTCTTTAAATACTACGATGAATATCCGCAAGAAAATGGTAGTGGTGTTCTTCAGTCCAAAAGGCATGACAGTGTACTGGAAGGAGCCCCATTCGGTTGTGAAGGTTGTCTTGCTGTGATATTCAGGTGAAATTTTTATCTGGTGGTACCCTGAAAACCCATCAGTGAATGAGTATGCTTCTTGACCTCCCACATTATCCAGGATTTCATTAGAGAACGACGTAGGGAAAGGATCATGTACGCAGGCATCATTAAGCTTGCGCAGATATACGAAGATCATTATCTCTCCTTTGGTTTTCTTTTCTTGGACCACCATTAGGCTTACCTAATCAGACTGCTATATTGGCTCAATAATACCAGTGGCCACCATCTTATAGATTTCTTCCTTGACCTTCTGCTTATATTTAGGGTTTAGCTGATAGCGTCGTTGCTTGACAGGGCGTGCATCCAGCTTCAAGTTGATTCTCATGACACCTAGATATTTTACGATTCCCTTGAGCTTAGAGAACTTCAAGAGGAATAGGTCCTGATATTCAGTCATCAGCTCCGAAATATTTCCAACAGTATCATCGTCCCAATAATCCCCAATTTTGGCCAACTTGGGCTGCTCTTCTATCCCAATGTTGACTTCCTTCAACTTTAATGGTTTGGTCACATCTACTGTCTGCAATAGGGGTCCTGCAACTGCCCGCTCCCCTTCTGACTCTGGGATGGTGATATTGTTGGGATCCTCATCATAGTCCTCCACTAAAAAATTTTGATAGTTGACAATATCCCACATCTGCGCATCCCAAGCTAGCGCAGTACATGTTGTCCAAGGTAAAGACTCATCAAAGATGAGATCATCTATATCTTATAGGGATTCATCTAGTTTCTCTGTCCCTCCAAATAACCCAAATGTGATGATGAAATCCTTTTTCATTGTGCCCCAATGGTGAGTGTGCTAGTGTAGCTCTGCATCTAAATACCAAGTGGTAGGGATTGGTCCTAAGGCATGAATAAACATATGGACCCATTCTTTCCATTTTATTTCATTCCATACCTCCATCCACATAGCCAAGTGCTTGTACGGATCACCAAGACCAGAAAATAGCTCCATGGGTGTGTTGAGTGGAGATTAAAACTGCAGAATCATCATTTTCCTGCATTCCTCCCAGTCCTGAAAAGTCCCCTTATGGCGCATAGCCAAGTCAAGTGCCCAAAATGTCCATTCCCCAGGGAGATCTGCTTCTAATGCTTTAAGGAATTCCTTAACACTACCAGAACCATCAAAGCAAGGCAGTTCTCTTACCTCTGAGGAGATGCATCAGAAAATTTTCATGATCTTGAGGCACCATAGTGCAGACACATCATGCAACCGGTTCTGCCAATTTTCTATCTCGCCATTCGAGTCTGAGAGACATGCATTTTCTTTCTCCCAAAAAAACATTCCATCAGCTGTAGGGTTAATCCAATAATCATCCAGGGTAGTCAGTTTGTAAATATGGTCAACATCATACTCTTCGCGCACCGACCCTGTATATTTTTCACCTTCTACTGGATCGAGGGGGACTATTACCTGCATACCATCATTCTCGAAGATCATGATCTTCCTTTTCAGGTTGATGATACCTCCCATGTCAATAGCCCAATCCAATCCTAAGAGCGCAGGGTAAGGGTCGACATCATCCATAATCTCGATTACTTCGAAATCTTCATAAAATTTAACTCCCACAATGTATACCACAACCTTCGTCAGCATTCCTAATGGAATGATCTTCTGCTGGTTAGCCATACGTAATCGGATGGTGGACCACTCCAATTTAGGTTCTCCCATTATTTGCCATGTTTTTTTGGAAAGTACATTAGCACCAGATCCTAGATCCAAGATGACTTGGTCCATCTCATATTATCCAATCTGTGTAGTCATACGCATCTCCTGACCAATCCTTTTCTTGTTCTTATAAATCTTATTCACATCTTTAACCTTCACTTGGGGGGCATCCATTTCTGCACAAATATCTATTAATGCTTGGAGATTCTCCACCGCCTTTTGGTTAAATAGTAACTTCATACAAACCTGAAGGAATGGCTTAACTGCTTCATTTTCCTTTGGATCCACAGAGGTCCTTGAGGTGGATGCTTCGTCTCTAGAAAAATCCTTCCTAGCTTCAATGAAGGTCTCTTTCTCCTTCTACAGGTCCAGGCTTTTCTTTTTATCAGAGGCCTTTCTAATTAATGGTTTGGCCATAGATTTTTCCTCAACTCCTCCCATGGCAGTGCCACTGCGCATAATGACATTGACACTAGGCCCATCATCATGTGCTTCTGACTTAACCTGTTGTACATTTTGCGTTGGTGTCTATTGTTTTTCCTGCATATTTTCTATCAGCACAGGACAATCTTCAATTACATGATCGAACTTTCTGCAATACCCGCAGGATTGGTGCGCAGGGTTCAGGTAGTCTATTTCATAATGTCAAAAATCCCCAAAGTTGTAGCAAATTAGTTCCCGTATTCCTTGACCTGTGCCTCTACCTCTCCCTCCTCCCGGTCCTCTTGCAGGGGATCCTCCTCACCCGGAGGGAGATTCCAGTGATGAAGGGTCAACCTGCACCCTGTATAGATTCCCCCTATCTATCATTAGATCATATGTTTGGTAGTCCTGCTCATCGTGACCCACCGAAGAGCAGAATCTGCATCACTATTGCTTCAGTTTTGGGACATAGGTGCCTAATCGTGGGTAATGATTTGTATCATTCCATCCTACTATTCGAAAATTAGTGAACCACAGTGTGGGGGTACTTTGTCTAGCAATATCTCTTGGGCGTAATGGACTTAGTCCTCCAGCCTGAATGTAATCTAACAGTAGAGAACACTGATCCGTAGTGTGTCTTGATACCCTGCAGCGTATGCACCAGACATCTGCATTGGCTTCTTTACCCCGATCCCTTCTTAACTTATGAATTTCTAAGTGCATCGCCTCTAGCTGCCTCTGGATCTACAACGCCCCAAATTGAGCATCGTCCCTTAGCGCAACTTCTAGTTTTATGGTAATCTCTAGGGCCTATTCCTGTGAATTAATATTCTGTTGACCCATAGGTCCATGCAGATGTGGTAATAGCATGGTGATAAACCACTCCTTATGTTTTTTTTCCTCATATACAAATCTGCCATCACTGATTACTTTCTTTAGCCGCTAGTCAGCTTCCCAAAGAGACTCTATAGGTCCCTGCTTAATACCTTTCAACTTTACTACACATTGAGAATAGGACTTAGGATTTTGGAACTGCTACATTTGGGCATCCTTAATCTCCTGTATTGTAGGATTCACATGCTAAGCAATGTATCCCATGAAACAATCTATATCCCGCCCTTCAAAGGCTATTGATAGCTGCGTTCTTTTTACAACATCATTATTAACATTTTGCGCGGTCCATACCAAATCTGCCACGAACCAGAACCAATCAATATCCTCATTACACACACCCTTAAAGGTTGGTAACTTCATGTGTGCATCCATATCGTCTGCAGGTGGTGGTAGAGGTGGGGTAGGGGAATTCTTACCTTTGCGTGAGTTAGATGGTGGCGTAGTTGGGGAACTGGTCTTTGCGTGCGTAGGCCTACCTTTTTTTAGATAAGGTGGATCCATTAGAGGAATTTACACTGATCTAACGCCTTCTTGATTAACCCAGTAGGATTTACCGCTTCGTGCCATGCTTCCGCTCTGATCGGAGGTCATTCACTCGGTGTGACTGCATAGGACACCCTTTTCACACAATAGCATTTAATCAACATCGTCAATGTTTGCAAGAAATTACCACTAAATCCCTTGAAAATCCTTCACTCTACTTCAGAATAACACACAAACTGATCAACTACAAACTCAGTTACAAATCCACCCAACACGCTATCAACCCAGTGATCTACAGGCCGAGTGATTTTATTATCAATATTCTCCAACTGTTGGATCAGTTCAGGGGTCCACTGTGAGACCTGATCATATTTCCAATAGGTTTGGAATTCTGCTAACCTTGCTAGCCACTCCTGTAGTTCATTTGGGAAGGTTACAAATAATATCTCATGTACCTTTATAAAAATATACTTATTCTTCCACTCTTCGGCACATAACTTCTTAATTATGTTTTCTTTTAGGGAAAACTCCCGAATCTTCTTTTCAAACCAGTCCTTGATTTCATGATTCAATGGCTGCCAATGACCTCGTGGGATTATCCAATCTCTCTCTCAAAATTATCTCGGTCTCGGCAACGGAACCATTTGTTTGTTTGAGGGGTCGTGACCCAGGTTCAGAGTTAAGGTTTATCAACAAACCCCTGTGCTACTGGCCCTTTCGGAAATGGCCTGGTTGTGCAGGTCAAGGTCTCACTCGAAATAGTATGGGAGGGTGCTAGACCTAGGCTTCCGCACCCTGGGAGACACAAAGTTAATAAAAGTGGGTACCTTTAGATCTAACAAGCCCGCGCTGCAGAAGCCCTAACCCAAATACCCTTAACACTATACTTGTCGGAATAACTCTTGCGAAGCTCATAAACCATAATATAACTAGTAATCAGAGGTAATACGACCAAACACAACCAGATATAAGCATTCATGATTCTCTAAAGCATCACATCCATGTGCGCATCGACTAATTAACAACATTCAGTATACAGACATAAATCATAAATCAACAAATATTGTAGCTCATAACAGAACACGTAGACATTCTAATATCAGTAAAACAGTCTTCTCATTCATTAATACTCAGATTCCACTTATAAAATTTTTACCAGCCCACGCACACAGCCAGCAGGGTATGCACATAGAAGGACTTAGGGTCTTTGCACACAGAGGCAGCAGGAGCCCTTACCCAGACAAATCCAAACAATAGAGATCACAAATCCAACATTTGTGTCCATACTTAGCAGAACCTTACCTCTATACTCGATCTATTGATTGATTTATACCATATTAGCCTGCACTACTCTATGATCCACAAACCGTGGTTTGCGGACCCTTGGTCTACCCTTTGACCCATTACAATTCATTAGGGGCTTTTACCCACCCCAAAGCCCCTGCGTCAGACTAACTATTACAAAATATTACAAAAATATATCGAAATTTATTCTAGGGGACCTTGCTCCAACAGTTCAGGAATTGCATTATAACATAGGTAATTTTCTCTCTATGGTGTGTTATAATGTTTCTTTTCTAATTATTCAAGCGTGTTACTAGGATCCTCTGCCTAGACCTTTTTCAAATTTCTTCAACACTTCAAAACCCAGTCCATCTTCCTCTACAAGAATCTCCAAAACTTGTAGAGCCTATGCAAAAGTCATAAAAAACTCAGTAACATGTCATCAAGCCTATGATCATCATGAAAAATCCTCCAACATCATTGACATCAATGCTAAAACTATTGACTTACGATTGACTTCTTAACTGGCCCTTTCAGAAATGGCCTGGTTGCGCAGGTCAAGATCTCACCCGAAGTAGTATGGGAGGGTGATGGAACCAGGTTTCCGCACCGTGGGAGACACAAATTTAATAAAAGTGAGTACCTTTAGATATAACAAGCTTGCGCTGCAGAAGCCCTAACCCCGAGACCCTTAACACTATACTTTTTGGAATAACTCTTGCGAAGCTCATAAACCATAATATAACCAATAATCATAGGTAATACGACCAAACACAACCATATATAAGCATTCATGATTCTCTAAAGCATCACATCCATGTGTGCATTGACTAATTAACAAAATTCAATATACAGACATAAATCATAAATCAACAGATATTGTAACTCATAACAAAAGACGTAGACATTCTGATATCAACAAAACAATCTTCTCATTCATTAATACTCAGATTCCACTTATAAAATTTTTACCAGCCCATGCACATAGCCAGTGGGGTATGTACATATCAGGACTTAGGGTCTTTGCACACATAAGCAGCAGGAGCCCTTACCCAGACAAATCCAAAAAATAGAGATCACAAATCCAACATTTGTGTCCATACTTAGCAAAAACTTACCTCTATACTCGATCTATTCATATATTTATACAATATTAGCCTGCGTTACTCTATGATCCAAAAACCGTGGTTTGCGGACCCTTGGTCTACCCTTTGACCCATTACAATTCATTAGGGGCTTTGACCCACCCCAAAGCCCCTACGCCAAAATAAATATTACAAAATATTACAAAAATATACCGAAATTTCTGCTAGGGGACCTTGCTTCAACAGTTCGGGAATTGCATTATAACATAGGTAATTGGCTCTCTAGGGAATTTTATAATGTTGCTTTTCTACTTATTCAACCATGTTACTAGTATCCTCTGCCCAGACCTTTGTCAAATTTCTTCAACACTTCAAAACCCAGTCCATCTTCCTCTACAAGCATCTCCAAAACTTGTAGAGCCTATGCAAACATCATAAAAAACTTAGTAACATGTCATCAAGCCTATGATAATCATGAAAAATAATTCAACATCGTTGAAATCAATGCTAACACAATTGACTTCTTAGGTTGGCATTAATTCCAACACCATGAGGTAAACATCTCGACCATTAATCTTCCCCTCACAACCACCTTCCTTCTTCAATCTTCTTCTTTCTTGCCCCAATATTTATTTTCCTCTTTCCAGTTGTATCCATCATTCTTACATGGGATGATATTCATATAATTTTTACATGACTAAGAAATATGAATCCAATAGATCATTGAGATAATAGTATTTGACATTAAAGATTGCATAGTAACTTTATATAATGTAATACAAAAAAAAATTATTTTACAAACCATTGTAACTATTCATAGTTGTATTCAAGTTTTGGAGTAAAGGGATAGGAGAAATGTGGATAATTTTTTTAGTATCTCTTTTCACTCTCTCTTGGGATGAAAAAACAAATTTTCATTGAGAATTGGAAAATAATGGTACTTCTTATTCTGAACTCTATTTTTCTTCATGTAGCAAGTAAATTGTATCCTTGATACCTTGGCTAGGTAAGAATTCCTTCTATTTCTCCTTGCATTCACATGTGCACGTATTATTCCTTTAAGGGGATTTGCGTTGGAATTTATAGTATCCTTAAAACTTAGAGATCATTTATACGTATTATAGTATTATGTATATATATATATATATATATATATATATATATATATTGGAATTTATAGTATCCTTAAAACTTAGAGATCATTTATATGTATTATAGTATTATGTATATATATATATACATATATATATACATATATATACATATATATACATATATATGTATATATGTATATGTATATATATATATACATATATATACATATATATACATATATATGTATATATGTATATATATATATGTATATGTATCTATATATATGTATATATATATATATATATATATATATCGATAATGATCTGTAAATTATTGTGGATATTCCACTAGATAGCTCATTACAATAGATTTGATAAGATAAATTGAAATTTATACTATGAGTGTTAAATTCTTTTAGATTCCAAATTTGTTAGTTATTTATTTTTTGGTTATGGATGAAATAGATTAAATCTAGAAAATGGTGAAAAAAAATACAATAATACACCATTCATAATGAAAACAAAATATTTTATATGGGAAACTTTTAGAGGAGAAACCTAGTTAGAAGATGAGGTGCTCTTTGTCGTTCTTGGTATGGAAATAATGCAAGTGCAAAGTATAAGTCACTCTCTAGGGAGTTACCAAATACTTGTGGCATGTTAAGATATATAGAATACTAACCCCCAGGCATCTAGGTTCATATCGATGAAGATCCATTGGCTACCCAGTTGGGGTGATTTCAATGAATATATTGTGTATAAAAAAGGAGCACAACAATACACACATATAACATAGCTAAAAACATAATGATATGCATGATAACCATAAACAACATAAATAGGACTGAGCACTCATATGATAAATCGATCAATTGGTCGTAGAACTCTGACATACTACTTATCTATAGATTACATTGTTGCATCCCTTTTAATGGTTGGTCACCCCAAGCCAGAGCCATAAATTTGCTATAGAATTGAATACCCAGTCCAGATACATTTGCAGTACCAAATATGGACAAGGCCAATGTACCAAACACTAGAAACCTCCAACCAACAAGCTCACATCCTCCATTATCCCACATAACTCAAGGTAGTGCACCCACACTCCATCAGGATATGCCATTACCCTCTAGTTTTTCTAACTTGTGCTTTCCAAGAATGTCTTATAGTCTTGTGGCAGCTTTTAGGAGTTATTTCTACCCTTAGGGGTCTCTAAGTACCCTCCAAGCCCATGGAGGGACACCTATCCCTACACTTCTCCTTCTAGGGATATATACTTCCCTAAGGAAGCCTAAGGAGAAGTGCACTCATACCTAGACCCACCTAGGATCATAAAGGTACAATAGCCAGAGATCCTTTGGTTCTCCCCAAAACCAGGACCACACTTATCCCCTTGTGGTATTTGAGGGAAAGGAAGACTAAATGTGTCCTATTATCCTCCCTTTTCATTTTATTTATAGCTTAGGATTATAATATTTAATTATTATTACTAAAGTCACTTTTAGTAATACCAAAATAATCCTTCGGATTAAAAACCATGTCTTGGTTCCACCACCTCACCTTTCCCTTTTTGTGGAGTCTTATCCAATCATACTCTTTTTTCCTTTAGTCTGCAAATGTAGTGTTATGTATTAATACACATGCATTTACATGTTACACTTGTGTTAATGGTTTTGGACCTGCCAAAATTCAAGGGGTCTCCTTGATATGTGGTCCCAATTAGAACTCAGACTGTTTTGGATAGGATCCTCATCGAGAATATGGCTCGGTTGTCGATTTATTAAAGAATTTCCTTGGATATAAATGTTAGCAAGCGAGATGGATGCATATGTTCCTTCTAAAAGAAAGGGAGTGTGTCTGGTGCATGTTCAATTGTAAGTGTGTCAAGGTTATTCTACTGCGGAAGGTAAAGAAAAGTGAGCGTCTAAGAGAGAGGTAATAGTACCACCCTAGTAGAGGCACATGCAAACAACAAGGATTAATTTAACACCTATTGGAATATTCCACAAATATGCGACAGTAATTACAACCAATAGAACAAGAAATACCTGTCTAACATCTAGTGAAATATCCACAAGTATGCGACATCTATTGCAACCATTACACCACATTCTCACTAAGATAAGTACTAAAATAACTATAATAGTTCAACTACTTTAGCACAAATGAAAGAAAATATGAACTAAAAAAATCCATAGAATAGTCTTACAAATAATCATAATCCATGCATGAGGAATGTGTTGGCCATGAGGATTATGATATTAAGTAAAAGTTCCAAGACACATGTATTCAATGAACACCACTAGCTTCAATAATGGATCGTTGGAGCCACTCGCTCCTCAAAAGAACTAGCTTGTCTCTCTAATGCCTTGTGGGAGGATCTAAGGTGAAAATTTAATTTCTCATATAATGAAGGTGTATATATAATCAATGGGGAGGTGATGCTTGACTTTCCTTATGACTCTTTGACTACCCTCATGATTTTTTGGATTCCTACGAATTTTCAAATTTACATGACTCTTCATATTCTGTACATGTCATTTGGACTTCTACTTTACAATACATTTTTGAATCATGCATTACATAATCCATAATAATGATGTGGCATGTGACGACTCATGACATGAAATGACATGACACTTCTGACATGTACTTCTTAATGATATGGAAATGTCAATCCATTATTGATGGTCGTTCCTGTGTGTCTTCTTCAGGATGTTCTTCTATCCACCTCCATATGGCTTAGAGGTAAGGAGTCTTCAATGATATCAAGTCTTGAGTTGTGGTCACAAACTGGTGTCCCTTTGTTATCTCTTGATTGATTCACTTTCATAATTAGCTACAAATATTTCTTTCAACATGTTTCCCTTATTCATATTCTTCTTCATCATCCTGTCATGGTGTGATAGGGTACCTACGTCTTCAATTCACTCATGACAAGATGACATCAGTCTGATAAACCCCTAGTCTAAGATGGTGCATGCTGATTAAATAACTGAGCCAAAATCGGGTGAGCGGTTGAGAGACAGGCTCGGTGATCGTACATTTGTGCAGCTCACATAGTCAGGGGTGAAGCTTAAGCCTTGAGATTGTACAATGCGAAGTTCTAGTTCAACTGAGGAAGAAAACTGCACAATATCGGAGCTAAGTGAAGGAGCATGAGGGGACGAGCATTGGTTCAACCTATTGTGAAATTCTGAAAGGTAGAGGGGGATGGATAATGAGCTCAAGGGCTGAGCTTGGGGTCAGATACTGCGCAATGCACATTTCAGGCCAGCATGGGGTGCCAAATTGTGTAATTTTGGAGGCCAAGGTCCGGGCTTGAGCATTGGAACTGCACAGTGCACAATCCTTGGAGGAAGGAACTGCGAATTGTGCATTGTCAAGAGGTAGGATCACAGCTAGAAGTATGATACTGTGCAATGTGGAGCTCAGGAGGGACAAATGAGGCTAAGTTACTTGGTCGTAAAGCTTTCAAAAATTGACTGTGTGGGATTGGTGAGGCTTATGTGAACAGTGATAAGACTTGACTGTGATCACACACATATAATAATTGCATACGCAACAACATATATCATCTAGGACACATGAAAAACATACTTCCCTCAGTGCGTAAATTGTGTGATGACTTATGACAAGTGTGACACTAAAGATACACTTTCAAACGATCGAGATGACACTTGTGCGACGTTGCTTAAAACTTTGGGAATGAGTGTGACAGATGTTTAAATGGTAGGATAAACTCATTTTCACAAATATAACCCCATGGAACCACCAAAACAATCTTATATACATTGTGCAAAACTTAACATGTGAAAAGACAAAAAAATTATTTTCTCACAAAAGGGACCAAAACACTTGAAGAAAACACATTGAATGGATTTCAATGTTTGTGATGGTAATATAAAAGACCTAGGTAGGGTCCAAGATTTGGTGTAGGCTAAAATTTTGGAGGTTTTGTCGTAGCGACAACACTTGGCGACACACTGGTAGAATTCCATCTTCTCTGTCTTGGTTGTCTCTTTTGTGCAGGGTTTTTTCTTCAGGGAGTATTGATTCATCATGGAGATCACTTTGACCTCCCCACTTAACCCATGAATAAACATGGCCCCCTTTCTACCTTCTTGTTTGAACACAAAATAAGATTCAATAATATCGCAATGTTTCAAATTGGAAATGGAAGTCAATTTCGCAAGAGTTAGATTTTCATGGTATGATTTTTCATCTCTGGTGTTTTTCTGGTGCTAGCAGGCCTGGAAAGTACCCAGGCAGAGTCACTACAGGAACATAAACATTTCTCCACTTCCATCGAGTCTGGTTAGTACCTCGAAAAAGTTACTTTCTTCACCTCTCTGCGCAGGAATCCTTTCTCTTCTTTCACATTAATTTATAATTTTTAATAGGATTGTGCATTGGAACTTATTCGTTTTATGGGAAGAATAGGGATCCCAACTTATTGAGATCAGGAGAGGTTTTTCCTTCAAATAATCATGTAGAGACCTCTAATTTAGGTTTGATAGTTTAGATTTTCCCCCTTTTCCTCTTATATTTGTTGGATAAGCATGGAAAAATAGAAAATAAAGAAATGAGTGTGAGAATAAGGTTTCCTTAATAGAAATAAGTATCATGGTTTGAAGAAAAATATCCTTACAGATGGATCGCATTTCTTTTCAGAACTTCATTGACAAAAATATCTAAGCAACACAAAGGAGGAGGACCGAAGGTTAGCCAAATGTTGTAGTGTCACAAGACCCTTTTCAATTAAAACACACACAAAGATTCTGGAAACACGTTTACACATGACTCTTATTTACATAACATAACAAAACACAAGATCAAAGAAGCAAAAAGAAAAGAAATTATGTACATAGCATAGGGAATAGCCCCGGATCATCATTGAAAATAATGTTTCAAGCCTTGACTATTAACAAGAAGAGATTCAATCTTCCTGTTTAGTGATTGAAGATGATAGGTGCGTTGGCCAAAATTATCGTGTATGGTGAATGGTCTAATCCACGTGGATTGAAAGTTAGTGTGTTTTCCTTTGTCCTCATGGGCTTTGTCCCACTTCAAGACTAAGTCGCCCACACCAAATTTATTCTTCCTTGCAGACTTCTTGTTGAATGACCTCTTGATATGCATTCGATGAAGATAAAATTTTTACTTTCCTTTCAATCTTTCTTCCTGTAACTTGTGAAGGGTGTCCATCCTACATTAAACTAATAAGAATGGCTTGCCCTGGGATTCTTGTGAAAGCTGGAGGGAAGCCAAGAAAATGTGTCATGGGTAGGATGGATTCTTTTCCATACACTAGGAAGTAAGGAGATGTATTCAGAGAAGGTTGAGGGAATTTACCAAAGTTGAGTGCTAGTTCCTTTGTTAAAAAAAATGGTCTTCTTAATGATATGGATAAGGTTCTTATTTGTATACTCAGCAAGACCATTGATAGTAATTAGCTGAATGTTTCAATACAAATCCATTTTCCAAAGAAAAATCATAATATTAATGATGAAAAATATGCTTCATTATAAAAAATAAGTGAATATGGAACACAAAACCTGGAAATGATGTTCTTATTAAGGAAACTAATGACATCCTGATCATTCACCTGCTTGAGTGGAATTTATTCTATACACCACATAAATTAGTCTATAGCAGTGAGAATGTAGCAATACTACTTTGATGAATGCGAAAAAATTTCTCCAATAACATCTAGGCCCCATTGTTGAAATGGTTCTTCCACTGCAATAGGATGCAATGGGGTGGTTGACTTCTTGTTTTGGCTGGCACACTTCTAACAGTCCAGACACTTGTAGGCATATGTATGAGCATATTTAAATAATGTGGGCCAATATAAACTAGCTTTCATACCTTTATGTGTATTTGTGTTAGCCGCAAAGTGTCCCCCAAACACTTCATCACGGAGGTCACAAAATACTCTCTCTAAATCGTATGCTTCCAGGCACTTGAGAAATACTCTATTATGGTGATTTCTAGAAATCATCCCATGCACCAAATGATCAGATAATGCTTTTAGTCGAAGTACCCTCTTCTACCATGCATATAAATGAGAGGTAAAGTTTCCATGCTCAAGGTACTGGTGCACATATGCATACCAAGAGTTTGCGATGGTAGTGGGGGAAGCTCGCTCAAAATTTTACATTTTGATCTCCTGCTCTCATCCAAATGGATCTTATTCATTTTCATCCACTGCTTCTATTTCTAGCCAACATAGACCATGGCCCTTTATCATGTGAATAGGATTAAACTCTAAATAATACTCGTGTAAATCAGTCATCTAGTTTTCTCTCCTCTCACCCAGCTCTTGATGAAAAAAATGATCTGACTACTGGGTGCGGAACAAAGATAATGAAATTATTCTGTTATGGTCCTAAATCTACCTCAGGATGAGAAAGGAAAATCTAGGGTAATATCAAACCACGCTTAACCTGGTAGCTAGCCCTACTAGATCGGGAGAGGGCTCTCTCCTTGTCAATCTCAGCAAAAAATGATCAGTGAGGCTTGAGATGACTTGAATGAAGGCTGATTTTAGGCTAGGTATATATGTAAAAGATTTTGATTTGATTTTGAGGGTGTTTTTTGGATCAAAGGGAAAGGCAGATTTTGGGTCAGGGGAATGAGGCCTAGTTTTTGCAGAGATATGAATGGGGCAAGGTAGGAAATTTTTTTGACACTTCAATTTTGAATGAAATGGATAGCTCAGACCGGTGAGGAGTTGAAGAGGAAAAGAAACTTTCAGGAATCCTCTTCAAACAGTTGAAAACATAGAAAATTAAACAAACCCTAGGTAGAGCACTGCAAATTTTAATGAATTCCACCTTTATCCTTGTCTGTTTAACTTAAGAAGAAATAAGAGGGAAAATGATACACATAAAACACCAGTAAACTTACATTAACAGAGAGAAACACATCATCAAAACAAAGAGCCACATGAATCCCAAGGAGTGCAGCAAACCCTGGTCTATTCCTTTGCCAAACTGCAGAGATGAATGTACAATGATGCTCAAAGCAATTCCAAGTGTCCAACCATGCTAATGACTGAAAAACCACAAGATATAGACAACAATAACTCATCCACAGCCTCTATGGGTCGAGCTCACAAGTTTAGGAGCTGTTTCAACAAGATCTAAACTGAGAACTAGAAAATAGGCAGTGGAACAACTTGCCTCTATAAGATAGGAAATTGATTCATTCAGTTGCAATTCACCTTTTGATGGATGAATCTACCTCCATGAGTAAAAATTTAACAAAATTACACCAAGATCCATCAAATTACATCAAATTACATTATTATTTTAACATTTGGAAGCAAGAAAGTCAAAATGTCAAAAACTAGGCGAAAAACAGAGTTACTGAGTCCAAAATGAGCAAAAATCCCCAATGCGCCGCGCCTGATTTCTCTATGCGTCGTGCCAGTTTGGAGCTGATTTTGAAGGCCTTCCCAGTGTCCAAATTAGCTCCAAGTGGGATTTTTGGAAATTTCTGCCTGTCTACTTTCCAAAACAAGTGGAATTTCTGAATTCGGCTTCCATTTGCCCCTCCAAAAATGAGTTATCCCAACACTGCTTCCTGTGTGTCCAAAAAGGGGCAGAAAGGTCATTTTTAGGGTGTTTTTGACCCTTCTGGAAGCCCAAAACCTGTAAAAATATCTTGGCCATAGGTAGGAATGAATAATTTTCCATGAAAAATCCAAAAATTTAAAGTTTGCACCAAGAGGAGTCCCCCATCAAAAGCACGCGCCAAGTGGCGCGGCGCATAGAGCTGAAAAATCTGTTTTTAGGCCAAAAATTCAAAATTTGCAAAAAGTGTCCCAAATTTCTTGAAATTTGGGCTGAGTGTCCTCCATTATGTACTATGCTGGGCCAAGGAAGCCTCATCCAAAATCTGAAGTCTATCTTACCTTTTCCAACGCTTTGAGGCCTTCTTCAACTTAGCCTTCAGGATCTTGATTTGTGCCTTGCAAACATGATTTCTCGCCCAATAATGATTGACCACGTGCCTGAACATATTTTATCTTTATTGGCCTTCACTAGCAATTAAAGGAGTCTTAACTCACTTGCACACCACAAATTTGAGCAAATTTGGAAGTTTTGGGGAAGTTTATGGTGAAATTGGGCTTGCAGCTCTATGTGCTGCGCCACAAGCCCAACGTGCCATGCCTGCTCAATGCGCCATGCCAGTGTATTTTTTACACTGTGAAGGCCGGATCTATGCGCCGTGCCACTTTTATGCACCGCGCCACTCAGCCAATGCGCCGCGCTAGTGAACTTTGCCCATTTTTCATTCAAACTTGCTCCTTGTCTCCAACACGCCTTTCTCTTTTGAATGAAAATGAGCTCTGTAATGAGGATCAATGAGTTTATATAAAAGAGCTTTTGATCAACTCTATTTTTGGGCAGTTTACTCTATTTGTGCCTCTAATTAACTGAATGACTTGATTTTTGTTTTCCTTGCAGGGGATGAAGCTGCTGAAGCCTAGCAAGGTGACCAGGGTTGCCATAGAAATCATTTACATATGAGAGAACTGAAATGTCATGAAATTTATACATAAAAACCTAAAATACTCTGCTTTTTCTCAAAACAGGGTTTTTAGGAAAAATACATTTTTGAGCATGCACTTATGAAATTTATTGGTACTGGAACTTTATTCAACCTCCTCATGCGTCTGCTGACCATTATTGGACATTTTGAAGACCTTAATGATGAAACCCTAGAACTAATGACACTAAAACCCTAAAAATGACTCTTTGCAAACTATGAGACAAAAGGTGACTGCAAATGATATTAATGAAAATAAATGGGCCAGTAGGTAAAGGACATGAGGGAAATGAGCAACAATCTACTACCGTCAGATGATCCATGCTCCTAATGGAATGAAGCTGACGAGCGAGACACCTAATATGCAATGCAACAAGAGAATTTTGATCACTGACGGAGGGATGAAGATACCGAAACTAACATTGGCTCGAATGGGGATGGTAGCTCCTTGGAGGTGCCAAGAACTACAGATCTCTGGGAAAGTAGGCAGTGCCTTCGTCCATTGGGCTATGAAGCCAATAACTTAGACAAACCTAAACAAGACTCTTGACTCATTTTCAGAACTGAAAACTGACTGAAAACTGACTCAATTTCGAGACTGAAAATGACTGAAAGACCTGACTTAACAAACCAAACCAAAACTGAAATCAAACTTCAATTTTATAGCCTTCACCTCAGGCCCCAAACTGAAATAATGATGACAGCACACACTTGCTCTGAAACCATGTTGATACTGACAAAAACAAAAATGACTCAAGACCTACTTAACTGAAGTTAGTACTTACAAAGATTTTTAAATGAAAGCTGTCCATCGAGATTTGAGGGTTTCAAATCATGATGAAAACCAACTGCCTACTGATGAAATATGTACAATCATGTGTAGTGAGCCTTCCAATGTAACCAATCTAGCAAATGGCTACATACCAAAATTCTGCTCTCACTTTTCCTGAGCAGGTAGAATGATGTACATGTAGGCAACTCACAATAACCACTGAAACCAAGGCTTATGATAACGAACCAGGCAAAATTTATCTTTTCTGATGCTTGCAAAATAATGCCGAAGGGATCTTGAAAATCCTGAAGCACTAGTTGGTCTTGAGATCCAGCAGCAAAATTAAAACTACTCGCTTCATTCTGATCTGAAAGAAAAATTGATTGCCGAGTGACAGGAAGGCACAAAGAGGTATAAGATTTTTCCATTTGAGTGTTAGCTATAAGTCCCTTGACCATGATAAATTCTGGCATATTGTCTCTCTCAAGCTCATATTCCTCAACTTCATGTTCTAGGTCATTCTTAAACAGAAAACAATCTTCAAGATTATCAAACATGACAGCCTTATCATCTTCATGAAAGAAAATATTATTTGTTTGCTGATCTATAAAACTAATTACAAGACTGTCATAATTTTCAAAAGAGGAAGACGTTTCACCAACACTTTCTTGAACATGTGGGCACTGCAAATCTGCTTTAGCTTGGGCTGTAACATGACCTTTCAGGAGTTGATCTATCTCATCTTCAGACAGAGGAGATAATACTTTTTGTTTTCTTTTGCTCAAACAGTGATTGTCTTCATGAAATAACATTTTACAACATGAAAAACCTGAATGACAGTCCTTAATTCCCTGATCTTCTGAAATTTGAAAACATAGTTGATCATCTTCATATGACATGGCAATCAAATTATCATTTATCACTGAGTTATTGAAAGAATATTTTTCACTTACTTGAACAAATATCTCCTCTTGTTTTTCATGAACTGACTGGATTACCTTCTCATGAAGGCTTTTTTCTAATGAAATGAGAACATTTGGATCAAAAAATCTGTCTTTTTCATTCTAGATGATCTCAACAGCAGAGCTCTCCTTCATGGGTTTCAGCACAAGGTATTCTTGATCATCACGATCTGAATCTAGATCTGAAATAGCTGACTTGACTTTATCACATTCTAAAATTGAAACTTGACTTTCCTGCATATTGTCTTCTTCTATGGACAGGTCTGAAACAAAACCTTCTCTTTCATCATTTTCCATTGTACTAAGATCTTGATCCTGTTGCAAAGTTTCCTGAGCATCTTGATGGGTATCCTCTAAGTTCTCTTTATGCTGCTGAAATGGATTTTCGTACAGAGCCTCCATGATCTCATCGTCCATGAAGTCATCATCTTCAAAACTTTTTCAAGATTTTCAATAAAACTATGAACATGGCTACAACAGTTCTGAACTAAAGTTAAGGATGGATAAGAATCTTTATACCTTTCAAAGAACATGGTATGAAAATCCTTTAAACAGTAAATACAAGCAAGCGGAAAAATTTCATACCAAGATCAGGCTTCACCTTCCAGAGTGGCCATGAATATCTTCATCAAGTAGTCTTCAGGAAAATCAACCTTCAGTTTGTGAATATGTATGTGAAATCTAACCAGATGTAAAGCAGCATCCTTCCTATCATCATCTTTAAACGTCGGCAAATTCCTTTGCCAATCTACCTTAGGAATTTTATTTGGAAAAACTGGAATATGATCTCGGCTCATGGGAGCATACCTTCTATCCAGAAAAACCATTTTGATAACAATGAATTCACCAAGAAATTCCTCAGGCTATTGATTCTTGAAGAGTAGAGTCACCATAAAAATTCTGAACCTTAGGATTCTTCGACACTGGTGTCACTAGGTGAATGATTTCAGCCTTCTTATTTCTGATCGTTATCCATAATCAACCATCAGATCGAACTTGATACATGTACTGGGGAAATTTTCAAGTCAGATGTTATGTTTATAATACTAGACCGAAGATTTACTGAAGCAGCTTTTATCTACTTATGCACTTGCAAAGAAATGTGCAGTTCGAAGGCTACCTGGCTAACTTCAGGCTCCGTTTGTAGTTTATAAAACAAAGAACACAAACAAAAAAATAAGATTTTAATCCCCAGTATGGTCACCACTATGTTATGGTCCTAAATATACCTCAGGCTGAGAAAGGCAGAATCTAGGGTAACATCAAACCACGCTTAACCTGGTAGCTAGCCCTACCAGATCGGGAGAGGGCTCTCTCCTTATCAATCTCAAAAAAAAATGATCAGGGAGGCTTGAGATGACTTGAATTAAGGCTGATTTTAGGCTAGGTATATTTGTAAAAGATTTTGATTTGATTTTGAGGGTGTTTGTTGGATCAAAGGGAAAGACAGATTTTGGGTCAGGGGAATGAGGCCTAGTTTTTATAGAGATCTGAATGGGGAAAGGTAGGAAATTGTTTTGACACTTCATTTTTGAATTAAATGGATAGCTCAAACCGGTGAGGAGTTGAAGAGGGAAAGAAATTTTCAGGAATCCTCTTCAAACAGTTGAAAACATAGAAAATTAAACAAACCCCAGGTAGAGCACTGCAAATTTTAATGAATTCCACCTTTATCCTTGTCTGTTTAACTTAAGAAGAAATAAGAGGGAAAATGATACACATAAAACACCAGTAAACTTACATTAACAGAGAGAAACACATCATCAAAACAAAGAGCCACATGAATCCCAAGGAGTGTTGCAAACCCTGGTCTATTCCTTTGCCAAGCTGCAGAGATGAATGTACAATGATGCTCAAAGCAATCCTAAGTGTCCAACCATGCTAATGACTGAAAAACCACAAGATATAGACAACACTAACTCATCCCCATCCTCTAGGGGTAGAGGTCACAAGTTTAGGAGCTGTTTCAACAAGATCTAAACTGAGAACTAGAAAATAGGCATTGGAACAACTTGCCTCTATAAGATAGGAAACTGATTCATTCAGTTGCAATTCACCTTTTGATGGATGAATCTACCTCCATGAGTAAAAATTTTAAAAAATTACATCAAGATCCATAAAAGTACATCAAATTATATTATGAGTTTAACATTTGGAAGCAATAAAGTCAAAATGTTAGAAACTAGGCGAAAAACAGAGTTACTGAGTCCAAAATGAGCAAAAATCCCCAATGCGCCGCGCCTGATTTCTCTATGCATCTCGCCAGTTTGGAGCCAATTTTGAAGGCCTTCCCGGTGTCAAAATTAGCTCCAAGTGGGCTTGTTCGAAAGGTCTACCTATCTACTTTCCCACACAAGTGGAATTTATGAATTTGGCTTCCATTTGCCCCTCCAAAAATGAGTTATCCCAACACTGCTTCCTATGTGTCCAAAAAGGGGCAGAAAGGTCATTTTTAGGGTGTTTTTGACCCTTCTAGAAGCCCAAAATCTATCAAAATATCTTGGCCATAGGTAGGCATGCATAATTTTCCATGAAAAATCCAAAAATGTAAAGTTTTCACCAAGAGGAGTCCCCCATCAAAAGCGCGCACCAAGTGGCGCCGCGGATAGAGCTGAAAAATCTGTTTTTAGGCCAAAAATTCAAAATTTGAAAAAGTGTCCCAAATTTCTTGAAATTTGGGGTAAGTGTCCTCCATTATGTACTATGCTGGGCCAAGGAAGCCTCGGCCAAAATATGAAGTCTATCTTGCCTTTTCCGACACTTTGAGGCCTTCTTCAACTTAGCCTTCAGGATCTTGATTCGTGCCTTGCAAACATGATTTCTCGCCCAATAATGATTGACCACGTGACTGAACATATTTTATCTTTGTTGGAATTCACTAGCAATTAAAGGAGTCTTAACTCACTTGCACACCACAAATTTGAGCAAATTTGGAAGTTTTGGGGAAGCTTATGGTGAAATTGGGCTTGCAGCTCTATGTGTCGCGCCACAAGCCCAACGCGCTGCACCTGCTCAATGCGTCGCGCCAGTGTATTTTTTACACTGTGAAGGCCGGCTCTATGCACCGCTCCACTTGTATGTGCTGCGCCACTCAGCCAATGCGCCGCGCTAGTGAACTTTGCCCAGTTTTCATTCAAAATTGCTCCTTGTCTCCAACACGCCTTTCTCTGGTTCAATCTTTCTCTTTTGAATGAAAATGAGCTCTGTAATGAGGATCAATGAGTTTATATACAAGAGCTTTTGATCAACTCTGTTTTTGGGTAGTTTACTCTATTTGTGCCTCTGATTAACTGAATGACTTGATTTTTGTTTGCCTTGCAGGGGATGAAGCTGCTGAAGCCTAGCAAGGTGACCAGGGTTTCCATTGAAATCATTTACATATGAGAGAACTGAAATTACATGAAATTTATACATAAAACCGAAAATACTCTGTTTTTCCTCAAAAGAGGGTTTTGAGGAAAAATACATTTCTAAGCATGCACTTATGAAATTTATTGGTACTGGAACTTTATTCAACCTCCTCATGCACCTGCTGACCATTATTGGACATTTTGAAGACCTTAACGATGAAACCCTAGACCTAATGACACTAAAACCCTAAAAATGACTCTTTGCAAACTATGAGACAAAAAGTGACTGCAAATGATCTTAATGAAAAGAAATGGGCCAGCAGGTAAAGGACATGAGGGAAATGAGCAACAAGCCATTACCGTCAGATGATCCATGCTCCTAATGGAATGCAGCTGACGAGCGAGACACCTAATATGCAATGCAACAAGAGAATTTTGATCACTGACTGAGGGATGAAGATACCGACACTAACAAATTATTTAAGAGATAGGGCTGGAAGTGTTTCACTTCCTTGTAAAATACGTATGCTTTCTTATCAATGGTGGGATAGTTAATCTCAGGTCCTTGTAGGCTAGAAATCATGAAGGATATTGGTTGCTCATTTTTTTGATAATCCTTTTATGTAAGCACAATGACAAGATACGTATTAGAAGCGAAAGTGTAGAGTAGAAAATATTTCTTAAAATTTGGGTTGTACAAAGTTGGTGCTTTTGACATAGCTTTCTTGATATAGGAAAACACATCCTTTTCCCTTTTATACCACTTGTATAATGCATCCTTATTTACCATCTCCTGTATCAATTTCAGAATCTGAGCATAATTAGAGCTAAACTTGCGGAGAAAGTTGATTTTCCTTAGGAAGGACTGCATAAATTTCTTATTCACTGGGAAGGGAATCTGCATAATTTATTTGACCATCTTCGGTTCTACTTTAATCCAAATTTTATCAATAATATGGCCCAAGATATTACACTTGGACACTGCTAAAATTCTCTTCTTGGGATTAATAGATATCCTGTATTTCTGACATCGCTCAAAAATTTTCTTCAAATGGCGTAAGTGGTCTAATATCTTCTTGGAAAACATAGTGACATCATCAAGATAAAACACTACGCTCTACCTAATAATTCCATGAAATATGATGTCCATCGCACACTGGAATGTCACGTTGACATTGAATAGCCCAAATGGAATGTTTTTGAATGCGAATGTGCCCCACTTCATGCGAAAAGTTGTTTAAAGGTTGTCAGGCTTCGAGGCCAGAACATGGTTGTAACTTGAATAACCATCCAACAAAGAGAACATTTATGACCTGGATAATGATTGCAGTATATGTTCCATATATGACACCAGGTAGTTATCTTTGTCCGAGGCATGGTTCAAGTTCCAGAAAACAACATACAAGCAAATTTCCCCAGACTTCTTTCACATTTGGATCAAATTTGATATTTAGGTTTAATGTCACACCTTATATATGATTCGATCATCCAACCATTTTATCAACTATTTTTGAATCAGAGGCTCAAGTGTCAGATTCTTTCCACAAATTTTGTTGGAAAGGCTTGGCCCCTTCTTTGATCGAAATGACGTGCTGGATTATTCCCGTGTCATAAGTTTTGAGCTCGTCATATGTCAATGCGCATACATCTTGGTACTGCTTGAACAAGCAGATGAAGGATTTCCACTTTTGTGGTGTGCAACAAGTACTGACATTGACAAACTTCAAATCCTTTTAGGTCCCAAGATTTATTTTCTCATGCGATATCGTTGAACTATGGGTTTTTACGTTAACTGGCCCTCTGAAGCAGTTTTGCATGTCATACAATTTTTCCAACGATACCACACCTTTCAGAATGGGGTTCTCTTTATTTGCATGAGCTGCATCCTACAAAACTCTTTGATACTCATCATCATCGATAACTTCATCCTTGAATACATCAACGTTCGACATAAAGTGTAGTATCTACTGGTCATAATTGAAAATTCATAAGTTAGTGATTTTTTCAGGGATAAATGGTTTATAAATAATTTCTACAAAAAAACCATCCCTAAGTGGCGATAACCTAGTAGCAACATTTTCTAATGCATCTGCAGCTGTGTTACACATTCTAGGAACATAAATAATATTTAAAGCTTGGAAATTATAAATAAAACTACATACCTTTTATTGATAACCTTTCATATGAGGTGATACACAGTGTATAGTAGCACATACCTATCATACAATTTTTTTTTAGTCTCTTACTACTTTGAGAATTCCAACATTGAGGTCAATCACCCTTTGTAAGCCCAAGATGAGTGCTTCATATTTCATGGTATTTTTCGTGCACTCGAATTTAAAGGGGTTGGATGTCAGATGTTTTATTTATCATTGGTCTAGTAAAACACAACTAGCCCTAGAGCCCTCATGCATATTCGAACTGTCAAAATACAATGTCTAAACATCATATGTACAAGGACTATGCACTACACTAGTACTGCTACTACTACTACTACGTATTGTACAAATGTAATTTTCACCAGTTGGATAAGGAAGTAGATCCAACTGTGTGTCTATTGGGACCAGGGATGGCTGAGAAAGATAGCACCCCAGCTTGGTTTCTAAACATAAATTTCCAAAGATAAGATCTACGAAAGAAACCGATTCATTTTTACCCTCGAAGGGAGTGACAATATGCTTCATGTAAGGCTCTATGTTTACCTTGATTTGATTGTTTCTACACTTGTACGAAATCCATAAATGTTACCAGTATGTAGAAAAATACCCATGTAATTTTATGAAAAAGTATTGACTCAAAAAAACTTTGTATGCTTCTGAAATGTCCACAATTACTATGTTTATACATTGGTGAACTCGGTGAGTAGATGATAAATGAGTAAGCACATTTTTTAGTTCACCTATAGCATGGGAAAGAGTCTTGTCTAGGTAAATGATATGTGCATTTGTTTAATCCCATTTGTGTTGATTTTATTTGCTACAGATCGAGTCATTACGTTTCAAGATGCACCAAAATTAACAGTAAGCAATTGTGTACATTATAATTAAAAATTTCAAATGTTAACAAAAATGGAGGGCATAGTGTATTTTCATCCAATGTTAAAGTGTTATGTACAGACTCTAGGGAACCATAGAACTTACCAGATCCCTTCTGTGAAGAAGCGTCATTGCCTGACGCAGACTATTCGAGTGCACGTACAAGCAGTTCCCGCTGGTTAGTGATCCTCGTAAGCTCTGAGAGTGAAATGTTAGCGCGAATATTATAATATAGTGTGGGCCACCAGTGCAAGAGACATTGTCGAAGTGTTTGGAGGAGTAACTTGATCTACTACTTCCAAAATAACAGACTTTTTTTTTTTTTTGCAGAAACACCTTTCATTAGAACATTATTTCCACACTTGATCTGAGTGTTTTGCGTTGAGTTGACGAGTGGTGTAATATTTCTTAACAAATTCTCTTTCAATTTCTGCCTTTTGAAATTTGGTTCAGAAATGGGCCCTTGGATTCTCAATTTATATCGATTGTTCTGCTATTGGGTTGGGATTTTCTCAATGGTTGTCCTCCATAACTTTTCTTTTTAGCCGCGTAAACACAACTAAGTGTATTTACCAAGGGTCCAACACTTACAGTTTATTCAACTGCGACAATTTATTCAACTACAAAAATTTATTCAACCATATTAGTTTCGTCAATTGCAACAGTTTCTTCAACTGAAAAATTTTATTCCTTCTCTTCTGCCAAATCAGTCTGGTCATCGGACATACTATGTCAATGATATGCGCATCAAGAGAATTCGTGTTGTGATTCCATTGCAGGTGTGTTTTTTTTTCTTTTTTTCTTAATGATTCTCCTGATGAAAAAATAATATTGATCCATGACCATATTCTCAACATTTAGCACAACGTTCAAGCTTCTCACAGACTTGGATGGTTGGTTTCTACTACTGCTGCATTTGGCAACCCTTCTCCAAATTTTGAATCGAGGAGGATTGCTACTGATGGTGGTCTCGATTGATATTTGTTTTAACTTTGCAAACTCATTGGAAAAATACTTGATGGTGCAGTTCAAGCTTTCAATATCGACAATTTTTTGTCCTTGGACTTGCTTATGGAGGCCTAAGACCTTTTGCGTGTCTTTGGAGTATTTATATGGTTCATTGTCTATGATTTATCCAATCACACTCAATTCTTTTCAACTACGATTGCTCTTTTATAATTTTATGCAAGATTTTCTTTCACAGTTCTATTCACAAATTGCACGATGCTTCTTGGTAAGGAAAATATGTAATAGTAAATAGTGATGGGGTCGTGAGGTTTCATATTTTATGGAAAATTATTCAAGATACATCTAAACCTCTAGCTAAAATCCTTCACTTTATGTTTGTGCTCCATCTTAATATTTCCCAGCTCTTTTAACAACATAATAGAGAATTTTCATCAACGATTTTTTCAAGAAAAATATTCTTAAACCCCTTCCAATTTTGGATAGAATTCGGGGGAAGATTTTGGTACCATACAACTGCTCTGCCATCTAAGGTACATGGAAAATGTGTGCATTCAACATCACCATAACATACCTCTATCATTTTCAGATGTAGGTAGAATTTGTCCAAATGGTCTGCCACTTTCACTTCCTTGTCAGGGTCATACTTCGTTAACAACTTCTCCGGGTGCCTTGGAATCTTTTGTAGAACACCCGACAATGCAAGTTAACCCTGGGAAATCCATTTCAAATCTTTGTCTGCCATATATTCTTCACCATTTTCCTCCTCTTCATCAGAATATGATGGACCTTATTCTTATCCATCACCTCTCAACCCACATAAAGTATCATCTAAGAGTACAATATTATCTCCATCACCACTATTGTAAGATGGAGGTTTTTCTGATTTCTATGTGTTTTGTGCAGAGTATGCTTGATCTTCAAGGGTGGAAAGAACCAAATATTCAATTGTAGATGCCACTATCTCGGTAGGGGTGGTTGGGTTATACTTCGGAAAATGAGGAGGATTGTGTACTCCCAGAATCAATCCAATAGCTTTTTAAAAATTACGGGTTATAGGACGGATGGCCCAGATATGGTCATAAGAGATTTCACAAGTTTTTATAAGCTAGGGTTGATAATATTCAACAACTTCAGGAATATCAGTAGGAGAGGTCATGGGAATATTACTGCCTTGTCTGGAAGAAGTAAGATTAGGGTGGGTGAGGTTATCAACCATAGAAATATAGCTTCCCTCATTATAGTGCTAGATATGTTGACGGTGCTAGAATTATCAAAATTTAGTGGGTCTCTTCGATATTTTGTCCCAATTATACCTCCCATTGTTTTGGATAGGACCCCCATTTGGAAAATGACCTAGTTGTCAATTTCTTAAATATTTTCCTTGGATCTAATTGTTAGAAAGAGAGAGGGATGCATACGTTCCTTCAAAAAGAAAGCGAGTGTGCCTAGTGCGTGTTAGGTTGTAATTTTGTCAAGGTTTTTATACTACAGAAGGGGAAAGAAAAGTGAGCCTCTAAGAGAGAGGTAATAGTACAACCCGAGTAGAGACATGTGTGAACAATAAGGACCTATCCAACGCCCAAAAAAATAGTCCACAAATATGCGACGATCAGTACAACCAATACAACAAGAAATATGTGTCTAACATCTAGCAGAATAGTCTAGAAGGATGCGAAAACTATAAAAACCATTTCACCAAATTCTTAATATGATAAGTACTAATAACCAAAATAGTTCAACTAGTTCAGCAAATATGAACTACAAACATCCATAGAATGGTCTTACAAATATTCATAATCCACGAATGAAGAACTTGTTGGCCATGAGGCTTCTGATATTACGTAAAATTTCCAAGACACGTGTATACAATGAACACCACTATCTCCAATAGTGGAGCACTAGAGCCACTCCTTTCTCCTATAAAGAACTATAGTGTCTATTTAATGCGTTGCGGAAGGAGCCAAGGTGAAAATTCCTTTTCTCATACAACAAGGATGTATATATAATCAATAGGGAGGTGATGCTTCAATTTCCTTGTGACTCTTTGACTACCCTCATGACTGTTTGGCTTCCTATGACTTTTCAACTTTACATGACTCTTCATATTTTTTACATTTCCTTTGGACTTGAATACATTTTCGAATCATAAATTACATAATCCACAATAATGATGTGACATGTGATGACTCATGACATGACATGACATGAGACTGTTGACATGGAATTCTTGACGATATGGTAATTTCAGGCCATTCTTTCTTGTCATTGCTATGTGTTTTCTTGAGGATTCTCTTTTATCCACCTACATATGGCTTAGAGGTAAGGAGTCTTCAATGATATCAAGTATTTAGTTGTGGTTGCAAACTGGTGTCCCTTTTCTTTCTCTTGATTCATCAGCTTGCATAATTAGATATAAACATGTCTTTCAACATGCTTCCCTTATTCATCTCCTTCTTCATCATCATGTCATGGTGTGATAGGGTACTTACATCTAAAATTCACTCATGAAAAGACGACATCAGTTTGATAAACCCTAGTCTAAGATGGTTCATGTTGATCCGCAGTCCAAGGAGGAAGGAACTACGCATTACTTAGTGTCAAGAGGAAGGGTCAAAACTAGAGTGTTGAGACTGCACAATGTGCAGTTCAGGAGGGTTGATGAGGCTAAGTTTCTTGGTTGGAAAGCTTTCAGAAAATTTAGGATCGGTGAGGCTGATGTGAAAAGTGATAAGAATTGATTGTGATCACACATTTAGAATAATTGAAGACACAAAAACATAAATCATATAGGACATATGAAAAACATACTTCCCTTAGTGCAAAACATGTGTAATGATTTATGAGAAGTGCGACACTAAAGATACACTTTGCGATGATCGACACAACACTTGTGCAAAAATGATTACAACTTTGAGAATCATTACGGAAAATGTTTACATGGTAGGATAAACTCATTTTTGACAAAGATAACCCCTTGGAACCACCAAAACAATATTATATACATTTGGCGATACTTAACATGTGAAAATATGACATTTTTTTTTTCTCACAAAAGGGAAAAAAACAATTAAAGAAAAGACATGGAATGCATTTCAATGTTTGCAACGATAATATACAAGACCTAGGTAGGCTCTGAAATTCATTATAGGAAAATTTTTTGGAGGGTGTTGTAGCAACAAAAATAACTTTCTAGGATCATTGGCATTTTAACACACTGACTCTTTAGCTTGACAACATAAGCACCCTGGCTTTAAAACACATCTGTACATAGGCTCAAAGGTTTCATTAGCTTGCACAATAAAATAGGCACATATATCCAACATAAATCAACTCACAAACCTAATAATAATGTTTATCGGTACATATAGGGGTAATCTTGGAGGTGTTGCATTGCCTCCCCCTTATTTATGCACTATCCTCAGTACATTATATGCCATGTAAAATTAGAATTATTCAATCTTAAATTTTGCTTCCAATTAGGAATATCATTATTTTTCTTTGTTCTTTAATTGTTCCTAAGTATCCATAAACTTAAATATATGTTATAATACTTATTATTAAATATTTATGTTACTCTCACAAGTTTGTAACTCTACAATGTAAGCATTTATAAAAAATAAATTCACATTCATTAAAACAAATTCATATTTGTATGGTTGTACCATGTTTCTTTAGGGAGAGAATCCAACCTCAGATACACCCTCAACATAAGCTTGTAAAAATATTCAATACTTATTTATATGGTTTTACTATTCTTATCCATATGAATCTACAAACTTGGGATCTCAAAGGAAAATGGAGCCAAGTTCACTTCAATCCACACATAAATAGAACTTGTTGTAACAAGCGAGGTGCCATTCACTACTATTATAAATGACACCTTTGTAATTCAAATATTACTGTTCATATACTTCAAAACATCACACATATCCTCCTATATATAATTTTTTCCTATAATCATAAGTGATCATGCAAGAATTTCTTCTCCATTACTAAAAGGACGTAATACTTCTTGTTGGTCTAGTTTAGTCCTATGTTTTTAGAACTGTGCTATTGTATATTTCATTGCTTATAATTTGGAGGATGGTTAAACCAACAACTCCTTTCAGTGTCACATGGCACAACCAACATGTAGTTAAGCTCACCTGGATTTTTGGATTACCTGGGTTGCCACCCAAATAATAGCCAATTGATATTCCAGTTATTCAATGGGCTTGACAATGAAAACTTTGACTTGCAACATTTATTATTTCCATATCTTAGAAAAATCAAGTCAACTTCATACCAACCTTATTTTACCCTTTCCAAAAATAATTCTAAGAAATACTCACATTTAAATCTATATCTTATGTGGCTGAAATCTAGAGTTTGTTGTTCTTCTTGTGTGTTGAAATGTTGGCTAAGGTATTTCTCCACAATCACCATGTATGTGACTACCAATTTTTTACCTTTCTCAAGTGAAATTTCCAAACACTCACTTTTTTAACTTTTATTTAATGCCAAATTCCCAAGGAAGAAGGTACTAAAAGGGATCTTAAACATTGGAATTAATCATTCCATTTCATGGGACAAATGGTTTCCAAAAGAACTAATTTATTGTAGTTGTTTTCTTGAAAATATTATTGTTTTGGTTGTAATATGTTGGAAACCCCTATTTCATCACCCATAAGGCCATGATACAATGCATGCTCCTACAAGTTGTTGATTTTTGCATGGCTATGATTAGATAACAATGTAATTAATTACTAATTCATATTTACCTCATAATATAGATTTATTTTCCATGTAAAAGCCAATAAAATAATGACAAGTGTCATCTCATCACATTGTTTTCAAAGTTTATTTGTTGTTTTCTAGAATTTCAATGTAAAAAAATTGCTATCAAACAATCATTTCCTCAGTCCCATTTCAAGTAATACACTTCATAAAGTTTCCTAAGAATAAAAATGCATGGTCTAAATAAAATTTTCTTCTATGACCCGTTCAACAGGGGCATTTTGCATTGTTCCTAGATTGCATCATTCATCAAATTTACTCTATGTTTTGCTTAGGTTTTGCTTCATAATATGGACATCATTCTTATTTCAATACCGATGTGTGGTACTTTTCCTGCACTAACATAATTCATCATATCACTTTCAAAAAACTTTGGTATGTTTACAAGTTTTTTTCTAGCTCTATTTTGATTTCTCTCATAGTTCTATTAGATACATAATAATCCATATCCACACACCTTCACAAGGTAAAATATGGTGAGTTTTTTTTTTCTTATGACCAATCAAAAGCATTTTCAAAATTCCCAACAATGGTTTTGTATCAGGTAAAATTTTTCTTAGGGTTAAAATATGCCATAACAGATTGGATTTTATCTCACCCATACTATCATTGAAAGACATACAATATTGGATCTTATTACAAAATGATATTTTTGTGCAAAAAGAGTCCTTGAAGAGCTGTTATCTTGGTTTTTCTAAATAATCTCAATATCCTCCATGGTATTTATATCAAGCATCATGTAAGGTTAAAAAACATGAGTATCATGGGAATAAAATACCAGGTTTCTTTCTTCTATCCGATACATACAACATAGTAACAAAGTATGAATAAGGAAGGATTCTCAAGTTTTCCAAAACATAACAAAATTTTCTCTAGAAATTATGGTCACACATAAGGTAGGAAACCTCCAAATGCAAAGAGAGAAATATTACCATTTTCCCTTGCATACTTGGGAAATGACATCAAGTAAATTTTACATTTTATTATATTCTACAACAATATTTCTACAAACACATTAGGCTATGTTGGTAGCTCCATTTTTTGATTTTTACCTTTCACTAAATAACCTATAAATTTTATTAATCTCAATAAGAGATGTTTCAACATCCAAAAACTCTCTCCTTGGAATTAAATTATCAATTAAAGATTTCATTGCCGCATTCATCAAAACCTTTTCTATTTCAATAGAAAGAAATGTATCCTAAACCAATTATATGATTAATACTACTATTATAAGGAAATATTTGATAACTCATAAGAGAGGTTTTAAAACCGTGAACATGCATCCAGGCAGTGTGTAGTATGCTAAGTTTTTTACTATAAATATTGTGAATAATTGTATAAGTGATAGTATATTTTATGATTAACCCCTCTCATTAAGAGTCCTTTTTATTAACACCCAACAAAACTAAAAACTTGGTCCAACACTTATTTTTTAGAATAATTGCATATGTGACAATCTCCTCTAGGAACGATCCTTTCCATGAAGAGAATTCTACTTAGATTCCCAACAAACCTCAAAATTATTTGAACAATAATCAAATATGCATTTTTTCTTCCTCCGCATTTGTAGAATATATGTTGCATTAAACATAATTCATTTCGTCCTATATCACATGTGATTCCACTAGAATTAATCCATGGTAAATAATAATAATAATAAAAGAATGCCTGAATCTTGAAAATGAAATACAATTTCACTTGTGTGACTATCATTGTTCGATTCATGGGTATTTCGTCTTCAATATTGTTGGGATTAGAACCATTTTATTATTCACATCCCATACCCTTGATTGTAGGCATCTATATGCATTCAACGTGGTCGTTGTGTATTCTCCATTTTCAAATCAAAGGTATAAGGATAAATTCTCTTTTACAAGACTCAACCATATTCAAGTCCCTTTGGGAAACATGGTAGAAAGAATAGTGGTGAAATTCATTGCTATAGGATTGGAGGTGAACCTTTGTGTGGGATTTGTACCTCTGTGGTTTGATAGCCCCAACAATCTCTTAAGATACTATTGCATATTAATGGATACTGCTATATTATGATCAAGAACAATTAAAATATGTGGTGGAAACTGCAAAAAACTATGTAGAGTTTGATTATATTTATGTAGAGCCATTGATGGTATATCCATCTAACAATTGTGAAACACCATACTAGGATTAATAACTTGTTTACATTATCAGGATAGACCACATGCAATAACAATTAGAAAAATCTATACTAGGATTTCACACAATATGTGTTCATGAATAATCACTTTCTCTAACAACCTTAATGAACTGAAGATATTTGTTATTCACAATAGCACCATTTTTAGGAATGTACAGTTCTCTATTTCATGGGTTGGAAGCAAGTTCATCATCTCTCATAAATCCACATAATTCAATGTCTTCTGAGGATTTTTCAAACCAATATTGCAAATGCATCTTAGTACTCAGTTTGTGAACCAATCAATCACTTTTTTGATAGTCATCTGTGTCTTCTGCAATGAATATCTTAGAAATAATTTTAGAATGGTATGCTTCAATGGCATGTTTTCCTTCTAAATCCCCCACTTTTTAAATAATATTACATAGATGGAAGGAGAATAATAAGTGTTAAATTATTAGAGAAGGAATAAACATTACATGAGATGTTGAAAATTTTCAACCAAATGTTGTGCAGGCTATAGAAGTGTTGTGGATGATCTTGTCACCCTCCTAGAGACAGCCTAGAGTTGCCGATAGAGCAGTGCCTAGGACATATTAATATAGCAAGGAGTCCTTTATAGTTTGGGTTGTCAGTCCAAGGGACTCACCCACTATCTCTTGTTCTAAACAAGGAAATGGAATTAGATTGAATGGGTCCAAATTCTCTCTCAGAGGCTGATACAAGGATAAGAGTAATGTAAAGGCATAATGTAAAACTTCAGCATGAAAGAATCAGACAGTTAAGAGACCGCTTTACTGTAAAGAGGGCCAGTTCATATAATATATCACAGAAATCAAATATCAAGAAGTGCAGGCTGTGAAGAAACATAAGAAGATATTACTGGCAGAAGGGCGCATCAATTTACGAATCCTTAAGCCACTAATATAGCAGAAATTATGAAAAGAGTGGACGTGGAACATCATATCACTTCTAGGCCTATTTAAAGCGCTTGACTAATTCCAGAAAAGGGCACCACTTAAGATGAATCCTTACTGCAAACTAGTGAGCCACTCGCATTCTAGAACATGATACAAGAAGGAATTTCACTGGAAAGAAATGATGTATTAACACATAAGAAAAGTTACATACTGTAATATACCAAAGACCAGAATCCTCAATACAGTCATAACCCCTCCTCACTGAGACCCAACGGGCTCTGAAACTTCATATAGAAATGTCACAAGATGAATACAATAGTCTTCTCGCTGCACAGCTTGCTTACGGAAATCTGGAACCCTAACAATGTCTTCTTTTTTGGTATTTATAGAGAAGACCGAAACTTCTAGAGGAGGGGGGAAAGGAAAAGGAGCAATTAATGGCTACATTTCAGTCCAATGGCGGAAAACACTCGCGCCTTTCTCATGAATGACAAGTTATAAATAAATACCTAACCACCTATATACAGAAATTAATGCTGGGAGATAAAAATCTCTTTATGTACAAGACAGAAATAATAAAATATATACATCGGGATGCTTCTGGCTGAAGGCAAATCTGCTACCATGAGAGTTCTGAGAAAATCTTCCATTCAGTACTGTACGCCTAGCTTTTGATTTTGAACTGGAGTCCCGGACCTTAAATGCGAGGTGAACTTTTCTGGAGGGTTCCGAGAATTTACATCTGTATTTTCTTTAATGGCTGTCATTTCATGCATCTGCTCCCAGCTTCTTCATTAAATTTCGCCCGTAGGAAATCACCTTCTGATATATTCTTGTTTCTCTGGAATGAAGGCGGTGGGTTTAGACGCCTCTTCTACCATTTAGAACCTGCGAAACCCCGAAACTGTTAGAAAAACTGACTCAGACGAGGGCAGAGGTGACAGAGGTGTGAATGGAGGAGGTGATGGGGACACAGACCAAAAACGGTGACATACGGGGTGTTGGGAGTGAACAATGGAGAATTTTCGCAAAAAGAACGAAATGTCCCACAGTGAGGTCGGGGAGAAAAACTAGCGGCAAATGCGAATAAAACACACAAGATATATATATATATATACATTGGTGCGGAGGGATGTACGGGGGGGGAGACACGTAGGTTAACAGGGGGCGAATGGGAGGCGACGTGGCGAGTGGATTAATGGGCGGAGGTTGGTGGAAGCGACACGGTGGCGGGCCACATAATACGGCAGAGGTAGAATAACATGCGAGCAACTCTAGGGAAAGCCCGCCGTCGGATTGGGCTTGGTAGATCTAACGGCTCCCAAGGGTTCCGCTGCCCGGCGATGGGACGTCCTTTAGCGCGCGGGGAAAAAGCGATTTTCCGCTCGTACCCAAAACACGTGGCACCTCCTGGATGGGATCGCTGCTCTCGTGGGCAATACCGCCTTGTCGATGAAGGTGGTGCGGGGAAGATACCACTGGTTCCTTGTGCGCGGGGTATGTATGTGGGGCCCTCCATATAAGCTCGATGCCGCGCCGTTGATTTAATTCGATCGAACGGTTGTGACAACGCCCGGGACTCAAATGATAAGCCCCCCCCCCCTTTTCTTCTGGCCTGTGGTCCTGGACTTGGGTCATATGAAAATCAAGGCGGGAGGGGCTAAAGCCCAAGGGGCTTCGGCCCAACATATAAAATATGTATTTTGAACATTTGAACAACGTATTTTTTAGAGCGGCATGGGGGCTTTTAGCCCTGAAATATAATGAAAACAGGTGTGAAAGGGATCGATGGCTAAATCCGAATGGAGGGGAACAGTGTACAACAAGAAGAATCTCCAAATAACTAAAACTTCCTATCTAAAATTTACCTCAACAAAATTGTTTAGGCATTGGATTGAATACCAAGGGTAAAGTTAGAAATATTTATAGTGTTGGAGATTATTTGATCTTGGTCACAACTGATCGATAGGACAAGATTCTCGCTTATGTTCCATTCAAGGGCAGGTTTTAAATCAAACAAGGTTGTGGTGGTTTCATAAGACAATATAGATTGTAAGAAATTATATTGTATCGTTTCCTGATCCTACTATAACAATTGCTAAGAAATGCACTGCTTTTGCTATTGAAATTTTTGTCAAAATATTTGTGGCTGGAGTTAATAACACATCATTATGGATTGTCTATAACAAAGGTGTGAACAACTATTGTGGTAACATAATACTATATGGTCTAGCTATGAATCAACTTCTTGAGAGAAATGTTATCACTCCAACAAAAAAGGAAAAAAATCATGATGTTGCAATCTCTCCATAAGAGATAGTTAAATAAGGGATAATGACAAGATATGAATAAAATGAAGCATATAATAAATCCTTATAACTTTTGCATTTGGGTGGGATATGGAATCAAAGTATGGTCTAAATATCCTCACCTTGTTTCTGACTGCTAAAGATCCACATGCCTTGAGTACATCACTAATGGTGATCATATCGGGTAACACCTAGGCGAACTTGCTAGCAAGGAATTCCCATATAGACATCATACTTCAACCCAATTTTGACAACATGGGATTATATTTTCTCCCCTTCTCTTATATTATACAAGTTTACACATGCCTTTATGTAGAGCCCATGATGAAGTGCATACACACTAGCAATGCACTAACCATGAAAATAAGATCATGCCCCACCCCTTACAATATCATTTGATGAAAAAACATCAATGATTCATTAGTTTCTTCACTTTGAGCATAAACAATAATCATGACACCCCACGATATCACGTCTCATTTAGGAATTTGATCAAACAGTTGGCATGCAAACTCCAAATTCTCACCTTGGTAATACTAACTACCCAAGATACTGCATTTAGTTCCACTATTTCCTCAAATAGTTCCAGGGCCTCATCAACACAACCATTCTATGTAGTGTATATGCATGTCCTAAAATAAATGTATCATATCAAACTACATCTTGCTACCATATTCTGTAAAATATATGACATGCATCTACCCTACGACGTTCTCTGTATGAGATCTATCCCTAGAACCTATTAGAAATTTTCACCATTGTGCCATTTATTTAGCTTGTGCACGCCTAATTTTTGCAACTGGAGCTCTGATACCACTTCTAACATCCCCCAACTACCAAGATGTGGTGATGCCACTCACAATGGTGTTGATACTAAAGTAGCACAATATTACACATATATAACCAAAAAAATAATAACAACCATGAGAATCATAAACAACATAATAGGTTATGGAATTCATCTGATAAATATTTTCATTGAATATAGAACTCAAACATACCATCTAGCAACAAACCACGTTTCTCTAGCTCTCTCAACAACGAGTAACCCTCAAGCTGAGGCCATGACTCCACTATGGCATAGTATACCCAAGCTAGGTACATGCTAGGTACATACCTATTATCAAATATGAACAAGTCCAAGGAGCCAAACCAAAAAAACCTTTAAGAAATAGGCTCACATCCCTCATTAACCCATAGAACTCAAGGTAGTGCTCCCCCTTCTCTGCACCAAAAATCCATTGGGATGTGCCACTACCCTCTAAGGTTTCCAACTCGAGTTGACCAAAAATGTCTCAGATCCTAATGGCTTCCAAGGGTTCACTCTACCCTCAGTAGTCTCTAGGTATCCTCCAAGCCCATATAGGGACATATGCCCCTAAATTTGACCCTCTAGTGCTCTAGCCTTCCCAAAGTGAGCCTAGGGAGAAGTGCACTTGTACCTAGACCCACCTAGAATCCTCGAGGTAAAATATCCATGGATCCTCTAGTTCTCCCTAGAACCAATACTACAGTTATCCCATGGAAACCTCTAAGGGAAAATAAGACTAAATGTGTCATGCTCTCATCCCCTTTCCCTTTATTTATATTTTATAACTATAATATTTTATTATTATTCCAAAATTTAATTCTAGGAATATTATAACCCAAATAGTTTTTTGGATTAGGAACCATATCTTGTTTCTACTACCTCACCATCCTTTGTTGTGGAATTGTATCCCCCATATTCTTTTCAACCCTTGGTCTATGACCATGGTGTTATTTATTAATACACGTGTTTATGTGTTACATATGCTGGGATCATTGGAAATTTAACAACAAGCTCTCTGACCTGACCATGCAGCCACCCTTGCCTTAAAACACTTCTATACTAGGCCTTAGTATCTAGCACAATAACATAAGCACACATACCCAATATAACTAGGCTCAATAGTGTAATAATAATTTCTACCAATACATATATGGGTAATATCGGGGGCATTACATAGCCAAGTAGTGGTCCACTTTGACTCCCCTAACTCTCAACTAGTGGTAAAAAATTGACCCTTCTATCTCCTTCATAGTTCACATATTGCTAGACCCTTTTGATAGAGTACATAGGTTAACATGACATCCTCTTGAACCATATTTATCAAACCAAAAGGTCAAATATTGAGCGACATAAATTTTGCATATGAACTCTAATTGATGTATTTCTTTGAATAATGGAAAGTGGTCCAACACAACTGAGAAATATTGGAACCCAAAAAATTTCATTTAATGCTTAAAAATTTGTCCTGGAGGTTTCAAATCCCACTTCTCTAAACTGGGACTCATTGATAAAAATGGCCTTGCAAGCTATTTACTCCAAATTTTCCACTCTGAAAGAATCTAGGTAAATTACAAATGATATAATGATCTAATATGGATAATGTAATAGAATTATTTTGATCATTTTCTTTATCATGAATATACAGTGAACATCTGATAGAACAAAGTAGAAAATATTATCAATAAAAAAAATTGTCCCACCATTAACAAGTGCATGCCTAACAATTTTTTAGTTTCTTGAGGCATAACTTTATTCTATTCTTTGTATCCATTCAATTTGGAGGAAGACTACTATGTGCTCTATTATTTATAGAAGCATGTGAAATTTCCTGAGTTGTCTACACTCCAATTTTTGAGTTCATGGTATTACTTGATGGCTTTAACTTAAGCATGCCTAGGTTTCTTTTGAGATATTAGTTGCATTTGTAGAACATAGTAGGGATTTTATTTGAAATTTTATAAGATCTATTTCTTTATAAATATAGGTGGCTTTTGAATAATAAAGACCATAATACCATTTTGACAAGATGAAGGAAACTTATGCTTCATTGTATTAAAACCAAAAATGGATGAAACACTACTAAACTGTAGGGTTGTATCAATGTTATATGCTTGAAAACCCTTGGTTGAGTAATTTTTCCATAGCGCATCAACATTCATATTAGTTTTCTTCATCATATTTTCATTGTAGTGATGATGTTAAAAATATCAGAAAGGAAGGGTAGCTAAAGTTCAAACATAAGTTCAATTAAATTCTTTCTAATGTATTGATGGGATAGGAAACTATAAATTTCAATGGTAACAATGACATTTATGAATAAAAAGGTATCATTTATTTGTATCTATGTACTAAACTAGATGTATGTAGTGATGCCATTGAGGTGGTTCAAGCAAATTTCAGTATTGTGATAGGGATGGGGCCAAATTGGAAAGCTATCATTAATGAATGAGTACCAACATTTTGGTTTCAAGGGATATGTATTGGTTTGTTTTTTCTAAAAATATAACTTGTATATATTGATAGCTCTAATAGGATAAAGGGGAGAGTTCATGTCATATTTAATTTTCTAATTTAAATACTCCCTTTTTCTAATCCACCATCCTTCTTCTCCTTACCACTACACATTTGTGGCCCTCCCGTTTGTCCATTTTATAGCCAATTCTACATCTACACTCTATACATTCTTTGGCCTTGGTAAAAATATTCTTGAGAAGCATTTATGATTTTTGATGACCAATATGACATATGTTGATCTAATTATACATTATTTAATTAAATCAAGTTGAAATGTAACACATAATTGATCCTAGGGGGATTTATTATTTTTATTATTATTGAATATCTTGTATATGAATACTAATGTGATTTCTAAAGGTTAAGTGTAGGAAATAAAATCACTAGGACATGACTGATTTCCATCATTCATGGCTCAAAAATAACAATGGCTATTAACATTTTTAAGGGATATTGTCCTTTCACATTCTATAAAATTTGGAAACACATAGAGGCAACATTAAAAAACCCTAAACAATGATAATATTAGCTAATTGAGGAAATTCAAATTTTTTGATAGAGAAATTAATCTCATAAGATAGGATGCATAATTTTAGAATATTTGGGAATTCCATCCATCCATTAATTGAATTATTGAAAGGGTTATATATAACTTATTTTCAAGAATAAGAAGGGTGATATTTGATAGGATAACCTAGTGTCCTTTTCAGTATTATCATTCATATATTTGATATTCTCAAATTTATAAATTCAAATTTGGAAGTAATGAATATTTTGGTTGTATATTATTACTATAAATTGTCTTCGTATCTCGATGGAATCACCCAATTTATTTATTTTGAATTTGGGCCTTCTCTGAAGATTTAATGGAGGCTGAATCCCCTCTACTTATAGATTATATATTTTTTTATTATTTCTTTTAATGGATATAATTTTCTTTCTACATTTCCATTCCTTTATTTGTTATTTATTCTCTTTAAATTTCATTACGTACATTTTCCATCATTCCATTTCTTTCATATATTTCATTTATTACTTTCACTTTAAAATGTTCAACACTTTGACGTTACATACAAAAATTCTAATATGGTTCATAATGTTGTAAGGATTGGATGTACTATAAGCAAATGAAGAATCTTAGGTTTACTCAATGACGAAACTCATTGATTAACACATCATCTAATAGGGAGTGACACTAGACCTCCATATTCCCTTGCATGTTGATAAAAAACATATGATTGATCGTCATGAACTGAATGGTGTGAATAATCAATGGGAATGAAATTTCAAAGTTGATAATTTCCTTGGTATCGAAAGGAATAAATATTGTCCCGATCAAGGTCCCACTCAAACATTTATTTGTTTTGGGTGGTCATGCCCACTAGTATGTAGGCCTAGTTTACACTTAACCTATTACTCCTAAAAATGATAATTTCATTGGATTTCATCTTAGTTCTACTTGCAGTTTAATATGTTAGATATAAATCTAGATACATCTAATTTCTATCTTCAGCCTAACTATCCTGATTAGGATATAAAAGTAGTTCATTGTATCCCAATAAGGAGAAAATGTAAGCTATCAAGTTGTAGAAATAGTGCATACAACCTAATAGAAAAAAAAATACATATCAGTCTTAACTCAGTAAATAGCTACAGATAAAAGCATAATTATGTATACTCACACAATATGGAGGATTAATCGAAATGAACACAAAATAAAGATAAGTTGTAAAACTATAAAAATAGTTCACAAAACAAGACAATTGTTAAAGAAAATACATACCAGTAACTAACTTAGTAAATAGTTACCAAGAACACATGCATACTTAGATTCATTGAATGAAAAATTATTACCAAAAATGAAAGTTAAATCATCATTAGTTTTAAACAAACATAATTGACATACATTAACAACAATGAAAAATACACAAACTCATACCTATATGGAACAAAAATATCTAATAAAAGAGAATTTTTCATTATACATGACGATGAAAATAACATCAAAATAGATTAGAATTGATAGATATCAAGGTCTTTCAACAAGTCCTCTTGCCTTTACAATAATACCAAAAATCTACATATTTATTTCCAATGTAGGATACATAAGATTTCAAGGAAAAACTATGATAGCGTAAGTCTTCCCTTGCCTTCATTCCATCCTCACAAGTTCTGAAAAATCCCCACCACTTGACTGAACCCCCCCCCTCCTTCCTAATTTGTGGAGACATTATCTCTTTATAAGAATGGAAGGTTTTCTTACTCATTGATTTTAGCTTTAAAAGTCTCTATTTCAAACCTACAATCCAAAATATAAATATTGTTAGACCAAATATGATTTGATAAGGTATATAAAATTAAATTTAAAAATAAGATAAAACTAAAATCTAAAATCATAAAACAAATAAAACTAAATTTACATAAAATACGCTTATAATAAAACAAAAATTAAAACTAACTGAAGTAAACTAACACTAAAATTAAACAAAATTAAAATAAATTATTTCATGCTTTCTCTCAATGATTAAAGGAGGCTTTTTCCATTCATTATCTCATGGAATCTTGACAACAATTTGTTATTTGAAATCTTAAATAAATGTATTTCCATATCTGTTGTCGCACATAATTTTTGTTGTTATGTCTTCTGTTCTACCTTTAGAGTCCATATAACTAATGGATATTTTGCATGTTGAAATCAACATAGATGCCAAGAGGGTGAACTTGGAGATAATGATTACATAATAAATTTAGAGCTGATTTGGTATTTGGTTGAGAGAATATCTCAACCCAAGTACATCCACTCACGAAATCTATACCAAAGACATCGTCATCGATGAGACCACAAGCATATGAATCTATCTCTTTGTTAGTGTTTCCCATTTTCATCTACTTCCATAGAGGCAGAGCGACCTGAAGGTCAAGTTGACTACTCACTATACTTCTGATTTTGCAAGTCAGTCTCGAATTGGTACCCCCTGCTTCGAGCCAAAAATTAATGTGGAGACATGGCTATGAAAATCCTATAATTTTGTCTTTGTCATGGTAAATTGTTAGTAGTATGTTGTCAAAACCTGATAGCACTCATGGCTGGGATGCGACTTACATAAGGCCAATAAAATAATCACTTGAGGCATATATCTTTATCTGTGGTAGGAGATCTAATTTGGGGGGGGCTGCTCGATATTTCATATTGCACTCTCAACTATTCACATTTATGAGAGATATATAATGTGCACTGGAGGAGGAGATCATTAGCATAGATTTGTTTGACGTTTATTGAGTGATGTATTTTAAAGTTTGCATTAGTGCTATATTTGTATTTGTAAATTTTATGTGATGAAGAACCAACAATAATAATAGAGTAACATAATTCAAATTAGTGGTTCTTGTTGTACACAGTGCCACAAGAACATAGACCATTCTCATTTTCACTCGGTATTCCAACCAAGCATAGAAACTCAACCTACTATTAGCTAGGCATACCACCTAATTAGGGCGTCATGCTTTTGATTGATTGACTACTTTCCTAGTCCAACAAGAACAAGAGCATGGATTTTATTGCCTTTTAGCTTGAGCGTTTCCTTTCTAATATGGAGACGAGAGTCATACTGGTGAAGTGGTCGACCAAAGCTCCACCCCAACCCCTTCGAAGGTAGTTTAGGTCAATGGTAGGAATAGTTGTTTCCTTACCTTCCTGGGTGTGTAAGCCTCTCTACTGGATAGCAGCATAGTTCTATAATGTGTGATTTTCTGTTGGATGGCTAGTGATAGTTTGTTGGCTGGCCCTTGTTGAAACCTGATAAAAGCTCTTGTTAGTTTATTACCATGTTTCTCCTTCTTCTCCTAGCATTGTTTCGTTGATTTGACTATGTTTACGACCTGTTATAAAGTTGATGGGTCATGTAAATCCAAGACCATCAATTACATGTTATCCTTATATGTTGCTATGTGTGTGTGTGAAAAGGTCAAGTTGTATGATAAAATTATGAACACATTAAGTACCCAAAAACCTATCCTAGATAATTATCAGATAAAACGAGCTATGTCATTTGACAGATTGGATTTTTTCCATAGGATGGTTCAGTTACTTGGATATTTTTTCTTCTTATGAAAATTAAAACGAGCTATGTAACTTGGCAGAATAAAGTATGTCAATATTATTGATCATGAAAGTCCGTCAATGATGATGAAATACAGTTGTACCTTAAATGAGTCAAGTGGGAAGCTCAAATATTGTGGTGGAGAAAGAGTGTGGTATGTGAGCTTTTAGAGTGGGTAGAAGTCCCAGTGAAGAGCATATCAAACAAATGTGACATATATGTGAACTGTAATTTGTCATTTTTTTTGTGATGTTAATTTTTACATGTAAATAATGCTTACATGATAAATTAGAGATGGTTTGGTAATTGGTTGAGAGAATATCTCAAACCCCATATCCATATTTGGAATTATTTGGATATACTTCCAACTATATATATATATATATATATGTATCATTGCTATGATTGAATTCATGAAAAAGATATTTTGTAGTGAGCAATCGGGTTTCTTTGTGGTGAACATCTATGCCAATATGAAATCAGAGAGATCAACTATCATATAGATAATATGTGTGAAACATAAATCAAAATACATTCATAGGAAATAAATTAGATATATTTTTAGATTTCATATCTAATCCCTCGAGAGAAAGCACCATTTAAGATTTACCATAATATAGATACTTGAAGTTTCATAATATTCATTTTGATTTCTGACATCTATACATTTAAAAACAAAACTAATAATAATTAGAACAAACTTTATAAAAAATCAAAGTTAAAATCATACTTTAATCATTTTCATATTTTCAAGCACTTCCTCACCAATTTGGAAACAATAACTTTCTCAAATTATTCTCCTCAGTGTAAGCTTTCCAGTGAGCTATTTCATGCTATATTTATCCTTCTAGAATGGTAGATATGGCCTCCCAAAATATTGCTCAACCACCGTAGATTTAGGTCGTGAATTAATTTTAGCCATTATGCTAAAATCAATATCCCACATGCATTATGCACTTGACGGTTTATCATGTATTTTAATATTACAAAATATCGTATAAAAGTCAGTTGGAAAAAATAGGAGTCTACATTAAGTGTTTGACTCTACAAATAATATCCAAATTAACCACAGTTAAAAATAAATTAATTAATTAAAAAAATAAAATAAAATCAAAAGTCAACCACTGAATATAAAATAAATTAAGTACTTGGTAAGGTGAGGTAAGGAGTACCAGGTAAGGTGAAGTTCAAAAATATAGTTTAATAGGGTTAATTGCAATAAAATCAAAAGTCAATCACTGAATCAAAGGAATAAATTAAGTTGGGAAATGTGATGTCCGGTAAGGTGATCTATGATAAGTGAGATAGATAAGATATCTTGTAAGTGGTGAAGTGTAGTAGAATGATAATGCATAAATGAAATACCATATAAAATGAAAATAAAATAAGAATAAAAAACTTATCAGCCATGGGATTCTATCGACCATCCATCGAATTCCGAACAAATTTTATCAACTAACATAAATAATTTATGTTACTCGGGTTCTGTTAACTAATGTCACATATTGATTATCGAGACATCAGGTACCATATAATGCAATAATTATAAAATTATTTGAACGTGATATATCAATAATTTGATATTCTCTAGATTCTGACCATTGAGCACTAGATTCTGGTAAGGTGATCTATGATAAGTTAGATAGATAAGATATTTGGTACGTGGTGAAGTATAGTAGAATGATAATGCATAAATGAAATACCATATAAAATAAAAATAAAATAATAATAAAAAACTTATCAGCCATTGGATTTTATCGACCATCCATCAAATTCTGACCAAATTTTATCAATTGACATAAATAATTTATGTTACTCGGGTTCTGTTAACTAATGTCACATATTGATTATCGAGACATCAGGTACCATATAATGCAATAATTATAAAATTATCTAAACGTGATATATCAATAATTTGATATTCTCTAGATTCTGACCATTGAGCACTAGATTCTGGTAAGGTGATCTATGATAAGTCAGATAGATAAGATATCTGGTAAGTGGTGAAGTATAGTAGAATGATAATGCATAAATGAAATACCATATAAAATAAAAATAAAATAAGAATAAAAAACTTATCAGCCATCGGATTCTATCGACCATCCATCGAATTCTGACCAAATTTTATCAACTGACATAAATAATTTATGTTACTCGGGTTCTGTTAACTAATGTCACATATTGATTATCGAGAAATCAGGTACCATATAATGCAATAATTATAAAATTATCTAAATGTGATATATCAATAATTTGATATTCTCTAGATTCTGACCATCGAGCACTAGAGTCTAGTAAGGTGATCTATGATTAGTCAGAAAGATAAGATATCTGGTAAGTGGTGAAGTATAGTAGAATGATAATGCATAAATGAAATACCATATAAAATAAAAATAAAATAAGAATAAAAAACTTATCAGCCATCGGATTCTATCAACCATCCATTGAAGTCTGACCAAATTTTATCAACTGACATAAATAATTTATGTTACTCGGGTTATGTTAACTAATGTCACATATTGATTATCGAGACATCAGGTACCATATAATGCAATAATTATAAAATTATCTGAACGTGACATATCAATAATTTGATATTCTCTAGATTCTGACCATCGAGCACTAGATTCTAGCAACCACATTTTGACCATGGGCATCAGATTTTGAGGATTAGATATTTACCACCTGGTATTGGATTATTTCCATTGAAAAGTAAATTTGTGTCTCGAATTCAAAATTAGATAAATTTTATATTTTTGGAAAGCATGATGGTGGCCTTAAATTATGAAATTATCAAAATAAATGAAGATAATTTTTATAACCTAATTAATGCATTAAAATTAAGATATGCACTAATTTCATATGTTAAAGAAATAAAATATAGGATCCTACTATATGTACATAAAGCCAAATAAATTAAAGAGTTAAATAATATCTAATTGATTTAAGATTCTTCTGTAGGTTTTTTGATGATGGGTTGTGATACTTAGCTTGAAATGTCGATATAATTTTTTTTTATCGCGCAAGAATCCAAACACTTTCCAATGAAAACTTGAGAGAACACTAGAACGTTGATTCAAAAGTTTTGACAACCCACTCTTACATAAATCGAGGTGTGAAACTGCTTTAAGTGAGTCTAGAAGAGCATGTAGGAAAGTTGCATAAACTAAAAAAGTGATATTCATTATGAATGCGAGGAGAATGTGATAGATAAACAAGTTTTTGAAATGTACGTAAAATCATACATGCATTTAACGATTTAACTTCCATGCATGTAAATACATAAATGACTTTACTCTTTTCACATCACTTGGCCATCATCTCATGAAAAATAGAAAAAAATAATTGATGATATGAAGTGTGAAAAGCTAAGAAACCAAGAAAGGAAGACCATCAAATTAGTTCTTCAAATCAGGCAAAACAAAATCAAATACAAGAAAAAATAATGATTTTAGAAATTTAATAGGAAACTCTTAATTTTCTAATATTAATAAAAATAGGCTTGTTGTCAATCAACAAATAACGATGCACTAGGAAAAGCAATTATCTCTGTTATTAATATATTGGGGATTAAGTTTATTAAAAACTAGATGATGTGTTTCACAAAATTCCTAAATATTTTACAATATCTCATGGGTCCCACAAAAGGAAATTTTAACAGTATAAATTCAAAGAATTCAAGTACTTAATATGTGCTCTATCTTTAAACAAGGAATCCAAAATAAAGAAATTTAATTTATACTATTCTCATAATATTGAATAGAAAAGGTACTAATATGGAATTTTGTAATAAGAAAACATCTAGTAGGTGCAACCCTCTTTTTCCTGGCATTGATTCACTTCCCATGAGCATCCATAACCCCAATAAAGGTGTTTCAATATCCTACAAGCATGTCCTCATTGGCAGTGAGTTTTCATAGCCTCGATGGGTTTTCTTTTACTTCTCACACTTTGCAGTGTTTCCAACTCCCTTATATTGAATTTCACCATTCAATATTTGATTTGTAGAAAATTGAAATATGCAATTGGGTGAAGAGAGTGAGGTGGCACAATAGATTTTATTTTATAGAAAAAATGTAATACTTTAAAATTTTGACCCCAAAATTTTCCCATGAACTATCATTGTAAATAATTTTTTTAATGTAGTGGGATGAGGCGTGGGATTCAATGAAAACATTGTCATAGAATCTTTGCTTTACTTAAAGAGAACCATTGCAATTTGAAATATGTCTTAATGTTCCTCCATAATCACTAATCAATGCAAAAAAAATGAATCTTAATATAGATGTTTTAGATAAATAAATCCCTATAAAAAATATATATACCTTACTTGTGTAGCCTTGAAAAGTTTCCCCATAAAAAAATTTGAAAACACGATAAACGCAAAATTTGAAACCAAAGGTCTTTGGAGGCAGCATAGTGGTAAAGTCACTCTCGTAAATACGGACAGGTCTTGTGCTCAATCTTGAGCAAGGTTGTGGCCCACCACGAGAGATTAACCGATCCGGGCCAAGCCCATGACCTTTTATAGAATATTTATGGATAGAGATCTCACTGCGATGCTCTGTGTGTTGCAGCCCTAACCTAGGCATCAACGCACCCCGTGCTGTTTGTTTCTGCTCGCTGTCAGATCTATGGCTCCTCCGATGGATATCCCGGAGGTGGCTCCTCTGCTAGATCATGCCCAGGAATTCTTGCCTTTGATCAATTCTTTAAACCCTCCTCGACCTAGACCAACAATTACCAAATTCATCAAGAAACTAGAGGGCATTCACGAAGTCTCTCTTCCCCATGAAATCCCCCATATAGAAGCTCTCTCGCTCGCTGAAAAAGGACTCATTGGGAAATTTACAGGTTTGTGGCCTTCAGCAAAGACGGTTCAAAAATGGGTCGAACAGAACTGGACAGATAAGATCAATGGGAAAATTTCAATCAGATTCTGTGGTAGAGGCTATTTCACTTTCCATTTCGAGACATAATAAGACAAGGATCTAATATTCAGAAATGGGCCATACTTCATGGACACTAAAGGGCTCTACCTAAACAAATGGATGCCAGATTTTGATCATGAGCTTGACATCCCCAATGTTGTTCCTATCTAGGTTCACCTCCCTCACCTCCCCCTGCATTGCTGGGGTGACGACTCAGTTCGAGCAATCGGGAACGCAGTAGGAAAGTTCATAGAAAGAAGTGAGCTGAAGGACATCATGAAAGCATGCACCAGGATCTGCGTAGAAGTGGATTTGGGGAAAGGTCTACTAGAGGCGATTAAACTAAAGGTTGAAAACTGGACTCACATGCAACAACTAGACTACGAACAAATTCCTTTCAAGTGTAAGGTATGCCATGAATACAGTCATTTTGCTAATAGATTTACCAAATTTATTGAGTTTGAAAACACTGATCTAGAAACCCAATGGGAAACCGTAAAAAAGAAGAAAATTGTTCCGAACCCAAGAAACTCAGGCATCCCTTTTGCCAAAAATTCTCAATCTGCTGCCGCCCTTGGCTACACATTGTGCAATCCCTCTTCAACCCCTTAGCCTAACCCTAATCCTTCCCCTGACCCCTCTCCCAATCCCTCCCCCATCCCTCCTCTTGCCTCCTCAAACCCCTTTTCATCCCTCGTCTCTTCAGAGGAGGACCCCCTTCAACCCTCCATTCTTCTTCTTGGATCCCCTCAAATCTCCCCTTCCAAATCCTGCCCTCCTTCCTCCTCCGCTGAACCTTCCTCTGCTCGTATTATCACAAGGAATGTTTCCAAAGAACATGGGGTCATTTTGGATATCCTTAAAAAGCCCGGTCCCGGAAGGAGATGATCCAAAAATCTTCGAGATGAAGCAGCCCAGAAGGACATTGCCCTTGGAGTCCAGGACCCTATTGAATCCTTCATTGGAGGTAAAATCTATAGAGAAACAAGCTAGAATGAATTAGGAGGGAACAGAGGTCCTCAACCTGCATTCCTGAAATGATGAAATCCCTCTCTTGGAATTGTAGGGGGCTAGGGAACTCCTCAAAAAACTCAACTCTAAGAGACCTTCCCAATCAAGAAAAACCTGACATCATTATCCTTCAAGAAACAAAGCAAGGAGAAAGAGACATGGAAAATATTATAAACAAAGTGAAGAGTTACATGGGCACTGTGATGGAATCCAGAGGTGCCTCTAGAGGATTCAGGACCATTTGGAACCAAAATTCCTGGAAACATATTGCAGCTGTCAAGACTCAAAACTGGATCAAAGTCAATCTTTAGAGCATTCAAGAGAACATTGTGATCACTATGTACAACATATAAGGGCCAAATCATTACAAGGATAAAGAAATCTGTTGGAGCACCATGAAAGCAGATATAGACAGTGAAGGTAATAATTATATAATCATTGGAGGAGGCCTTAACTTGATCCTCCATGCCAATGAAAAAATAGGAGGCAACTTTACCAGTGATTCCTCAAGAAATCAGTTTGAATCTATAATCCAAGACCATGACTTGGTCGACACCATTCCCAAAAATCTAAAATTCACATGGAGCAATCAAAGAATTGGAGTTGGGAACATTATGGAGAGGCTTGACTGCTTTATTGTGGCTATCCCTCTAATCTCACATTTCTCTATAGCCTCTTCTAGTATTATTTCTTTCTTTGCCTTTGAACACTACCCCGTTACCCTGTCCCTAGGAGATTAGTCCTCCATAGGACCTCTCCCTTTCATATAAAATCCTCTTTGGAATGTTTACCCTGAAGTCAGATAGATCATGCTTCACCCATGGCAACAACATGTTGAGGGCCCCCCCATGTACATCTAGGAATCAAAACTAAAGCAAGTTCGTATGATGCTTAAAGATTAAGATAAATTTCAATACAAGGAACCTGGAAAAGTCAGAAATGAAATCAAAATGAAGCTAGAATAAGTTCATATCGACATTGACACTTATGGAGTGAATCAAGAAAAGCAGGAGGAGGATAAATGTCTATACGGGAACCTATACAAAGCTAACAAAAACGAAGAGGAGAAATGGAGGCTTGAATCAAGAAACCTTTGGCTTGAGGCTGGTGACAAAAAAACATCCTTATTTCATAAATAATCCATAGTAAGAAAGACAAGGAATAACATCTCATTCATTACTGATGATGAAAGGGAAGTTCACAAAGATCAGGAAGGTATCAAGGCTACAACTTACAACCATTATAAAAATATACTCTCAGAAACAAAAACTCCGAAGGATTTTTCCGATCTCTTGAATTACATTCCCAAGATAATAATGGATGAGATTAATAACACCTCACAAAAAATATTGAGGAGACTAAAATTCTCAAAGCTATTTGATCCTTGCATCCAGACAAGTCTCCAGGACTAGATGGCTTCTCCATTAGTTTCTTCCGAACCTTTTGGGAAGTCATCAAAAAATACCTTACCAAAATGATTCAGTGGGTACATAAAAAATAAGAAGATCGGTGGTTTTACCAACTCCACCTTCCTCACCCTTATACCTAAAGAAAACTGTGGCTCCTCATTCTCCAGATTTAGACCCATTTCCCTCTACAATTCTTCTTATAAAATCATAACTAAAATCCTCGAAACCCGCCTTAAGCCTCACCTCCCTAACCTCATATTTGAAAATCAAGGTGGCTTCATCTCTTAAAGAAAAATCTCTGAATCTATTCTTTTGGTTCAATAAGCCATTCATTCGAGTATAATGAGATCTGAGAAATGATTTATCTTGAAACTTGACCTTGCTAACACCTTTGGTAGAGTAAGACAATCCTTTCTCCTTTCTGTCCTCCAAACTATGGGATTTGAAAATGACTTCATATCCCTCATCAATGCCTGCATCTCCAACCCTTGGATCTCTCCCTTAGTCAATGGAAGGCCAAGGAAATTATTTCAATCTACCCGAGGTCTCAGGCAAGGCTGCGCTCTTTCTCCCTTTATTTCCATCCTCCTGGCAAAGTCTTTTAGCAGAGCCTTGGATCATAAGTGAAAAGTTGGTCTCATCACTATAATCAAGTTCAACAACAGAGTTAAGAACATGAATCACCCTCAATTCGCTGATGACACCCTTTTGATGGGTGTAGCCACATGCATTATTGCTTAGAGATTCAAAACAATTCTTGACAAGTTTATGCTTTTTTCACGAGGGTTGATTAATTATCATAAAAGTTGCATCTATGGGTGGAATGCAACAAATAGCACCTTGCATAGCATTGCTCAAATTTTTGGAGTCTCCTACAAGATAAATTGGACCCATTTTAATTACCTTGGGATGCCAGTTAGTCCTGGACCCCTTAAGGCCGAGGTTTGGAACATCACCATCGACAAATTGTAAAAGAGATTGCAGCAATGGGGATCTTCCTGGCTTAATTTGGTTGGGTGCACAGTCCTCTTAAAATATGTTCTCACTGCCTTGTCTCTGTATCACTTCTCCTTGATTCACGCTCCTTCTAGTATTCATCAAAAAATAGAAGCTGTTTTAAGGAACTTCTTATGGCAGGGAGGGAAAAATGAAAAGAAGAAATTCAATTTAATTAAATGGAGACAAAATTCCCAAAATTATGATCATGGTGGACTTGGTATTTGCTTTCCAAATCTTTTGAACAATGCCTTTGGGGGGGAATTTTTTGGTGCCTCATCACAAGACAATAATCTTGGTGGAAGCAAGTTTTGGAGACCAAATATCTCACCACTGCTAGACATAATCTTCTTGATCAAGCTATCCCAATCATACCTTGTTCCAGAACTTGGACTTTATGAAAAAAAGCCATTCCATTTATCAACAGAAATATTTCTAAAGTTCCTCAAGGAGGAATCAACATTAACATATGGGAGGATATAATCATGGGGTAGTCTCCCCTGACTGACACCCAGAGCATCCATCGTATCCAAAAATTTCTCAGGAGTTAAGATATAAATACCATGGATCAGATTTCTAAGTGGGACGAGAAATCCAATGCATGGAATTGGTGACTCTTCCCTATTCCTCCCCCTCATCTTGAGGCCGAACTAGAAAACCTGAAAGTAATGCTACATGGAGTTGCTCCACTAGTTAAAGGCAACCAAGACAGTTACCGGTGGGATCCTTCAGGCTCAACATACTTAATTAAAGTGGCTTATGGATCCATTCTCAAAGATCAGTTTCCCTCTCCCCTATGGCCCATTTGGAAGCTCATTTGGAAATCAAAATCCCTTCCTAAGATAAAAATGTTCATTTGGATTTTCTTAAAGACAAAATATTTACCTTTGATAACTTAAAAAAAATAGGTATCTGTGGTCCCTCGAGATGCTCCCTCTGTCAAAAAAATGAAGAGACTGTGCTCCATCTCTTTGTGAGATGTCCCTTTGCCAAATAGTGCTGGAGTGACCTCACAAATTTCTCCCAGATTGATCTATCAATTATAAATTCGATCTCATAGTTGATAATCAACTAGAAAAAAGGATATCCCTAGGGAAAAAAGAGAAAAAACATTTCCAGAAGGGTAAGGGACACCCTCTCATATGTACTTCTCTAGAGTATCTGGCTGGAGATAAATAAGATGATCTTTCAGGATAAAAAACCATGCCCAAGAATCTCTCAAAGCAAGACCTGGAGCCTCACAGTGGAGTCGATTTTATCCAAAAAAAACAACCATTTCAAATTCACTGACCTTTAAGCTGAAGAAAGAATATTTCTGGGGAGAGCTCTCAACAATCCTAGATATAGAACTACTACAATCAAGAAAACCCTTCAAAAGGAGCAATGGAAGATAAGGCTCAAGGAAAAAGAATTCATTGACTGGATGGATGAACACAATAGACCTGCATTTTTCTTTGATGGAGCATTAAAGGCCAACCCAGGCATTGCTGGGGCAGGAGGCCTCATAAAGGATGAGCTCGACAACGTTTTGACCTCATTTGAATGGGGTCCCGGCTCTCTGTCAAACAACAAAGCTGAGGTCTATGCTCTGCTCAAAGGACTCCAAATGATAAAGAGCCTCAACTTGTCTAACACTATGGTATTTGGGGACTCTTCCATTGTTATTAATATGATGATAAATGATAATCAAACCCCCAACATAGCTCTCTGCAGGCTCATCAACATATGTCGTATTTTGATCAAAGATATGAACAATCTCTCTTTCTACCATATCCTCAGAGCTAATAATAAGCAAGCAGACAATTTGGCTAAAAAAACCTGTAGTAGACCAGCTGGTGAAATGCTTAGTCAGGATGGTATTTCCTTCTCACCCCTGCCATGATTCTCTCTCTACCATCATATCTTTCTTGTATTATTTTCTATAAGATTTTGTCTGTGCTGATCAGAGCTCCCCATCCTTGTAGAATCGCCCCTCCCATGACCTTATCCTCTCATAATCCTCGCCACTATCCTCCCCTCCTGTCTTCCTGCTCTATTTATTTACTCCCTCTCTTTGAAATTTCATTCCACCTCTTCTTCTGTGATTTCTCCCATCTGTCCCGGCCAAGATATTGGCTCTTTATCCCTCCTGAGTGGATGTGTGAACAACCAGTCTATTTTTCCACATGTTCCCTGCCTCTCGAATACCGATCTCCTTTGCGATCCAAAGCCCTTTGCCAGAATTCTACGCTTGTTGTTCTGCCTGCCTTCACCCACAACCCCCTTGTGAACTATCCCAGCACAGCCTCACCTCCAACCTTTGTTTTGCGAGCCCCTGCTCAGTTCACTGGTAACACTATGAGAAGCAAAAATTGTTTTCACTGTGAAGATCTTCAACCAGAAATGGAACAGATTCGAGGACAACATAAGATCATGGAAGAAAAACGTTAAGTGGATATAGCCTTCCTTCAGCAATGGTCTCAGTCCTATCAGAACCAGCTCCTGGAGATCACAAATCGATGTGCTCAGGTGGAAGAATCTCTCCAGATTCTGAAACACATCTTAGACAAACGCTCAGATCCTAGTTCTAGCTCAAACAATGTAAGAAATGCCAGTCCTGATGACAATGCTGATGCCTCAACTAGACGGCCAATCAGAATTTACTAATCCTCATTCCTCCCCTTTCTCTTTTTCTCATGTCTTTTAAATTCACTCTCATGCTTTCACAGTTTTTTAGAATCTATCTTGAATATTTAATGTAGTATAGTGTGAACACTCGAAACAATGGAGGCTCCACATTTTGTGTTTGCATCCTTCCTTGTTTGTCCTCAGCACTATCAGAATGTAACAAGGAAATCTATCCTTGTTTTTTTCAAATATAGCAACCAACTTTGTCAAAAAAAAAAAAATTGAAACCAAATCAAAAGAAAAATAGATGAAGTACATTACTTTTTTTCACAAAAATTAGGTCCAAAACATACTTATTCATATAAAAAAAGATATCAAATAAATCATAATATGCTATGTTCAGTTTATCAAGCCTTTTATGGAGACATAGATAAAATTAAAACAAAAAAATGCAACCTCAACCAATATCATCAATTAGGTGACATCAAATTTTAATTCATGTTGTTCATTTAATTGATTTTTTTGCCTCACAATTTTAAAAATATGATTACACTAAACATTCTACAACTAATATCTTAATTTATAATCATAAGTTAAAAGTAGGAATCCAAAAGAAATTTTGAATTAATTAAATTATGAGTGAGATGAAAAATAACTAAGAAAGACGAAAAGCTAAAGAAACTTCTTTGAATGTATTATGATGATGATTCATCTCCAACTTGATAATGATGTATCATTACACAACTATATTATTTGAATGAATAAAAAATAGTGAATATACTTTTGAAAATAAAAACTAATTTAATTAATCTATATCTACACCTATTCTAAGCTACAATTATTATTAAAATCTATGTGCAATCATACTTCCTTTGTGGCCATCCTCGTAAAAGTAAGTCTGCAAGCACATGTCCATAAAAAAATTAATAATAGAAATTAGATTAATGTGGTATGAGAAAATAAAATAATTACATTACATAGATTTATGTGCATTATGAATAATATAAAAAACATTATTATTTATAGGAAAATGTGCTTGAAAAGATTTCTCTAACTATGTTTTGATTCCACCATGAAAATCACTATGGTAAAAATGAAACTATTGGAGGAAAGATATAGTTGGATCAGATATCTATTGCGACTGGTATGAAGTAATTTCATGTAGAAAGATGTTATATTGATTTTCTTATTTACAACATGGATGTTAGAGAATCAGAAAGGAAAAAATAATCTCTAATATTCTTTCTTATTCTCTCTTATTTACTTTTGATATTTTTTAGTTATAATTATTTTCTTCTTATATTATTTCTTATTAGATCATCAAGAAAATATAAAAGAAAATGAACATAGATCAAGGACACGAGATGTAGGCCAGTAGCCAGGGAAAAACCCCACTCTCAGGGAAAACCTAGTCAATAATTCTTCCTTCAATAGTGATTCTTGAGATTCTAGACCTTGACTTGGACTTCCTCCACACCAAGTCAACCTTCTTTTTGATCGTTCCTGAATCTGGCAACATTAGTAGTAGTAGTAGCACTATGTAGCATTTTCTTTGACTTGGAACTTGGACCTTTCTTCTGGAACTTTGATCTTGAGGGAAAGAATTAAATATTGCTTCTACGAGTTCAATTTTGAGCCAATACAACTTCTCAGGGCAAAAACATCCAACAGAATCAACTTTGACCTCTTATTCTCTTGGTAGTAGCAATAGGAAGCACCTGATGCGACAACTGATGAATTAAATCATGGAGAACTTCGATATTCCAAACTATAACACATGAGAGAGAGAGATTATCACCAAAATTTCGATTTTATTCAATTCATTTAGCTTGCATGAAACCACACTCCAAAAGACCTCTTCCTTCATAACACACTTTTCCCTGATGCGACAAAAGATATCAAATTTCAGAGTGTGTGTGAGATGTATCCAAATGAATTAAATCTCCTTGTATTTATAGCCTTCTGATGGGTTCGAATTACTGGACTTGAGGCTGACATGATTACTTGAAGGCAGACTTGATGTGGAGGCTCCATAAATCATATTTTACTAAATACTTGACCTATTTTCATGATTCAAAAGCGCAATATGAGTCAATTTAAATCTGCAATAATGCTACAGACTCAAAATAAAACCTAGAAGTCCACAATGTGGAATTTTACCTAAAATAATATGACCCAAGCATGAAACCCATGCTTTAATAAGTCATTTAATAATAATATAATTTTTTTTCTTTATTATTTTGACAAGTACAATAAATATTGAATCAAATACAATTTATGAAGACCTAATCTAGTTACAATCTTCAACACTCCCTCTTAAATAGGGAGGTATTCATAATACAATAGCAAAAGGTAGATCTCAACTATGTGAACTATGAAGAATATTTAGACACTTAAGTGTCATGGACTAGATTCCTGACTAGGGAAATCTATCCATTGGTCACTCAACAATTTATGAACCACAATTCCATGGACTAGATTCCTGACCAGGGAAATCTATCCAGGTGAGACTAATATGGACTAAAGATTTCACCCTTTATAGGTACCATCACCTTATGTAATAACCATCACCTAGGGAATAGCTGCACACTCTCCCGATGCAATCCTCCTTATCAGACATCAACAAAAATTGTCGACCTGATGTAATTCTAGGAAATGATTCACTCACAAAACCTAAACTCCCTTGATCCAACAGATCAAGGATAACCAAACTCTCCCAATCAAACTGATTGGTAACCAACATGCTATCGAATCCTTCGATACATTCACCTGCACAAATACAACCCCAATAAAAAATACACTTTCAAATAAATAATCAAAGAAAACCTTTGGGTTTTTATGTTTCCCTTCAATTAATCTCAATAGTTCTATCAATTGAACATTTGAGAAAATATTCCTTTCCCTACTTTACATGTAGAAAAATCTATTTTAGCATATATTCTCCAATCAAGACTTATGTTGTGCCCTCCCTTTTAACGAGGGAGAGATATTTTATCGAGACTCCCTATTCATTAGGGGAATTTTGAGGTCTAAAATGGGCCTCCTAAGGAAATTATAAAATAATAGTGGAACTAATAAAGTAAGATTTGATTACATCATCAAATTTTAGAGGGAAAAAAGAAAAAAACTGTTTTTTCAACTCGTATTTTCAACTTATCTCCCAAAGTTTTTACTCAAATTTCGAGCGAGAGTACTCATTAGATGAAAAATTTAATTCCTCATCCAAGGAGTACCCATGTTGCATACTTTCGATGGATCCTGCTACACGAAAAATGTTAAATACAAGAAAAACGTGATTGCAACCACGTTTTTTCATGTATTTCTCTTTTTCATGTAGCAGGGTCCATCGAAAGTATGCAACATGGGTACTTCTTGGATGAGGAATTAAATTTTGCATCTAACGAGTACTCCCACTCAAAATGTTAATAAAAACTTTGGGAGATAAGTTGAAAATACGAGTTGAAAAAGTAGTTTTATTATTTTATTATTTTTTAATATTTTTACCCTTTTATAAGAATCCTATTGGTTCTTATAAAGTTTATTTTTTTTGTACATTTTTCTTAGGAGGCCCAATTTAGACTTCGAAATTCCCTTAATGAATGTAGGGAGATTAACTTCTTCCTTCGGTGTTGGATAATCTTTCATGGCTTCCATCCTTCTCATCATATTGACTTCTCTTATGGACTTATTCACCAATATGATGTACTTACATATCTTATATAGAAAATACAACCAATTATGTAGAAGCATGAAGTTAGTCATAACAAAAACTTACAGTAGCGGAAGCATTTAGAATTTTCATAATCAATAAGAGACTATACTTCAATACTTCAATCGTCTAGTCCAGGTTTGATACAAACCCTTAAATTATATCAGTAATTCAATCAAGATAACATAAGATTATTTTTGTCATATAGTGATCCTTAGAAACAAGTCAAAAGAAAAATGAAGGTATCTAGGAACTTTCGGAAGCCATATGATAAACTATCTATTAGATTTTTATGTAGACCCAATATTTTATTCAATCAAGGAAAATCCAACATGAATAGCTTTTACTAGTGTTTGATGTAAACCCTATTTTTTTCCATCTGCAAATTTTCATCAAACATTGTATAGATTCAGTTGAATACACATACTAGATAATTTTAATCATTACTAGGGCTTATATGTAAACCCTAGACTTTTCAATCATCATCCTAGAACTTCAATCTTTGACTAGAGCTTGTTTCCAAACTATAGAACTTATGACCATTAGAAATTGAGTCAACACATATTTCTAGGAGATTACCGTCAAGCATAAGCATATCATATGATTAGAAAATATTTAATATATCATACATACATTGACCTAGACTAATCTAGGTATTCACTCAAAGAAATATATACCTAGGGTTTTATTCCTAAGACTTTTCATAACAAGGGTTTTGCTTGTAGACCTAAACAAAACCTAGGGTTTCAGTTCATTCCAAAGAAAACCCTTATTCTCTCAATACTTAAAAGGTTTTATATTTCAAACAAAATCATTTCAACCCTAATTAGTTAGAGCTTCATTTATCATATCAAAATCCCAAACACGAAAGTATCAATATATTAACCAAAATAGAAATTTCTTCATTAATAGCCCTCAGTAGGTTTAGGGTTTCTCATATTATCAAAATATCCTTAGGTTAGGGTTTCCAGAGAACCTGTAAAGGGCTCTATTTATGAAAACAATTTGAGGTATATAAAGTTTGTATATTCATCAGATGATGAATCATCCCAAACAAGAATGTTTTAAGATTATGAAAGCTAGACACAACATCAATTAGTAATGTAGAATGGATATACCAAAAAAGGAATAACAAGACTTTATAATCTATGAAATACCTTTTATTCTTTGAAAAACCTTTTTGGTTCCAATGATTTTTCTAGTGAGGGCTTCCTTCTTAATCCTTGAGGCCTTCTTCCATAATTCTTGAGCAGGTTAATTCCTAGACAAGGAAATAGAGGTAGAAAAATGATTAGTATTTAATATAAAAACTTTAAATAAGTACATGAAAAAAATAGAGAGGGAATGAGATACTTATCTTGAGGAGTTGTCGTGGGCTCCCTCCAAAGCTTTAAGGGAAACCTAAAAACTTATAAAACAAGAAAATTTTCTTTCTAAATTATGCTAAACCTATATCTAAACATAAAATATACAAATGAAATATCTAAAGCTAGGAGCAAGGGGCTTAGTAATGTAAGTCGCTTATGTCATTTTCTTTGGGATTTCTCTTTTGGGAGAGGATACTTTTTCAACCACATTTTATCTATATTTTTTCTTACTTCTCGGATTGTTAGGACACTCACTTCTATAATGACCCATTTTGTGACAATAATAACATTCAATATTTGACATATCAACTTTCTTTCTTGGCCCTTTCTTCTTGAAGTTTCCTTTGTAATGAGAAACATAAGCATTTGATAATTATTCATTGTTGGCTACCATTGAAATTATTAACTCTTCTTAATTGTAGGTTGTCCATAATTCCTCAAATGTGGGAATTTATTTCTATTTGTTGAGACCTACAACAAATTCACCCCAAGTAGGTGGTAGCCCTAGTATGGTTGTGATCACATGTTCTTTATTTGACACTATTTTATAAATGGTAAGGATTTCATATCTTAATATTTCTATCTTCACAAACAAATTAGATACAATATCCTCCTTGGTCATCTTAGTAGTCCTTAGTTCATTTGTTAGGCTTTCCATCTTTCCAATATTCTTGGTGGTAAATAGTTTTGACAAGGAATCATACATTTCCTGTGCATGATCAATGTTTTCTATGAAGGGGAAAAGGTTGTCCTTTATGCCTTCAACCATAAAATTCATAGCTACTAATTCCAATTCCCTGAATTTTACCTTATTAACATCACTTGATTCTTCTGTGGGCTTCTTCACTTGTCCCTTTACCAAGTCTAAGACCTTGTTCATTTCAAGTAGGAGTTCAATCCTCTTTTTCCAACATCTATAGTTTGAAGCTCTTTAAATCTTGTTCTATCCCTTGATAGTTCTTGACATATTCCTTGAAGGTAGTGAAGATTTATTTCCTTAAAGAGTTTCCTTTAATAAACTTCTTGTGCCTCCTTAATCAAATCCTTGAGACCGTCTTTTTCCTTCTTCCTTCACCAAAGCTCTGATACCATGTTAGAGAATCAGAAAGGAAAAAAGAATTTATTATTCTTGATTATTTACTTGTGATATTATTTAGTTCTTATTTAGTTCTTGTTATCTTCTTTCTTATTAGCTCATCAAGAAAATATAAAAGAAAATGAACATAGATCAAGGACACTAGATGTAAGCCAACATCGAGGGAAAAACCCTTCTCTAGGGAAAACCCAGTAAGTAATTCTTCCTTCAATAGTAATTCTTGAAACTGTAGACCTTGACTCATACTTCCTCCACACCAAGTTATCCTTCCTTTTGATCCTCCCTAAATATGGCAACAACATTAGCAGTAGCATCACTATGTAGTAGTTTCTTTGACCTGGAACTTTGACCTTGCTTATGGAAATTCGATCTTGAGGGAAAGACTTCGATATTGCTTCTAGGAGTTCGATTTTGACCCAGTACAACTTCTCAAAGTAGCAACATACAATAAAATCAACTTCGACCTCTTCTTCTCTTGGCAGCAACAAGTGGTAACACCTGATGCAACAAATGATGCAGTAAATGATGGAGAACTTCGATCTTCCAGACTATAGCACATGAGAGAGAGAGAGAGAGTAGCGCCAAAATTTCAATTTTCTTCAACTCCTTTAGCTTGCCCAAAAATTCACTCCAAAAGACCTCTTCCGTCACTTCACACTTTTCCCCAATGTAACAAAAGATATTGAATTTTTGAGTGTGTGTGATATGTCTCCAAATGAATTCGATCTCCCTGTATTTATAGCCTTCTGATGGGTTCGAATTATTGGAATTGAGACCAACTTGATCACTTGAATGCTGACTTGATGTAGAGGCTCCACAAATCATATTTTACTAAATACTTGATGAATTTTCATGATTCAAAAGTGCATTATGAGTCAATTTAAATCTGAAAGAACCTTATAGACTTAGAATAAAACCTAGAAGTCTACAATGGGGGACTTGACCTAAAATAATATGACCCAAGTATGAAACCCATGATTTAATAAGTCATTTAATAATAATATCAAATTATTTTATTTATTCTTTTGACAAGTACAATAAATATTGAATCAAATACAATTTATGAAGACTGAACCTAGCTACAATCTTCAATAATGGAAAGTATTTACATTAATATGCATTCAAAACTTCTTAAAAAAAAAATTCCAACTAAATTTTGATAAGTTCAAATAAATTAAATTGAAAATATAATAATGATTGTGAAGAGTCCATGGATGGATAAAATAAATGGTATGAATTATGTGAAGCGATTTCAAATATTGAAGCTCGATGAAGATTATTAAATTTGATGGTATTATTATACTAAAATACAATTCAATGTGATATGGCATAATCATTTTTTAAAATTGATAGATCCTAAGGTGCTCATGTTTTAAATTTCCATTAATTTGAATATAATTAATTGGATCATATAACGTATATTCTTCTAGTAATTCATAAGGTAAACCATCATTAATAAATAATTAGAATACTATCATAAATTGTCAACTAGTTGAAATATTTTAGTCATATATATGTCAAAAATAATTAATAGAATATGTGAAACATATAAACTAAAAAAATTTGAAATTTTTTTACGTTTTTATTTACAAAAATAACATCATTATTACACAACAATGAAAACTTATTTATAAAAAAAATATTCCAAACAAGTGTCAATTGAGATATTGAAATCAAAATGAACATTATTATATGCTTGAAGAGAATTTCAAGAACATCACTCACTTTATCAGGATTTTGATTATAAGTTCACAATCATATTTATGAGTGGATATCTATTCGAAAATATCAAAACCATTTTTTATTTTAGAAGGAACAAGATGATAATTCTTTATAACAATATCTATACTAGGACACATCTAGATTCCCCTTTGGATTTTATGAAATGAGAACTTAACATAAATATTGCCATAAGGTTAAGTGTGTCACTGTCATCTCTAAGGGTTATAAAAAATTATTCCTCTCTTACTTAATACAATATAGGTCAGGAATATAAGTATCATTAGATGAAATAAATATGCATGCATTGATTTATAAAATTTATTCATAGGATGATCAATTATTATTTCATAATCTTAAACGTGGCTAATAGAAAATTCATAATTAATCTAACCATAATCGTCTTCTTATATTCTAAAAATGGACTCGTATCTGAAGGAACTACTAAATGAAAATAATTATTGCTATATGAATTACAATCAACAAACAGGTCAGGATATAATGAAAATTGATTTCCATAACATATATAGTTAAATGTTTCTTTGTTAATAAATTGGTAATTACTATTAGGGTTTAAAATTTAAGTTACCAATTTTAATTTTAATTGACACTGATGGGATGGAATTTCCCATTATTGATGCATTGAAATATTTTAATTGTGGCGTCCAAGCATGAAAGATCAATGGGAGGCTTAGAGGAATAATTGGGTGATGAGTGCTCATTGAAAGGGTTGATAAACTATTGAGTGTTTGTTGAGGAAGCTGATAAACCACTAAGTGCTTGCCAATAAGTTGATAAACAACTAAGCCCACAAGGCAGGGATGATTTGGTGATTGTGTGTTCTATTAAGACACTTATTTTTAAAGGTCACCATTTTCAACCTTGTGGGTGAGATCGTCAGGGGTAACTTTGGCTTACCTTGTTCAGTATGGTTTGCAAGATATTATACTGGGACAGGAGGGTTTTTATTGGCAGTGATGTGATGTGATATGAAGTGGAAGTTATAATTGTATGGATCTAGTTACAAATTTCCATCCTGATAAAAAAAAGGTTTGTAAAACACTCAAGTGCTCACTATAAAACTAATAAACCCACTATGCATGCTGACAATCCATAGGGTGCTTGCTAAAAAGGGTTGATAAACCACTCAGTGATTTCCAAGTAATTTTATAACCCACCAACACAGTGTGTCATAGGTTCCTACAGTGCTTTCCTTCAAAACATTGTTCATAAACAACCTATAAAGAAATCCCATACTCCTGGAAAACTAAGAAATACCTTAGCTGAACTTGGTTGGCATCCCTAAAATAACGATCCCTTGGATCATGGATTTGACTTGTGGGTGGAAATCTACAAGAAATACTATGGTGAAACTAACATATGGTTGGGTGGAGAGTTGAAGCTCCACCTTCAGTTTATAGCCAATTCTATACATTCAGGTAAGTGCTATGACTCTTGTGTATTTGAATGCAAACGATTGAATTAATGGTTTATTATTGGGTAAAGTGTGGCTCTATGTTAACTCCTAAATGGTCATTGAAATTTTTTCATGTCCTTGATGGGAAATATGCCTTGAATGTTCTATTGGTTAAGTTGGAATACCATCTTTATGTGAATGATATGAATGGTCTTGATTTTATATGCAAATGTAATTGGTTGTATGAAGACATGCAGTTAATTTTTATTCATGGAGCTCTAATTATTGGCATTCTCATGAAATGAAGGCTCATTTTATTGTTTAAATACCGTAATGTATTATGTTATGCATAGAATTGGATTGTGCCTTTGTGTTACCACCAAAAAATGATCACCTAACCATTTCTAACTAGGTGGCTCGAAATACACCATATGGTTTTAATTTTACCATAGTAAAATCACTTTCAATATAAGAAATAATTTAATAAACCACTTTTAATAAGTTATTTTCAATTAAAACCCATGAGAATAATTAAGTAAAACATTATTTATTTATTTTTCTCCTGAAATAATGATTAAATCATTGTTTGATAATTATTCCTTGTCACATTTGACTAAATCACATAGGAATAATTAAATAAATCATATTTTATTTATTTTTCCTTAACTCCATCCTTGGAATAATTATTAAATCATTATTTAACAATTATTTCATTTCAGATTTGTCTTATTATTCACGAAATAATTAGTAAATAACTTTATTTGTTAATTATTTCTAGATAAAGATATTTAACCATTTTAAATATATTTTCCCTCTCCAAAAATACAATAAAGTATTCCATGTAGGTAGATCTAGATTTTGGTTAATAATATTTTATTATTCTCCATTTTTGAGATAAGCCCAATAATTTTCTATAAATAATATGGTTTTTCATTCATTTATCACCATGATCATTATCATCATCACCATTATCGTCTCATGTTTTTTGAGTTCTCATTTTCAGTTCTACATATTGTTTGGGTGTTCACACTTTCAAGAGAGGAAGATCTGAAAATTGAAGAGACAAAGACATCAAAGGATCATTCCACGGTGGGGGACTTACGATACTTTGTAAATCTCCTTCATCGTTGTCATTAATAAAATATTTTACTTTCAAAGTTTTTTTCTATGATTAGGTTAATACATCAGATCATTTTTTACTATTTGTTCTTTTAGATCGAATAAATCTACCTTTTTGTAGGTTTTTCTCACATATTTATTGCAGATGTGAAGTATAAGAAACCACAATTGTTGTTAGGGTCAGTAGTCACCTCTAACTTAAGTGATATATTTTTGGTACACCTTCCAAGAAATTTCATACTAACAAATGGCAACTCCACTGGGTTTTTAGTTACATTTGTCACCAAAAAATGGTGACTCCATTGATGTAACAATTCAGTGCCATGGGTGACTTTTGCTTCATAAATTTTACGGTTTACTGTAGCTAGTATTAGCTTCTTATTTTTTTCTATTGATATATTTCTCTCCATTATTCTGTTAAATTTTCGGATACTTGTGGGTTTCTGGTGTTTTCCATAGATCACAGGAACCAGCTGAGCAGGAGATGACAACATCTGGTGAGATTTGACGAGTGAAGATCGCAGGGAGAAAAATTCACTTTTCATAACCAAAACTGCACTCTAAGCTCCAGAATGCACTATTTGGCCCAAAAACTATGTTTTCATCCCTTTCCAAGCCATTTCTTGCATTTTGAAAATTTTCCGGAATATTTTTAGGTTTTTTTTCATCATTGCGAGAGTGTTGTTTGTGTACTGGGTCAGGGTTTTTTCACTTCTATTTGTTGATTTATGGTAGCATCAAATGTGCTCTAGCCTTTTAACCTTGTATATAAGCTAAGACACATGTATTCCATAATACACAAAAATGGTTTTGGAAAATTCCACTTAGAAATGGTTTAATTAAATTAATTAATCATTTTTTAATGTTTTCCTAAGTCTAAACTTAGGGAAACTGATTAATTAAAAGGTATTAATTAAACTTAGTGCGAATCTTCTAGATAAATTCATGGATCACCTCCAAGTTTATTGTAGCCCTTGATTATGTTTTAATCTTGGTCGTTGAAGAGTCTACAGAAGAATATAAGAAGGAGAGTGAGGGGCTTATGGAAAACACATTAGATAGAGAAATAATCAAGAGATCGATTTCTTCAGCGAAAGGAAGAATCAAAGTAATTCTTGATTACAAAGAGGGGAAGGCGAAATCTCTAGGAGGGAGAATTTCTGAAGGATAAAGAGTGCAGGAAGAGAAGAGAGAAGGGTGCCATAGTAGCAGTGCATGTATAGCCAAGCAACATTTACGCTGGGCTAGCACAGAGTAGTAGAGGGAGTTTCGATTTCAGTTGGAGAGTTAGCTGAGGGTTTGTCCAACATCCGGAGGGTATTTTTGGAAGAGGAGAAAACTAGAGTCTCACATAGCAAAAATCACAGAAGGCAGCCACAACGAGCAACATCAGTAGTGACGCCGTGACAGCATGAGTGACACAATCACTACGCAGAAATCACACAGAGCCACTCAGTGTGGGTGCAGGTCAGTGTTGGAACTCTATGGCGAGGTGAAAATTGTCTCACTAAGCTTATTCTCATCTGATTTCTTCAGGTGATTGATTGATTATTACAATCACACATTTGTACTCTGTTTTTCTGCATAATAAAGAGACACTCAGATCTGCTGCACCGGTTTTCCTGAGTTGGGTTTTTTCGGGGACAATTGTCCAAAATTAATTGTGTCTATGTGTGAATACTTGTGTTTTTTGCTTTATGTTGTGAATTCTGTAGCATATTTTATTTTTCTATTTAACACTATGAAGTGTTAAATAATTGTATGTGAGAATGCAATAGAAGAGATATAATAAGTATCTTCAGTAGGATTCTACATTATAGAATTTTCACATGGCATTATAGCTATTATATCCAAAGGAAGCAGGGTCAGAAAAGGGACTGCGAAAACCAGAAGCTTTAGAGGGGACGTAACATAGAGAAAAGGAATCACAGATAAGTATGACAGACTTAGATGTTTTTTCCTCTAGGTTAAAAGAGGATTGTGCATGCTTGTCAAGTTCAACATTTGCATGGATCTGGTATATTGATAGCGGGGCTTCAGATCATATGACTGGAGTACGAGAATACTTCTCGAGCTATAGGGAGGAGCAGATTAACTTCCAAATTACTATGGGGAATAGCATGAAATGCACTCCAGTTGGGAGAGGAGCCCTAGTGTTTCAGACGGAAGCCAGAACCAGTGTCAAGGTCATAGATGTACTACATGTGCCAGGGCTTGGGATGAATCTAATCTCAGTATCCCAGTTGCAGGACAAAGGTTATGACATAAAATTTATCTAAAAGAAAGTATATGCCAAGCATCCCAGTTGGAAGAAAACCTGACAGATCGGGGTTAGAAGAAACAGACTATACAAGTTGCAGCTTGAAAATCTGATGGCACTAATCAGTAGTAATCTTGAAGACAAGAAAGGGTTGAATGAAATTTGGCATAGAAGAATGGGGCACTTGCACCATGGTGCATTGAATATGCTCAGAGAAATAGTTGATGGGGCACTTGTTCTCAGCACAGAGCATGATGATGTATGCCGAGGATGTGTACTTGGTAAATACACTAAGGACTCCTTTCCCATAAGTGAAAACAGGGCAACAAGCATAATAGTATTGACACACTCAGATATCTATGGACGAATGTCCATTAACGCTCTTAAGGGTGGAAAATATGTTTTCACATTCATTGATGATCACTCCAGGAAAACCTGGATCTAATTCCTGAAGACAAAAGATTGTTGGAAATACTAAGAGGGGGGTGAATCAGTATTTATTTCAATTAGAGCATTAGTTAATATTCAATTATTACCAGTGTTTGTAAAATGATAGCAGCAAAAAAGAGGAACAAAAATGCACACAATTTTTAAGGTGGAAACCTACTCCGGGACAAAAACCACCTAATGCTTTTCTAATAATTCTTTTCAACTCCAATTGAAAATAAAGCTCCAACTTCCTAGAATCTAGAAAAGCATTCTTTCTCTAGCTCCCACTGGATGGACGCTCCAACGCCCGAGATTCTTCAGTAGTCACTGAACGGATGCACCAACACCCAATGAGCTACAACTCACCCTAGCACCACCCTACCACCCTATAGAAGAATAAAAGAAGAATGGACTCCCATACCAGGGAAAATGGTCCACTTTACAATGATATAGAATGATGTAGAAGAAGAAGATATACTAGACCATAACCCCAACTTTGACACAACCACCTAATGATCATCCTAGACCTCCCAACACTGCCTCTTCAACCCTTGGCAGATAGACACTAGTACAATTTGTACAATAATGTATTTACAATGACGAAGTAAAATGATACCTTTACAATGATTGTATGCAGTGCTGCCCACTTGAAGACTTCATATGATGAACTTCTTGCTGCTATGACACACCTTGGTTGCTGCTCTTGTCATGCTACCCTCTGCTGCACCTTGTTTTTCTTTTAATGCCATAGAAATTCTGGTCCTTTGCAATCCTTGAAAACACATGATCTAGCTTTTTCTTGCCTTCTAGGATCTCGATATTGAATCTGGTGTATCTTTGTTATTTCAGATCCTCAATATCTGATTTTCAGTCCTGTAGTAGTCCTTTGAGTCTTCTTTCCAATGCCACAGGTCTGACCCAATTTGGATTCTTCAAGAGAGAGTTATACCCAATTTCTCACACTGCGCTAATTATGGACTATTTCCGCAGAGCGCAAATTTACGGAGTGCCACGTGTCACTGTTTTATTAATTTTCTTCTGAAATTGATAGAGAGAAAATTACAGACTGTGCAATATCCATCAGTTTTTACAAAATTCCAATCCGATACTCAGAGAGATAGTTATGACGAATTTACCAAGGTCACTTCTTTGAGATGAATTTCAGGAGCCTGCAAAAACACTTACTTCCACAGATCATATCTCCAAAAAAATTCCGCAACTTGATCTGAAATTTTTACTGCAGCTTCCTCAAGATTTTGGCTTTTCCTCATAAACATTTCAGCTTCTGAGCCTTCATAGAAAAAAATTTAGAGTGAAAATTCCACGATGACTGTTTCAAATGGCTGAATCCCTTACCTAAGGAGGAAATGAAGATCACAATATATATGAATGCTTAAGTTGAGAGGGGCTTCAAAAAGTGAACGTGGGAGGGATTTTAGGAGCTTAGAAAATATTAATTATGACTTTTCAATGACCCATGCCCCAACCCCATGGGGTTTTAGCCCACTAACTAGGGTACAAACTTCAAACATGAATATCTCTCAAACCGTGAAGAATTACATGGTGTGCCATATATCAACGGAAACATCTCGACAAGTAGAAACCATCAAAAGCATTATTGACCCAGAATATATTAATTTGGTAGGTCAAAATTCTCATTCAATATTGGGTTAGCCCCTGGTGCTGCTTGGGTTGACATCAATGACAACCGCTGATCAACAAAGATAAAGTCTTTGAAAAGTTCAAAGAATTCAAGGCTCTTGCTGAAAATATGATGGGGAAGAAGATCAAGACATTGTGGTTAGATAATGGTGGAGAATACATAGATGGAGACTTCACATATTTCTATGCAAAGGAGGGCATCAGGAGAGAGTGTACTGTGCCTTACAATCCCAAACAAAATGGTGTGGCAGAATGGAAAAACAGGACAATTGTAGACACAGCCAAGGCCATGTTATTTGACCTTGATTTTCCCAGATATTTATGGGTTGAAGCCTGCAATACGATAGTGTACATCCATAATAGGACTCCTCATAGAGCCTTGGGGAAGAAGACTCCTGAAGAGGTTTTCATAGGGAAGAAACTGGAGGGAGAGCACCTTCGGATATTTGGTAGCATGGCATATTTTCATGTACCAAGCGAGAAGAGAAGAAAGCTTGATTAAACTGTAGAAAGGGGATTTCTTGTAGGATACATTGAAGTCTCCAAGGCATATAGGATATATATTCCTAGCAGCAGGAAAGTTGTGATAATATGTGATGTTGAGTTCATGGAGGATAGATATTTTCAAAAATCACGTGATATGCCGACAGAGGATCATACTGCAGAAGTTACCTAGGTCCAATAAAAATAGGGGAAACAAGAAGAACTGAAATAAAGACAGAATTTAGTACCGAGTATAGGTACTAACGTTTTCTTAGAAGAAGATCATGAGGATTAGGAGGATAATGAGTCTGAGGAACAACCAAATTAGGAGGAAGAGTTGATAGAGAAGTCTTCCTGTTGAACCCTTAGTTAAACTGAGAGAGGGGGGGGGGGTGAATCAGTTTAACACATTCATGAAATTTTGAAACTTTTCATTAAAAATTATTTACCCTTCATTTCATGTCCAACTTAATATGAGAGTAACCTTAGAATGTGAGCAGCAAGTATTAATATAATATAACAATAGACTTTAATATGAGAGCAGCAGGTATTAAGCAGATGATATAAATCAAATCAACACATAAACATCATGCACAGAGACACCAGATATAAGTGGAAACCCATAAAGGGAGAAAACCACATCTTATTATTGTTGTGATGCAAAGGCAAGCTCCAACACCCTCTCACCACTATTTTTCTATAGGCACCAACCTATAGGAGGCTCTAACCTCAATTCTGCAAGCTACAACTTGCAAGGAAGCTCCAACTCCCTTCAATTTTCTGCAAGCACCAACCTATAGGAGGCTCCAACCTCAGTCAGCTCCAACTGACAGCTATCAAGCTGCAACTTGATAGGGAAGCTCCAACTTCCTCAATTTATCAAACTGAATGTTTGCTGATTTACCTCAGATATCAGCTCTGTTCTATAGCATCTCTTTCTGCTCTTCTTTTCTTAATATTCTCTGCCTCACTCTTCTATACTCTGCATTCTCTATATTTACTCTCTCTAACCTCTTTTATGCATATCCAGTTGATATTATATATAGAGTTCCTCACATGATTGTTTGTATTTCACTAGGAATTTGGAGTGAACAGTCATGACTCTTTGGCTTCTGTCTTCTCATTCAGAAAATATAACTGTAGGTATCAATTTAACATTACAATGGGATATTTGTTCTCTTCCGGAGACTTGCCAATGCATCACAACAATATAAATTAAAATTATTTACATTCAATTACAATGAGAACTCCAGCTCACTCATTCAGCCTCTTGGCTAGCTGCGCATTTGTCTTTTCTTTGACTGTGTCTTTGTCCCTTTCGGCTCTGTTTGTTTCCTTATTCACTATCGCAGGGTAACGGCCATATGCCATACACTTGTAACTGTGCTTTTTATATCAGCGCCTTATATATATATATATATATATATATATATATATATATATATATAGATATATATATGTAACTGCTGACTTCAAATCTAGGCAAATTCCAACACTTTACACACAGCAAGTGTCTTGTTGATGTGGTGAGTTCCGCAAGCGGAACATACATACACCACGGCCTTTGTTTTATGGCCCGATGTAATTGTACACATCGCAATCGTTTTATATTAACAATCGCCCTCCACCTTAAGCCGAGGCCCGTGGGTCCACGGACCACGCGGCACATTTCAATACTCGGCATACTTGTACAAAGTTTTAACAAACAAACTGCCACTTCCACTATAACAATAAAGAATCATGTTAATACTTAACAGATGCCCTTTCGGGCCCACTTTCCATGCTTTCCGATGCGATATATTTCTCCTCCAGAGGTTTCCAATTGCGATTGATCGCAGTCGCAACCTGCCTTGCTCCGATGCGATTGATACCCTCTGCATATTTCCGATTGCGATTGATCGCAATCGCAAGCTACCTTGCTCTGATGCGATTGATACCCTGTTCACTGAATTTTTCCGATGTGATGAATCATTTGCTTTGACGCGGAACTTAAGCTTGTATAAATCATAGTTTATAAGTCCATCGGGTCCGAACTTCCAATCGCAATCGCAACTCTTTGTTTATATGTTCCGCTGCACAGTTTTTCTCCGATGTGATTAGTGTATTATCCTTCGACTGCTTCTGATTGCGATTGATCGCAATTGCAACTCCCAGTTGCATGTTCTGATATTCCACCTTTTTCCGATGCGATCAGTCACTGTTCTCTGGAACTCAAGTATATATGAATTGTAGTTTATATGCCCATCGGGTCCGGGCTTTCAATCGCAATCGCAACTTCTTGTTTGCATGTTCCGCTGCTTTCTCTGATGCGATTTGAGAGGGTCCCACTAGCGAGTTAACTTTGGATTAATTTCATAGGTTATTTTTATATACCGCGCTACCCATATATATACTTTGCCAATGGTTTAAGACTAACATTGCTCGTCAGGCCCACGATGCATTGCACCCTGCCTTTATATATTGCGCACCCTATAAATATCTATGGTTTGGACCTTTGTGTATAAGGCGCAATATATGTAATGCACTGCATATATATAAGTTTTATGTTTCTGCTTTAATGTATCCTCTAGCTGGGTAATGATTCTTGGAATAATATATATCGTCCCACCTGGGTTACGATTCCTGGAATAAGATAACGACTCTGCCTCTGCCTCTGCTGTGGTAATGGCTCTGCCTCTGCCTCTGCTGTGATAATGGCTCTGCCTCTGCCTCTGCTGTGTTAACGGCTCTGCCTCTATATTCGTTGCCTCTGCTTCTGCTTGTCTCCTTTGTGTCCTTTGTTCGCTTCTTTGCTTCCTCCTTTGGAATTCTCTATCTTTGCTTCCTCCTTTTCCATCAATGACAACATTTCCAACAGTCTCCCCCTTTGGCATTGATGGCAATACACTTCCTCTGTTTTCCTGTTAGGATCCTTTCTCCTGTTGCTTGCTCTTCCCCCCCCTTTGAAATCAATGGCAAGGGGTTTGAATTCTTAGTGTAGCTTCTATTCTTTGATCCTGTGATTTTATCCTTTTGATCCTGAGGACCTGTTTTCATGCTTCCCTTGCTGGTTGATATCCCCCTGAGAATGATATTTTCGTTTTTGTTCTCCCCTTGAAACTGTGCTTTCTCTTCATATTAGAGAGTAGCATCTACAGATACTACCCCTAGTCTATCTCTCAAATATTCAAATGGTTCTCTAGAAGGTGGTTTGGTAAATATATCTGCTGTCTATTCTTTTGTTGGTACATACTCCAGTTTTACTATCTTCTGAGCCACTTGTTCTCGAAGAAAATGATACTTGATTGGGATATGTTTAGTTTTTGAGTGAAGCACAGGATTTTTACATATACTTATAGCACTTGTATTATCACATTTGATCGAGATAGGTTCATCAATGCTTACCTTCATGTCTTGGAGGCTTTGCTTCATCCACATGACTTGTGTAAAACATGCTGTTGCTGCTATATATTCTGCTTCTGTTGTAGACAGAGAGATAGATTGTTAGGTCCCTATATTACTAGTATAGTCCCTAATTGTTGTTAGTGTAACCCCCTTATTGTTATTATTGTACCCTTGTAACCCCCATTTTGTTATTATTGTGCCCTTAAATCATTATTGTTAGGTCGGCAAGGATTACATTGTGGCCCACTAGGATTACATTATGGCCCCATGGACTCCTATATATAGAAAGGAGGTTTTGTAAATTGTATCATCCAAGAATTGTTCATTTATGTAATGTATTGGAGGTTTCCCCCTTGAAGAGGCTCATTTCTAAGGCGTTGATATCTCTTTTCTTCTCCTTTTGGAGCTGGTTACACAACATTTGGTATCAGAGGTTGGGATTCTAGGGTTTCGCTGCTCCAAACAGGTCATCGTGGCATGTTCGCTATAAATTTTTTTCTACGAAGTTTCAGAAGCTGAAATTTTTAGGGTGCGAAGCTGAAATCCTGAGGAAGATTGTCTAAAAATTTTAGAGCTTGTTTCGCAACATTTTTGGAGATATAATCTGTGGAAGTTAGGTCTGTTTTCAAGCTCCTAAACAGGTCATCGTGGCATTTTCACTATAAAATATTTTCTACGAAGGTTCAGAATCTGAAATTCATATGGTGCAAAGCTGAAATCCTCAGGAAAATTTTCAAAAAATTTCAGAGCTTGGTTCACAAAATTTTTGGAGATATGATCTGTGGAAGGTAGTGCTTTTTTAGGCTCCTGAATTGCATCTCAAAGAGGTGATCGTGGGAAAAGTTCAATAACTCTCTCTCTGGGCAGTGGATTTGAGTGCCGTAAAAAGTGGTCACAAGCACACGGACTTTAGTTTCTTGGATATCAATTTCAGAGACAAAGGATGAAACAGTGACACGTGGCAAGTCCTACAAGTTTACTCTACTGAACCAGTCCAAACTTAGGTCATTGTGGGAGATTGGACACAACTTTGTCTTGGGGAATCCAAATTAGATCAGACCTGTGGCATTTGAAAGAAGCTTCAGAGGGCTACTACAGGGCTGAATTTAAGATATTTAAGATTTTCAATTACAGATATAATTCAATTTCAATATCAAGCTCCTCAAAGCAAGTAAAAGGTATGTTGGATTAAATGATTTGCCTAAAAGAATTCAGAGTAATTAAGAAGAAGGCATACACCTGTGACACCTACTCCGGTAAAATCATCTTTGCATGATCTATCAAATTACAAGAGCAAGTGCAACAAATTTCACTCTCGCAAAGAGCAACAAAAAATGAAATGGAAGTTTTGAAGAAAGGCGTGGAAGTGAAGATGGAAGGTTTGAAGAAAGGCATGGAAGCTAAGATGGATGGCGTGGAAGTGAAGATGGACGGTTTGAAGAAAGGCATGGAAGCTAAGATGGATGGCATGGAGGCTGGCATGGAATCTAAGATGGATGACATGGAAGCTAATATCGATGAGAAAATGGAAAACATGAAGAATTTTCTAAAAGCAGACATGGAAGGTTTGACAAAGTTGATACAAGAAAGGTTTCCTAATGGTGAAAAGATAGTAGAAGAACCTCATGATGAGAACAAAATAAATGTTAATCGTGATTTCATAAACTCTAATGTTGGCAGGAAGAACCACCATATTCCAAAAGTGGATATGAGGAAGTTTGATGGAAAGGATCCTGTAACATGGATACTACAGATGGAGCAATATTTTGATCTCCATAACGTGCAAAACACGCAAAAGGTACGCATTGCAACTTTACATTTAGAACAAAATACATTTGTATGGTATCAATGGCTTTGTTCCCGTAAAAAAATTGTCACTTGGTCAATTTTTACGGAGGAAATGATAGCACATTATGAGGATACAAAGAGCAACACCTTCTTTAGCCAATTGATAAATCTCAAACAAATGGGTTTAGTGGGGGAGCACATTGAGGACTTCCAAAAATTGAATATAAGGGTAACTGATATTCCAGAGGAACACAAGATTGATCTCTTCATAGGTACTTTAAAGGATAACATCCAACATGAAGTTCGTGTTTTGGAACCTGATTCATTGGAGAAGGCATTCAGGTTGGCAAGAAAAATAGAATGTAAAATTATGGCGACAAGGAAGCCTACCACTCACTTCTATAAAGAGGGAAGTGTTGCTACTCCTAGATTTCCACAACCTACAAGGTTGACACCACAACAATTGGAAGAAAAAAGAGCAAAAGGGCTTTGCTACGGTTGTGATAGCAAATACACTAAAGGTCATAAGTGTGCTGAGAAGAAATTATTTTACATAGATTGTGAAGAGGAAGAAGAAAATGAACAAGAAGAGGATATACATCAGGAACCAGCCCTAGAAGAGGAAGAAATGAATCCGACCATATCGTGTAATGCACTGGCAGGAATTACCACTCCTCAAACTCTCAAGATAGAAGGACATATCAAGAAGAAAAGGGTAATAGTGTTGATTAATTCAGGTAGCACCCATAATTTTATTCATTGTAAGGTAGCCAAGGAATTAAATTGTTTCCTATACCCAGCACCAGAATGTCAAGTGATGGTTGCAAATGGAGGAACTATAAATTGCTCTGGAAAATGCCATAATATCAAACTAACCATGGGGGAATATGTGTTGACTAGTCCAATGCTTTCCATTCCTATGGGAGGTGCTGATGTTGTACTAGGAGTACAATGGTTACAATCTTTGGGGACGGTAAATTTTAATTTTCAAGAAATTTTCTTGAAATTTTTTTCAGAAGGAAAGGAAGTCGAATTACGGGGTTTTGAAGGGAAGCCAGGAAGGATAATAAGCTCTAATGTCATGACAAAGCTTCTAAAGAAAGAACAACGAGGCGTAATTGCACAATTATGCTCACTAGAAGTTCCGACATCAAAATCATCTATTTCTGCAGATCTCCAACAAGTCTTGGACAATCATTCGAAGGTGTTTGAAACTCCCAAAGGACTCCCACCTATTCGTGATCATGATCATGCTATTCATTTGATTCCAGGAAGTGTTCCTCCAAACATCAGGCCTTATAGATATCCTTACTTCAAAAAGAGCGAAATTGAACGTATGATTGCAGAAATGTTAGAGGCGGGTATAATTCAACCTAGTCAAAGTTCTTTCTCTGCTCCTGTAGTATTGGTACACAAGAAGGATGGATCATGGAGAATGTGTCCGGATTATAGGGAGCTTAATAGGCTCACCATTAAAGATAAATTTCCCATTCCTATGATTGATGAATTATTGGATGAATTACATGGAGCAATTTATTTTACCAAGTTGGATCTTCGTTCGGGATATCATCAAATTAGAATGAAGACTGAAGATATTCCAAAAACAACATTTCGAACTCATGAGGGTCATTATGAATTTTTGGTCATGCCTTTTGGCCTTACCAATGCACCTTCTACATTTCAAGGGGTGATGAATTCCATTTTCAAACCCTTCCTTAGAAAATTTGTGCTAGTATTTTTTGATGATATACTAATCTACAGCAGGTCTTGGAAGGATCATGTTGAACATGTTGACAGGGTGCTCAAACTATTGCAGGAGAAACAATTATATGCAAAACATCCAAATGTTTCTTTGGAGTACAAGAGGTGGAATATCTGGGTCATATTATATCTCACGAGGGTGTTAAAGTAGACCCTAACAAAATTAAAGCCATTAAGGAATGTAAATTCCCCATGACCATAAAGCAGTTGCGAGGATTTCTCGGGCTAACAGGGTATTATCGCAAGTTTGTTAAGAATTATGGGAGAATAGCAGCACCTCTAACAACATTATTGAAGAAAGATGCATTTTCATGGACTCCTGAAGCAACTAAGGCCTTTGAACATCTTAAAGAGGCAATGTGCCTAGCACTGGTCTTAGCTACGCCGGACTTCACAAAAACCTTTATTGTGGAATGTGATGCCTCAGGAAATGGAATTGGTGCAGTTTTAATGCAGGAAGGAAGACCCATTGCTTTTGAAAGTCGTCCGATCAAAGGAAAGTATTTACAGAAACCTATTTATGAGAAGGAAATGTTAGCAATACTACATGCACTAAAGAAATGGCGAACTTACCTAATGGGAAGACACTTCAAGGTAAAAACTGGTCATGATAGTCTTAAACACTTTTTGGAACAAAGACTATCGTCAGAAGAACAGCAAAAATGGGTCACAAAGATGTTGGGTTACGACTTTGAAATAATCTACAAAAAAGGAAACCTGAATGTTGTTGCAGATGCACTCTCAAGAAATAATGAAGAGGTGGAAGCATTGCTTTGTGCCATTTCTACTATCCAACCAGATTGGATAACTGAAGCAAGAGATGAATGGAAGAAGGACAAAGATGTATGGGCACTCATTCAAAAGTTGCAGCAAGATCCTAGTACATCTGATACATTTAGTTGGAAAAATGATTCCTTATGGTACAAATATCGCTTATATCTTTGTAAGAATTCCCAACTAAACAAAAGATTCTTCTGGAATTGCACACTTCTCCTTTAGGAGGACACTCAGGATTTTTAAAAACTTACCACAGGGTGAAGAAAGATTTTTTTGGGATGGCCTTAAATCTGATATTCAAAAGTTTGTGGCGGAATGTTTGGTTTGCCAGCAGAATAAAGTGGAGACAATTAAGACCCCGGGACTTCTACAACCTTTATCCATTCCAAGTCAACGTTGGGAGGATATTTCAATGAATTTTATCACAGGTTTACCTAAGTCCGAAGGAAAGAATGTCATCATGGTGGTAGTTGATAGACTTACCAAGTATGCACACTTTTGTGCATTATCTCATCCATTTAAAGCAAGTACAGTTGCTACTACATTTGTGGAAAGAATTCAAAAGCTACATGGAAGCCCAAGGGTTATTGTGAGCGACAGAGATCCCATTTTTACGGGAAATTTTTGGACGGTGTTATTTTCTTGTTTGGGTACTCAATTAGCTCATAGCTCATCTTATCATCCTCAATCTGATGGTCAAACAGAGATAGTAAATAAATGTTTGGAAGGATATCTTCGTTGTTTTGTATCCGATAAACAAACACAATGGGTCAAGTGGTTACCTCTCGCTGAATGGTGGTATAACACTTCCTTCCATACTGCAGCAAAAATGACCCCATTTATGGCACTTTATGGATATCATCCACCATCAATTACATCATCTTTAAGGGAAAATTCGAAGGTTCAAGCAGTCGAAGATCACATCGAGCATCAGCAAGAAGTTCTCCAACTCTTAAAGGATAACCTGAATTTGGCACAAAATCGAATGAAACAACAGGCAGATAAACATCGCAGCGAGAGAAGTTTTGATGTAGGAGATTGGGTATTTTTACGGCTACAACCATACAAACAAATGTCCCTCAAGCAAGCAAAGAAGGATAATAAATTATCACCAAAGTACTATGGTCCTTACAAGGTGTTGCAAAAGATTGGCACTATGGCATACAAATTGGAGCTTCCTTCTTCTTCGCGAGTACATCCAATTTTCCATGTTTCATGCTTAAAGAAGGTTATAGGTGAAAATATTCCAGTTCAAACAATATTGCCAGAACTTGATGAGGAAGGAAAAATCATATTGGAACCTGAAGCGGTCATGGAAACAAGAACTCGACAACTACTGAATCGATCAATTTCAGAGTATCTCATCAAGTGGAAGAACTTACCCACTGAAGATTCTACATGGGAGGATGAGAATTTTATACAGAAGCACCCAGAGCTACTCAAGCGTTGAGGACAACACTTTTTTCAAGGAGAGGGGCATGTTAGGTCCCTATATTACTAGTATAGTCCCTTATTGTTATTAGTGTAACCCCCTTATTATTATTATTGTACCCTTGTAACCCCCATTTTGTTATTATTGTGCCCTTAAATTATTATTGTTAGGTCGGCTAGATTACATTGTGGCCCACTAGGATTACATTATGGCCCCATGGACTCCTATATATAGAAAGGAGGTTTTGTAAATTGTATCATCCAAGAATTGTTCATTTATGTAATGTATTGGAGGTTGCCCCCTCAAAGAGGCTCATTTATAAGGCGTTGATATCTCTTTTCTTCTCTTTTTGGAGCTGGTTACACAACATAGTTTTTTGTTTCTTGCTTAACCATGCCACCAGACTTTCTCCTAGATAGAAAGCACCTCCACTTGTGCTTTTCTTGTCATCTACACAGCTGGCCCAATCTGCATCTGTGTATGCTGTCAAAGTGAAGATTTTGCCTTTAGGATACCAAAGTCCATACTGTGCTGTTATTTGCAGGTATCTAAATATTCTTTTGACTGCAAGAAGGTGGTTTTGTTTAGGTGTTGCTTGATATCTAGCCACTAGTCCTACTGCTAGCATGATGTCTGGTCTTGATGCTGTCAGATACAACAGACTTCCTATCATGGATCTGTAGTGTTTTTGATCTATATCTGCAGACCCATCATCAGCACATAGCTTGAATCCCATGATCATGGGAGTTGACACAGGTTTGCAGTCCTCCATTTTGAATTTTTTCAACATTTCTTTTAAGTATTTTTCCTGTGACATGAATGTACCTGTGTTCTTTTGCTAAATTTGAAGTCCTAAGTAGAAACTGAGCTCTCCAATCATAGACATCTCAAACTCTGTTTTCATCTCATCAACAAACCCTTTTGCTAGTTCTTCTCTGTTGCTTCCAAACATAATGTCATCAACATATACTACAAAAATCAAGAGTTAATTTTCATGGGCTTTTATGTATAGATTTCTGTCTACTCCACCTCTCTTAAAGCCTTGTTTTTGCAAATATTTATCTAGTCTTGAGTACCAAGCACGAGGAGCCTGTTTCAGTCCATAAAGAGTCTTCTTCAGTCTGCATACATAGTCTTCTTTGTCTGTTAATGAGAATCCTTCTGGTTGTTCCATGTAGACTTCTTCTTCTAAGTCTCCATTCAGAAATGCAGATTTTACATCCATTTTATATACCTTGAAGTTTTGGTAGCATGCAAATGCCAGGAACATTCTGATAGCTTCCATTCTGGGTATAGGGGCAAATGTTTCATCGTAATCAAGTCCTTCAATTTGTGAGTATCCTTTGCAGAGAAGTCTGGCTTTATTTCTGATTACCTATCCTTCCTCATTCATTTTATTTTTGAATACCAATTTTGAGCCTATGACATTTTTCTCAGTGGGTCTAGGAACTAGTTCCCAGGTATTGTTTTTCTCAATTTGGTCTAATTCTTCATTCATAGCATTCACCCAATATTTGTCCTTGCTGGCTTCTTCAAATCTCTTTGGCTCTATTTGTGATAACATGGCTATGTATACCTCTTCTGTCTGTTCAGTGAGTTGCCTTCTTGTTTGGACCCCTGCTCTCTTGTCTCCAATGATTTGATCTTCAGGATGATTCTTCTGAGTGTATCTTGAGGGGGATTTAGAACTCATTTTTGTATCTTCTGTTGTCTTGCTTGTTTCCTCATCATCTTGGTTTTCTTTTTCATGGTTGTCTGATGGGCTGCAACAGTCTGTATATCTTGTATTTTCTAGAAGTTCTTCATCAAATCTCACATCAATGCTTTCTACTATTTTTCGAAGAGTCTTGTTGTAGCACCTATACCCTTTAATTTTGGATGCATATCCTAGAAATATCCCTTCATCTGCTCTTGCATCAAATTTTCCAAGATTTTCATCATTATTATTTATGTAACACTTGCTTCCAAAGATTCTAAAATGTTTGATTGAAGTTGGTTTCCCATGCCAAAGTTCATAGAGAGTCTTGTCACTGCTTGGCCTTAAGTGAGCTTTATTAAGGATATGCATCGCTGTGTGTACCGCTTCTACCCAGAAGGTTTGAGGAATATTATTCTCCTGCATCATGGCTCTGGAAATTTGTTGAACAGATTTGTTTTGTCTCTCTGCTACTCCATTCCGTTGAGGTGTCCCTGCAATAGTAAATTGTTGTTTTATGCCATATTCATTGCATAGATCTGCAAAGTCATAATCTGTGAATTCACCTCCTCTGTCCGATCTGATGCATTTTAGCTTGCATCCTGTCTAATTTTATGCTAATGCTTTGAATATTTTGAATTTGTCTAAAGCTTTCGATTTATTCTTGAGAAATGCAACCCATGTCATTCTGGAGAAATCATTGATTATTAGCATGAAGTAGGATTCTCCACTTGGTGTTTTAGTTCTTGCAGGTCCACACAGATCCATGTGCACAAGCTGGAGTGGTCTACTTGTTGATAACTCATCTTTGGCCTTAAATGATGTACAAGTCTATTTACCCAATTGACAAGATTTGCATATGGTATTAGAAGGCCTTTTTATTTCTGGCATGTCTCTGACCGCTTTCTTTTTGCTCAGTCTGATGATATGATCGAAGCTGAGATGTCCCAATCTCCTATGCCATAACCATGACTCCTCAAGTTTGCTAAGATGGCATGCTTCATCTTTCTCTTTCATGATGTAAACATTGCTCTCTGTTCTAACACCTTTGAGCAGAGTCTTACCTGTGGTGCTTGATCTGACCTCACAGTCTTGTGCTCTGAAAAGAACTTCGCAGCCTTTATCACACATTTGATTGACACTCAGCAAATTTGCTTTCAACCCATCTACAAATAGTACATCTTGGGCCTTACCTATGCCATTATCTAAGCTGACTGAGCCCTTTCCCTTGATTTTTCCTGATTTATCATTGCCAAAAGTAACATTACCAGTTTTCTTTTCATCAAAAGTTATAAACTTGCTTCTGTCTCCAGTCATGTGTTTAGAGCAGCCACTGTCCAAATACCATTGGGTTTTTAGATCTTGAGCAGTTAGAGCCAGGTCACACTTATTCTCCTTCTTTTTCCACTGGAGGCATCCTTTTGTTTGGTTTCTTTTGTGAGATGATGAATCACATCCTTTCAGAGGACATTTGGAAGGCATATGTCCAACTTGATTGCATATACAACATTTGATCATAGTTTTTGCAGAATTGTGAGTATGAAAAAAATTCATTTGATTCATAAACCTCTTTGAGGTGTTGAACATCAATATTTGTCCATACTTTCTACATTCAATAATTTTATGGCCAAATTCCTTACAATAAAAACAATAACCATAGAAATTATTTGCATACCTGATGTAAGGTTGTTTTCTCAATTTGTTTGCTTGAGACAGTCTCTTCACTGTTTGCATCTTTTGCTGGTTTGAATTACTCCTCCTTGTATGGAAATATGCAGCAATGTGTCCTAGCTTGTGGCAGACATAACAGGTGGCATTCTTCATAGGAGGAAAGAATATCCTTGGATGGTTTCCAAATTTGACATACTCAGGGGTCTTAGTATTTATTACATTCTTTGCTAATGGTGGTTTCTTCTGATCTCTGTCTTCCTTATTACAGGTTTCTTCTTTTGTAGGAATTGTTTGAGTTGCTTCATCATTCTTCTTTGCTTTTACAAAAATAATCTCTTTGTTTTCCTTTTCTTTACTTTTACTTGATTCTCCTTCATATCCTATTCTAGTTTTTATCATAGGAGATCTTTGAGCACAAAGAATTTCGTTCAACTTACTAGAGCTTGTTGTTTGAGAAGAGTTTATAACCATTTTCCTTTGAGAATTTTCTAATTTCTTCCTGAGACATACTACTTCTTCTACCAACTTTTCTTGTTCCTGAGTTTTTTCTTTGATTTGCTTAAGTAACATGTCCTCTATCTTCTTGGCTTCTTCAAGCTCTATCTTTAGCTGCGTTAGGACTTCTGAATTCTGTTCTTCTCATACATACTTGAGGATAATGTCCTTTTGTTTTCTGCATTTCATCTTGAGTCTATCAATCTCTTCTAGAGCACTTCTTAGTTCCCCCTCAAGGTCGACTTCACCTTCTTCTTCTTCATCTTCTAGCAGGAGACCTTCAAGTTCTTCTATAGCCATCAATAAAAATCCAGAGGTTCCATCTTCACTTGAGAGTTCATTTGGATCTTCAGATGTACTGCTGTCTTGTTGAGCATAGAAGGATTTTCTGCTGAACTTCTTTCCTTTTTTCCAGTTCTTTGATGTATTTTTCTCTGACTCTTGAGCGTGATTCCTTACTTTCTTGTGAGGAAACTTAGCAGCGTAGTGTCCAACTCTTCCACAGTTAAAGCATTTGAAAGGAAGTTTACCTTTGTATTTACCTGAGCCTCTATCTAATTTCTTGACAAATTTTTCCTCTTCTTCATCCGAGCAAGAGAATATGTCTTCCTCTTCTTCTTTCTTCTTTTCTGTTTTAAAGGCTGCCTCCCTCGGACTTGGCTTCTTCTGTGGGAGCCTCATCTCATGTGCTGTTAGATTTCCAAGTAGCTGGTTCATGGTCAAGGTCTCCCAATCAGCTGTTTCTTCTATTGCAGACACCTTGGGATTAAACCTGGATGGAAGAGATCTTAGAATCTTTTTCACAATTATTCTTTCTGGCATGGTTTCTCCAAGAGCTTTCATATTGTTAACAATTTCTGCAACTTTTAGGAAGAACCTGTCAATGTCTTCATCATCATTCATTTTTAAGTTCTCAAACTGGGCTCTATAGATTTGAAGTTTGGCAGTATTTTCTTTCTTGTCTCCCTCATGGATGTTCTCCAGAGTATCCCACATCTCTTTGGCAGTGTCTTTGTGCATTACTTTGATAAACTCTGCTTCACACAATCCATTCAAGATGGCATTCATGGCTTTTGCGTTAGCTACAAAATCTTGTTTGGATTCTTTCTCCGAGTCAGTTGCCTTTGGGGCATATCCTAATTCCACAGCACCCCAAACTTCTATTCCTAGAGACATTATGTATGTCCTCATCCTGATTTTCTAGAAGGCATAATTTGCACCTGTAAAGAAAGGGGCTTTATTGGTTGAGCATCCTTCTTTACTAGCCATCCTGAGAACCTAGAATCTCCTTTCAGTTGTTAAACTGGTACAAAGGAACCTGCTCTGATACCAATTGTTGAACCCTTAGTTAAACTGAGAGGGGGGGGGTGAATCAGTTTAACACATTCATGGATTTTTGAAACTTTTCATTAAAACTTATTTACCCTTCATTTCATGTCCAACTTAATATGTGAGTAATCTTAGAATGTGAGCAGCAAGTATTAATATAATATAACAATAGACTTTAATATGAGAGCAGCAGGTATTAAGCAGATGATATAAATCAAATCAACACATAAACATCATGCACAGAGACACCAGATATAAGTGGAAACCCATAAAGGGAGAAAACCACATCTTATTATTGTTGTGATGCAAAGGCAAGCTCCAACTCCCTCTCACCACTGTTTTTCTGCAGGCACCAACCCACAGGAGGCTCCTACCTCAATTCTACAAGCTACAACTTGCAAGGAAGCACCAACTCCCTTCAATTTTCTGCAGGCACCAACCTACAGGAGGCTCCAACCTCAGTCAGCTACAACTGACAGCTATCAAGCTGCAACTTGATAGGGAAGCTCCAACTTCCTCAATTTATCAAACTGAATGTTTGCCGATTTACCTCAGATATCAGCTCTGTTCTGTAGCATCTCTTTCTGCTCTTCTTTTCTTAATCTTCTCTGCCTCACTCTTCTATACTCTGCATTCTCTATATTTACTCTCTCTAACCTCTTTTATGCATATCCAGTTGATATTATTTATAGAGTTCCTCACATGACTGTTTGTATTTCACAAAGAATTTTGAGTGAACAGTCATGACTCTTTGGCTTTTGTCTTCTCATTCCTTTTATCTGCTCATTCAGAAAATATAACTGTAGGTATCAATTTAAAATTACAGTGGGATATTTGTTCTCTTCCGGAGACTTGCCAATGCATCACAACAATATAAATTAAAATTATTTACATTCAATTACAATGAGAACTCCAGCTCACTCATTCAGCCTCTTGGCTAGCTGCGCATTTGTCTTTTCTTTGACTGTGTTTTTGTCCCTTTTGGCTCTGTTTGTTTCCTTATTCACTGTCGCAGGGTAACGGCTATATGCCATACATTTGTAACTATGCTTGTTATATCAACACCTTTATATATATATATATATATATATATATATATATATATATCTATATGTAACTGCTGACTTTAAATCCGGGAAAATTCCAATGCTTTACCCACAACAAGTGTCTTGTTGATGTGGTGAGTTCTGCAAGTGGAACATATATACACCACGGCCTTTGTTTTATGGCCCGATGCGATTACACACATCGCAATCGTTTTATATTAACAATCGCCCTCCACCTTAAGCCGAGGCCCGTGGGTCCATAGACCATGCGGCACATTTCAATACTCGGCATACTTATATAAAGTTTTAACAAACAAACTGCCACTTCCACTATAACAATAAAGAATCATGTTAATACTTAACAGATGCCCTTTCGGGCCCACTTGCCACGCTTTCCGATGCGATATATTTCCCCTCCAGAGGTTTCCAATTGCGATTGATCGCAGTCGCAAGCTGCCTTGCTCCGATGCGATTGATACCCTCCACAGATTTCCGATTGCAATTGATCGCAATCGCAAGCTACCTTGATCCGATGCGATTGATCGCAATCGCAAGCTGCCTTGCTCCGATGCGATTGATACCCTGTTCACTCAATTTTTCCGATGCGATGAATAATTTTCTTTGACGCGGAACTTAAGCCTGTATAAATCATAGTTTATAAGTCCATCGGGTCCGAACTTCCAATCGCAATCGCAACTCTTTGTTTATATGTTCCACTGCAAAGTTTTTCTCTGATGCGATTAGTGTATTATCCTTCGACTGATTCCGATTGCGATTGATCGCAATCGCAACTCCCAGTTGCATGTTCCGATATTCCACCTTTTTCTGATGCGATCAGTCACTGTTCACCAGAACTCAAGTATATATGAATTGTAGTTTATATGCCCATCGGGTCCGGGCTTTCAATCGCAATCATAACTTCTTGTTTGCATGTTCCGCTGCTTTCTCCGATGCGATTCGAGCGGGTCCCACTAGCGAGTTAACTTTGGATTAAGTTCATAGGTTCTTTTTATATACCACGCTACCCATAGATATACTTTGCCAATGGTTTAAGACTAACATTGCTCGTCGGGCCCACGATGCATTGCACCCTGCCTTTATATATTGCGCACCCTATAAATATCTATGGTTTGGACCTTTGTGTATAAGGCGCAATATATGTAATGCGCTGCATATATATAAGTTTTATGTTTCCGCTTTAATGTATCCTCCAGCTGGGTAATGATTCTTGGAATAATATATATCCTCCTGCCTGGGTTACGATTCCCAGAATAAGATAATGGCTCTGCCTCTGCCTCTGTTGTGGTAACGACTCTGTCTCTGCCTCTGTTGTGATAATGGCTCTGCCTCTATATTCGTTGCCTCCGCCTCTGCTCTGCCTCTGCCTCTGCTGTGGTAACGGATATGCCTCTGCCTCTGCTATGATAATGGCTCTGCCTCTATATTCGCTGCCTCCGCCTCTGCTCTGCCTCTGCCTCTGCTGTGGTAATGGCTCTGCCTCTATATTCGCTGCCTCTGCTTCTGCCTGTCTCCTTTGCTTCCTTTGTTCGCTTCTTTGCTTCCTCCTTTGGAATTCTCTGTCTTTGATGCCTCCTTTTCCATCAATGACAACATTTCCAACACTTCCACCAGTGGTTGGATAAGCAGGGAAGTTCAGCAGGTACTGAGGGACGCAGAAAATTTTATTGGGACTCCCAGGAATGGGAAGAGAAAACGTAGACCCCATAACAGGTGCCGGGATTTGGTTGCTCAGGTAGAAAAACCCTACAACTTTCAGGAATTTGTTCAGCACCAGGTATGGGTTGATGCCATGATGGAGGAGTATGCTTATATCATGACAAATGATGTTTGGGAAGTTGAGCCCAGACCTCAGAGCATATCAATTGTTGGATCTCAATGGATCTACAAGATCAAATACACTATAGATGGTAGTGTAGAGAAATATAAGGCTAGGTTCGTGGAAAAATGGTATGCTAAGAAGGAAGGCATTGACTATGAATATACCTTCACACCAGTTTCCAGATATACCTCCATTCGGATTGTCAAATCCTTAGCAGCGTAGATGGGATGTGAGATTCATCAAATGGATGTCAAGACAGGGTTCTTTAATGGAGAGATTGAGGAAGAGGTATATATCGAACAACCATAAGGCTTTGAGACTCATGAAAGGAAGTCTCATGTACGCTGATTGAAGAAGGCACTGTACGGGCTCAAGCAGGCTCTGAGAGCATGGTATGGTCGAATAGATAGCTACTTGCAAAAAATGGGGTTTTTCAAGAGTGACACAGATCCCAATATATATTATTTATTGGTAGACTATGAGCCATTAGTATTGGTACTATATGTAGATGATCTGTTTCTCACTGGGTCATCTAGGCTCATCAAGGATTGCAAACGAAATCTAGAATTTGAATTTGACATGAAGTATTTGGGGTTGATGCATTAATTCCTAGGATTGGAATTTTGTCAGAAGAATGGAGAAATATTCATGGGATAGGAAAGGTATGCCATGGAGATTCTAAAGAGGTTCAGAATGCAGGAGTACAGACCCATCGCCACACCCATGATCACAAATGGAAAAAAGATAGATGCATCAAAAGACGTAGAAGTAGACCCCACCTTATACAGACAGCTCATCGGATCATTGATGTATGTGGTTAACACCAGACCGGACATTTGATTTTTTGTCAACACTCTTAGTTAGCTCATGGTGGAACCCAAAAGATTGCACTAGGCAGCAGCAAGACACGTTATGGGGTATATACAAGGAACAATCAAATATGGTATAAGGTATGGCCCAGGAGAGGATGTCAGAATTAGTGGATTCATGGATGAAGATTGGGTAAGAAGCTTAGTGGACAGGAAAATTACCTTTGGGTACTATTTCAGCATTGGATCAGGGATGGTTTCCTGGTGCAGTAGGAAACAGAAGTCAGTAGCATTGAGGATAGCCGAATCAGAGTACATGGAAGCTAATACAGCTACATGCGAAGCCATCTGGCTTTGAAAGCTTCTTTTGAGTCTATTTAGGAGTAGGATGGAGATGACTAGCATTTACTGTGACAATAAGAGTTGTATAAACTCTTTGAAAATATGATATTTCATGATCGGTCCAAACATATTAACATCATGTGTCATTTTATCAGAAACTCTGTTCAACGTGGGGTAGTACAACTCCAGTAAATTTCCATAGGGGAAAAAACAAAAGATATACTAACTAAAGCTCTGGGTAGGATTAAGTTCACTCAGTTGAGGGAACAGTTGATTATGACTGAAAATCCATTTCAGTAGACAATGGATCTTCAGCGTAGTTGAAGGAGGGAGTTGCAGTACAGTGGTAGTTGGAAGTAGGTTGTAAAGTCAGTAGTAGTATAGATGCATCATTTTTTTGCAGTATTGGTGAGCAACATCAATAGCACAATAGTAGATGTTCTAGAAGTCAGGACAACAAAACATTTAGTTGTTTTGCTAGAGCACTTTCCTTGCTAAGAGGGAGTGTTGATTTATGGTAGCATCAAATGTGTTATAGCCTTATAACATTTTATATAGGCTAAGACACATGTATTCCATAATACCCATAAATGGTTTTGGAAAATTCCACTTAGAAATGGTCTAATTAAATTAATTGATATTTTTTTAATGTTTTCCTAAGTCTAAACTTAGGGAAACTAATTAATTAAAAGGTATTAATTAAGCTCAGTGTGAATCTTCTAGATAAAGTCATGGATCACCTCCAAGTTTATCTTAGCCCTTGATTATGTTTTAATCTTGGTCGTTGAAGAGTCAACAAAATAATATAAGAAGGAGAGTGAGGAGATTATGGAAAACACATCAAAAAAAGAAAGAATCAAGAGATCGATTTCTTCAGTGGAAGGAAGAATCAAAGTGATTCTCAATTGTAGAGAGGGGAAGGTGAAATCTCCAGGAGGGAAAATTTTTGAAGAGTGCAGGAAGAGAAGAGAGAAGGGTTCCATAGCAACAACGCAAAGATAGCCAAGTAGCAGTTACGCTGGGCCAGCGCAGAGCAGCAGAGGGAGTTTCGATTTTAGTTGGAGAGATAGCTAAGTTTTTGTCCAGTATCCAGAGGGTATTTCTAGAAGAGGAGAAAACTAGAGTCTCACACAACAGAAATCATAGAAAGCAGCCATAGCGAGTAGCAGCATCAGTGACGCAATGAAAGCATGAGTGATGCAGTCACTACGCAGAAATCACGCAGAGCCACTTAGTGTGGGTGAAGGTCAGTGCCAAAACTCTGTGGCGAGGTGAAAATTGTCTCAGTAAGCCTATTCTCATCAGATTTGTTTAGGTGATTGATTGATGATTACATTCACACATTTGTACTCCTAATTTATACATAATAAAGAGACCCTCAGCTCTGCTGCACCGATTTTCCCGAGTTGGATTTTTCCGGGGAAAACTGTCCAAAATCAATTGTGTCTATGTGTGAATACTTGTGTTATTTCCATTATGTTGTGAAGTCTGCAACATATTTTATTTTGTTATTTAACATTGTTAAATGTTAAATAATTGTATTTGAGAATGCAATAGAAGAGATATAATAAGTAGTTGCAGTAGGATTCTACATTGCATAATTTTCACACTATTCTAGTCTTTATTAGGCCTGGATACTCTTAGTTTGTCTCTTTCAGGAAGAAAAATCCCCCTAGGTTTTGTAGTAATCCTCCAAATTTTTAGGAAGAGATTGGCTGAGTGAGGAGTGTATGGTTTTCATCACTTTTAGCTTTTGTTTTGCAGGGTTATTCACTTTATTTCAGCCCTTTTGGATAGGTTATTTTACCATTATAACTCCATTTTAAGTTTGATATTTCCTTCCCCCTTAGGATTCCCTTTATTATCCTTGGTTTGTTTAGCTTCTTACCTATCCTTTGCAACAAATATCACCTCTTGTTTTTGTTGTTTGTCTACACAATTTTCAGAAGATAGAACCTTTAGATCACAATCCCATTGACATTAGATATTGTAGGTCCTTTTTGTGTGTTTCGAGTAGCTTGTTTGCCTCTCCTTGTCTAGATGTTTGAAAGAATTCTCTGGGTGGGGTTTGTGGTTGATTATTTTTACTATAATATTTCAACATTATTTACAGTATTTCAACATTTTATTTCAACAACATATGGCATCACAAAACATTCTCAATGAACTCATCCACTAAAACACACTTTATCACACACATATACACCCTAAGAGAAGATGAGCTTGGTTAACACCTCCAATCCAACACTTGAAACATGCCACATTTAATAATATAACACACATATATTAAGCCCATTTTGGAATTAGGGCCAATCAATCTGTGTAGTTAGGTGTAAGATAGGTGGGATAGGCTTCCAATAACACCCATTGATCATTTACATTGATACATAGAAGTTGAGTTTGTAGCGAGATTTAAATCCTTCGTCATTTCGTTGTCAAAGTTGGAGTGCGTCAGAAACCTGATTCATAGGGGTTTAGGCTAAGTCATCATACGAGTGGTTCTCCTTGGGGCTACCCAACCCGTGGTAGGGAATTTCATGCATTGATTGATAACCAAGAATCTCAAGGCTCAACCACCCTCATGGGATGAAGGTAACCATAGTGAAAAATATTAGGAAACCACCTTACAAGATTGGCTGTGGGAACTATTTGGTTCTCTACCCTATCTTTCTCTGGAAAACTATGCTTCTGGGGATGAGATTCCGTCAAGTAAGAATTTCTTTGGAAGGCCATCTAAAACAGTAGATTTATGATTTTTTGAGGAATTATATAACCTTTAGGCTATATTTTACTTTATTTGATAGGAATTTATTGCTTGCATTAGAGTAACATCATTATATGGTTAGTTTACACTTGCACCATTGCACTAGGTGTTTTCTTGGTGTTTGTTACTCTATTTTTTCCTATTATCCTTTAGTCCTTTAGTGTCATCTTTGTCTGGACATCATTACGCCACCAAGGTGTTTTTCGTGGAAAATTCGAGGCCTTCAACCTTAGTTCCTGTTAGGAATTATTACTCCTCCCCGTCGGGTTCAATTTAATCCTCCCAGACCTACATCAAGTCTTTCTGACATTGATTCTACTCATTCCTTTTATTCCATGTCTTCTCAACCTCATATCGCCACCATGTCAGGCACCAATGTAGGTGCAAGAAACTGAGGTTTTAACACGGGTCCTACCCCGGTAAATACCACTAGTGGAACCTCAACCGCTATAGCCAGTCCTACTCCATTGCTACCCTTCATGGCTGGTTTAGATCTCCCATATTTTAATTAGCATATCAACGATCCTCTTCTCCATTACCCAAATTAGCTAGTTATGCCTAATAAACTTCCTTTAGACATTCCCAAGTTTGAGGGAAATCCTAGAGAATATCCCACTAATCATGTTCGCTCATTTTACATGTGGTTTTCCTCTAATTCCATTACTAATGAATCTATCCATCTTAGGTTATTCTAGCACACACTTACTGGAGCTATGGCTAAGGGGCATGCTGAACAACCTCGTGCCACCCATTCCACTTTTGTGACTCTTGCTAAATATTTCTTATCATATTTCCAGTTACCTCTCCTGGTTATGAAAATGGTACCGAAATCTTGAATTCTTTTCGTCAAACTTCTACCACCCGCCTTTTTGACGATGTCCAAGAATAGTGCAGAAGGAGGAGCACATGCAGGGCTCCTACATTCGAAGAATATGTCTATATGGATTGGCTCCTTAGATTGATTTTGTCCCCCATATATAAATATGTTGCATCACAGTTCCCTCATAGAGATGAAGATGCACTCCAAGTATGACTCGAACTATGCTCAATCATGTTATGTTTGTACCATTCTCCCTGAGATGTCTCGGCTTGGTGTTGCTAATGCACCAGGGGCATCTCATGCTACCAACAATATCATTGGATATATTTCAAACCCTTATATGCAACCATATGCTCTGCCTCATATGAGTTTTGGTCAACCCCAAGGGGGGACCAATACCTCCTACAATTATCCCCCTCCACTAGGAAACCTTTATCTAGGTCAAAGCACACCATATGCATATCTCCAACCGCATCAAAAGATGTCATGGCTATTTGTTGTTCAACATGTTTATCCAGAATTTACCCCTCCTCTATATGTTCCTTATGCACTTCCTAGCACTCCAACCCCTCCAGCACCAACACCTCAGCCTCCCATGCCACCTAAACCTCTTCCAAAACAACCACCTCCTCCTCAAGGTCAAGTGTACGCTCAACGGAGAACAAAAAATCTCTCCCAAAACCAAGAAGAATAATAAGGGGAAAGGTAATAGGAATCATCAATCCCAAGGTAATGAGGGTAACCAGGGTCCTCCACCTAATCCACCCCATGGAAATCAACCTAATCCCGCAACCCAGCAACATGGTAGACAACCCAACCAGAACAAGGCCCTTCATATGAATAAGGCTTGTGCATCTTGTGGCATATATGGCCATTATACTCATGATTTTACCCTTTTACCTCAGATGCGTCAAGCTTGGGAAGTCTAAGGAACTACCTCTAGAGTACAACATCCCATGGCTCAACTTCCTTTGGCTCCTGCTTCATCTCAGCTAGTTGTGCTTACCAAACCATTTACTCACCTAGGATACATAGTTGCCCAACCTACACAAGGTCAGGAAACGCCTCCACCTCCACAATTTGGTCTCCATGATTATCATTTTCACATGATGAGGTCAAAACAGAACAATTCAACCTTTAGACTCGATCATGCTAGTATGACAAGCCACCCGCTAAGTTTGTGACTGAGTCCCAATTGAAAGTTTCCACTAAGTCTATTGCATCATCAAATGGTACCTTACAAATCCTACCAAGATACCCAAAGGACCATTACATAGAAATGATTCTTTAGTTAAAGCCACCCATACCTAAAACATAGTAGATGACTTGGCACGGTATCCTATTGCCATGTCAACGTTGGAAGACCTCCTGTCATGCCCATCCCAACATAAATATCTACTTAATTCCTTGGGCGATGTGGATCCTTCAGATGATCGTATGATCATCTTTGACATTGACCAATTATAACATCCCCAACTTCCTTCATACGTTTATTTTCAAGCACAAGTCTCGATAAGAAACATCATTTTTCAATGGTGCATCATTGACGAAGGCACCTCCACCTGTGTAATGGCTGCTAGTGTTTCGAAATAACATGGTTCACTAGACCTGTTCCCATACACCATCACTCTTTGTGCAATGGACGTTCATCCATCTCAACTCCTTCGCTTACTTCGAAATTTTCATGTCAATGTTCCGGCAAGAGTCTCTCCAATGATATAGAAGTCATAGATTCCCCATTGGATTACAACATCCTTCTGGGTCATATTTACATGTATGCCATGCCATTTTTCACATCTATGATTTTTCATAAAATGTTCTTTCCCCATAAAGTAAAGATCATCACCGTCGATCAAATGACATACTATGATACTTAGGCGCAAATTTCTCCTTAGTCCAACATTTCATCCATGACTAATAATACAACTATCTCATCCTTCACCAATGTTTCACAGGGAGTCTAAAAAGATTCTGCTTTACTTGGTGCCTAATATGGTCCATAAAATACCCCTTCTAAGCCCACCTTGTCCAATATTTTCATGTTGAAAGCATCACTGGTTGCTAACAAGCGATCTGATACGGCCATCCAACAGTGAGTGCCTGTTAGGTCCCTATATTACTAGTATAGTCCCTTATTGTTGTTAGTGTAACCCCATTATTGTTATTATTGTACCCTTGTAACCCCCATATTTTTATTATTGTGCCCTTAAATTATTATTGTTAGGTCAGCTAGGATTACATTGTGGCCCCACTAGGATTACATTGTGGCCCCATGGACTCCTATATATAGAAAGGGGGTTTTGTAATTTGTATCATCCAATAATTGTTTATTCATGTAATGTATTGGAGGTTTCCCCCTCGAAGTGGCTTATTTATAAGGCATTGATATCTCTTTTCTTCTATTTTCAGAGCTGGTTTCACAACATTTGGTATCAGAGCTTTGGATTCCAGGGTTTTCGCTGCTCCAAACCGGTCATCGTGGAATTTTCGCTATACATTTTTTTCTACGAAGGTTTAGAAGCTGAAATTTTTAGAGTGTTAAGATGAAATCTTGAAGAAAATCTTCGCAAAATTTCAGATCTTGGTTCGCAATATTTTCGGAAATATGATCTGTGGAAGTTAGGTCTGTTCCAGGCTCCTGAATTTAACCTAAACAGGTCATTGCGGTATTTTCACTATAACGTTTTTTCTACAAAGTTTTAGAAGCTGAAATTTTTAGAGAGTGAAGATGAAATCCTGAGGAACAGTGTCGCAAAATTTTAGGTTTGGTTTGCAATATTTTCTGAAATATGATATGTGGAAGTTAGGTCTGTTTCAGGCTCCCGAATTTCATCTCAAAGAGGTTATCGTGGGAAAATATTCATAACTCTCTCTCTGAGCATCGGATTGGAATGCTGTAAAAAGTGGACGCAAGTACATGGACTGTTTTTTCTTGTCTATCAATTTCAGATCCAAATAAGGAAGTAGTGACACATGGAAAGTCGTACAAATTTTCTCTTTTGAACCAATCCATAAGTGGGTCATTGTGGGAGATTGGACATAACTTTGCCTTGAAGAATCCAAATTAGGTCAGACCTGTGAAATTTGAAAGGAGCTTCAGAGGGCTACTATAAGGCTGAATTTTAGATATTGAGGATCTGCAATTATAGAGATAATTCAATTTCAATATAGAGCTCCTCAAAAGCAAGTAAAAGGTGTGTATTTTTTCTTCCCGAATTGCATAAGTCTTGTTTAAAGAATCAAGTTGAATTGATTCCAAGGGCATATTATAGAATATATATCAGTATTAGATTCTAAAATGGCCCCTAAAAATAATTCAAAACCCATTAAGCCTTTAGAAGGCTCTATTATGACTCATGAAGACGAAGAATGGCAAGATGACATATCAAATTTACAAGACCAAGTGCAACAAATTTCGCTCTCACAAAGAGCAAGAAAAAATGACATGGAAGTTTTGAAGAAAGGTGTGGAAACTAAGATATATTGTTTGAAGAAAGGTGTGGAATCTAAGATGGATGGCATGGAAGCTAAGATCGATGAAAAAATTGAAAACATGAAGAATGATCTAAAATCAGACATGGAAGGTTTGAAAAAGTTGATACAACAAATATTTCCTAATGGTGAAAAGATAGTAGAGAAAAATCATGATGAGAACAAACTAAATGAAATCATGATTTCATAAACTCTAATGTTGGCAGGAAGAACCACCATATTCCAAAAATGGATATGAGGAAGTTTGATGGAAAGGATCCTGTAACATGGATACTACAGATGGAGAAATATTTTGATCTCAATAATGTGCAAAACACACAAAAGGTACGCATTGCAACTTTACATTTAGAACAAAACACATTTGTATGGTATCAATGGCTTTGCTCACGTAAAAAAATTGTCACTTGGTCAATTTTTACGGAGGAAATGATAGCACATTATGAGGATACAAAGAGCAACACCTTCTTTAGCCAATTGATAAATCTCAAACAAAAGGGTTTAGCGGGGGAGCACATTGAGGACCTCCAAAAATTGAATATAAGGGTAACTGATATTCCAGAGGAACATAGGATTGATTTCTTCATAGGTACTTTAAAGGATAACATCCAACATGAAGTTCGTGTTTTGGAACCTGATTCATTGGAGAAGGCATTCAGGTTGGCAAGAAAAATTGAACGTAAAATTATGGCGACAAGGAAGCCTACCACTCACTTCTATAAAGAGGGAAGTGTTGCTACCCCTAGATTTCCACAACCAACAAGGTTGACACCACAACAATTGGAAGAAAAAAGAGCAAAAGGGCTTTGCTACAGTTGTGATAGAAAATACACTAAAGGTCATAAGTGTGCTGAGAAGAAATTATTTTACATAGATTGTGAAGAGGAAGAAGAAAATGAACAAGAAGAGAATATACACCAGGAACCAACCCAAGAAGAGGAAGAAATGAGTCCGACCATATCATGTAATGCATTGGCAGGAATTACCACTCCTCAAACTCTCAAGATAGAAGGACATATCAAGAAGAAAAAGGTAATAGTGTTGATTGATTCAGGTAGTACCCATAATTTTATCCATTGTAAGGTAGCCAAGGAATTGAATTGTTTCCTATACCCAGTACCAGAATGTCAAGTGATGGTTGCAAATGGAGGAACTATAAATTTCTCTGGAAAATGCCATAATATTAAGCTAACCATGGGGGAATATGTATTGACTAGTCCAATGCTTTCCATTCCTATGGAGGTGCTGATGTTGTACTAGGAGTACAATGGTTACAATCTTTGGGGACGGTAGCTTTTAATTTTCAAGAACTTTTCTTGAAATTTTTTTAGAAGGAAAGGAAGTCGAATTACGGGGTATTGAAGGGAAGCCAGGAAGGATAATAAGCTCTAATGGCATGACAAAGCTTCTAAAGAAAGAACAACGAGGCGTAATTGCACAATTATGCTCACTAGATGTTCCAACATCAAAATCATCTATTTCTGCAGATCTCCAACAAGTCTTGGACAATCATTCCAAGGTGTTTGAAACTCCCAAAGGACTCCCACCTATTCGTGATCATGTTCATGCTATTCATTTGATTCCAGGAAGTGTTCCTCCAAACATCAGGCCTTATAGATATCCTTACTTCCAAAAGAGCGAAATTGAACGTATGATTGCAGAAATGTTAGAGGCGGGTATAATTCAACCCGGTCAAAGTTCTTTCTCTGCTCCTGTAGTATTGGTACACAAGAAGGATGGATCATGGCGAATGTGTCCGGATTATAGGGAGCTCAATAAGCTCACCATTAAAGATAAATTTCCCATTCCTGTGATTGCTGAATTATTGGATGAATTACATGGAGCAATTTATTTTACCAAGTTGGATCTTCGTTCAGGATATCATCAAATTAGAATGAAGACTGAAGATATTCCAAAAACAGCATTTCGAACTCATGAGGGTCATTATGAATTTTGGTCATGCCTTTTGGCCTTACCAATGCACCTTCTACATTTCAAGGGTTGATGAATTCCATTTTCAAACCCTTCCTTAGAAAATTTGTGCTAGTATTTCTTGATGATATACTAATCTACAGCAGGTCTTGGAAGGATCATGTTGAACATGTTGACAGGGTGCTCAAACTATTGCAGGAGAAACAATTATATGCAAAAACATCCAAATGTTTCTTTGGAGTACAAGAGGTGGAATATCTGGGTCATATTGTATCTCACGAGGGTGTTAAGGTAGACCCTAACAAAATTAAAGCAATTAAGGAATGGAAAGTCCCCACAACCATAAAGCAGTTGCAAGGATTTCTCGGGTTAACAGGGCATTATCGCAAGTTTGTTAAGAATTATGGGAGAATAGCAGTACCTCTAACAACATTATTGAAGAAAGATGGATTTTCATGGACTCCTGAAGCAACTAAGGCCTTTGAACATATTAAAGAGGCAAAGTGCCTAGCACCGGTCTTAGCTACGCCAGACTTCACAAAGACCTTTATTATGGAATGTGATGCCTCAGGAAATGGAATTGGTGTCATTTTAATGCAAGAAGGAAGACCCATTTCTTTTGAAAGTCGTGCAATCAAAGGAAAGTATTTACAAAAAACTATTTATGAGAAGGAAATGTTATCAACACTGCATGCACTAAAGAAATGGAGAACTTACCTAATGGGAAGACACTTCAAGGTAAAAAATGATCATGATAGTCTTAAAAACTTTTTAGAACAAAGACTATCTTTAGAAGAGCAGCAAAAATGGGTCACAAAGATGTTGGGTTATGCCTTTGAAATAACCTACAAAAAAGGGAAGCTAAATGTTGTTGCAGATGCAATCTCAAGAAATAATGAAGAGGTGGAAGCATTGCTTTGTGCCATTTATATTATCCAACCAGATTGGATAACTGAAGAAAGAGATAAATGGAAGAAGGACGAAGAAGTGTGGACACTCATTCAAAATTTGCAGCAAGATCCTAGTACATATGATACATTTAGTTTGAAAAATGATTCCTTATGGTACAAAGATCGCTTATATATTTGTAATAATTCCCAACTAAAACAAAATATTCTTTTGGAATTGCACACTTCTCCTTTAGGAGGACACTCAGTATTTTTAAAAACTTACCACAGGGTGAAGAAATAATATTTTTGGGATGGCCTTAAATCTGATATTCAAAAGTTCTAGCGGAATATTTGGTTTGCCAACAGAATAAAGTTGAGACAATTAATACCTCGGGTCTTCTACAACCTTTATCCATTCCAAGTCAATGTTGGGAGGAGATTTCAATGGATTTTATCACAATTTTACCTAAGTCCGAAGGAAAGAGTGTCATCATGGTGGTATTTGATAGACTTACCAAGTATGCACACTTTTGTGCATTATCTCATCCATTTAAAGCAAGCATTGAGGACAACACATTTTTGAAGGAGAGGGGCATGTTAGGTCCCTATATTACTAGTATAGTCTCTTATTGTTGTTAGTGTAACCCACTTATAGTTATTATTGTACCCTTGTAACCCCCATATTGTTATTATTGTGCCTTTAAATTATTATTGTTAGGTCAGATAGGATTACATTGTGGCCCCATGGACTCCTATATATAGAAAGGAGGTTTTGTAATTTGTATCATCCAAGAATTATTCATTCGTGTAATGTATTGGAGGTTTCCCCCTCGAAGTGGCTTATTTATAAGGCGTTGATATCTCTTTTCTTCTATTTTTGGAGCTGGTTTCCGTTGTTCCCAACTCAACCCAGCATACAAGTATAATTCCTCAAGGACCACTTCCTTCTGCTGGTGTCTCTCCTAGTCCATTCCAACCAAGAAAAATTCCTCCAAGCCTTAACCATCCAAGAGCAGTTATTCCAGGACATTATCCTTCGGGTTGGATACCTTTCTTATTCCCCCCACCAAGAATTTTTTGTCCCTATCATGGCTATGTTGGGTTTACCAAACATTACTCTAGGGATCCTAGATTGGTGCATTGATTCCCCCGCAAACACTCCACCTAATCAAATTAAACATTATACACCTTTTACCCCAGTACAATGTGTTTTTCCTTCCATTTCTTTTGCATCATTTCCACAACAACCTCAACAAGCACCTACACTTGTTGTGAAAGAAACTAGTGAGGGGGGGAAAGCCTAGAAAATGGGAACTAAAGATAAGGTAACCCAAACAACTCAAGCTCCTCCTAAGCCTCCAAAGGAAAAACCCCTGTGCGCTTTGTGTTATGTTTTTGGGAATGCCACCAATAATTTTATTGAACTCCCTCATCTCAAAGATGTGGTCGCTGACATGTTTCCTGACCCTATCATCCTCAAGGTCCATGTTACCTTACCCAATTCAGCCAAGAAAAACATATCATTATGCACAAATTAGCCTTGCACTTTGTGTGATATTTTTGGCCACTATTCTCACCACTATCCTAGTCTCGAATAATTTCGCGATACCCATTAGGCTCTTCATGAAATAGAATTTGCTTATAGAAAACCCACTATTTATCTACCTTTAGATTTTGGTACCATTATTGAACCAAAACAAGAAATGCACATTGTGATCCCTCCTCTTGATGTCCCGATTACAGAGAGCATTGCTACTATTCTATACATGTTGTCATCCATGGGATCATTGTCTAGGGACTCTTTTGGAGTTCCCTATTTTGATTCATACAAACCTTCTTCGTTGAATACCCTCGTATCAACATTAGTAGATATTCCATCTACTATTCATTCATCCCCACCTGTTGTTGATGCACATGTGAACCTTGTCTCCCATGCTGGTGCTTCAGATGTTTCCTCCACATAAAGTGTTATATCCTCCTCACATCCACCCATATTTCATTAAGATGAATACATCATGGAAGTCATGATCACCTTTGATTATCCATGGGACGATATGCACCATCGTGCATGTTTCCTTCCACAACAAACCCATGATCAATATGTTTTGGAGTCGAAAGATTTCATCCATGGTGAAGTCGATTGGTTTAGAAATCCCATTCCTACACTAGATGATTTTGAAGAATGAAACATGGCCAATATCTCTACTACCATTAAGATTAAAATTTTGAATAAACTAGGGATCGAAGAAAATATTTCCTTGGGGGCACATTGTACCCCTGAAGAAATTGATTCTTACACCAAGTTATTGAAATAATTTCGTGATGTTTTCTCTTGGTCTTATTTCGATATGCCTGGACTTGATCCCACCATTGTTGAAATCCATATTGACAAATGGCCCAATGCCATCCCTATCCATCAAAATTTGAGACCTGTCCATCCTTCCAAACGTGAGGCCATTAAAGTCAAAATCTATAATCTCAAGAAGTCTAGCTTTATCTATCCCATTGAATACACCACATGGGTGTCCAATATTGTTCCCGTTATCAAAAAACAAGGCACCATTCATGTCTGAACTGACCTCCATGACCTGAACGAAGCTTGTACCAAAGACAACTTCCACACACCACTTATTGACCAAATCATTGATAAGTGTGTGGGGCATGAGGTTCTTTTCTTTATGGATGGATTCTCTGGATATAGCCTGATAACTATCCATTATGCTGATCGACTTAACACCACTTTCATTATTCCATGGGGAAATTTTGCCTATATGTTCATGCCTTTCAGTTTAAGTAATGGCGTGGCCACATTTCAATGGGCCATGGCTTATTTCTTGCATGACTTGGCTCATATTATCCTTGCATACATTGACGATCTCACCATTATTTCTAGGGTTCGGAAATAACACATTCATGATTTGTGTACCATTTGTATCCGATGTCGCAAGTATAATATTCGCCTCAACCCCCTTAAGTGTGTCTTTTTCATTCGATTGGACTGACTATTATGCTTCATTGTGTCCAGAGATGGTCTAAAACTTGACCCTCTCAAAGTTTAAGCCATTCTCAAACTTCCACCTTCTCGTCCCCTTCGCTACTTACAAAGCATTCAAGGCAAAGCTAACTTTCTTAGTCGGTTTGTTCCTGACTATTCCACCATTGCACATGGGTTCATTAGAATCCTTCGATATACCATTCCATTATTTTGGGATGACCAAGCTCAATAGTATTTTGATGCCCTTAAATTTGCTCTCACTTCCACTCCATTGATCATTCCACCTGACTTTGAAAGGGACTTCATCCTGTCCATCTCATCTTCCACCTATTTAGTCATTTGGGTCCTCACATAGGAAGATGCTAACAAAAACGAGCTTGTCATATACTACATTAGTAAAAACCTTAATGGTCCCCCTGTGTCCTATTCGCACGAAGAAAATTTGGCATTGGTTTTAGTGTTCTATGTTCAAAATATTCTTCACTATATCCTTACGTGTACCACTAGAGTCGTGACCAATTCCAACCCCATGGTATTCCTATTGAGTCGAAAAATCATCAATGTGAAGTATGCTCGGTGGATCTTCATTCTTCAAGAATTCGATCTCGAATTTGTCACACCCAAGAGTAAGAAATGTTTTTCCCTTTCAGATTTAATTTCCAGGTGCACCAGATCCGTCGATCAATGATGATCATCCAGATGAACACTTGTTTGCCATCACCTTGAATGATCCTTGGTATGGAGACATCCTCAGTTATCAGGGAACCCAAAAATCCTCGCCCATCTTAATCGCGATGCTTGATGACGTATTCGACATCAAGCCCCTTGCTACCTCCTCATTGGTGACGATCTCTACCGTCGCGGTGTCGATAGTGTCCTTTGTGATTGTACCATGCATTCTGAAGCTAAGAAAGTTCTCAATGCCTACCACGATGGTGCTTGTGGTGATCATCTCTCCCCAATTTCCACTACCCAAAATATCATGAACGTCAGTTAATTTTGGCCTTCTCTCTTCAGTGACTGCATTGAGGCAGTCAAACATTGTCTCTTGTTAGCTATACGCCCCTAAGGCACGAGCTCCACCTACTCCCCTCCATCCTATCATCACATTCAGTCCTTTTTGTAAATGAGTTATTGACTTCATGGAGTTTTTATCCCCATATACTAATAACCACAAGTATATTATCATGGTTTTTGACTATTTTACCAAATTGGTTGAAGCCATGCCAATGTTCAATAACATTACGGCTACTGTAGCCTTATTATTTTTCAACCATGTTATTGCTCGATTCGGGGTTCCGAAAAAATTGGTTTATGGCCACAAACTACATTTAAAAGACGAGATATGGCATGAGATATCCTCTCTGTTGGGATTTGAGCATCAATATTCATCATCTTATTATCCTCAATGAAATGGCCAAGTTGAAGAAGTCAATATAATCCTTAAAAATATGCTTCAGTGGAAAGTGAATAAGCACAAGACCAATTGTCACCTTATGTTATTCCCTTCTTTGTGGGCCTATAGAACCTCTGTTAAAAACGCCACTGGGTTTACTCCTTTCCACATTTTTTTTGGTGAGGATGAATTCTTAATGATTGAGTGTGAAATACCCTCCCTTCACCTTACCATCGAACTCCTCTCGGTCATCCAACCATTATAAAAATGACTTATCATGCTTGAGTGCACCAATGAATACTGTCGTGTTGCATTTCAAACCATTGAAGCATACAAAAGCACACCAAAGCTCAATATGATCGAAAATTCCACCTCGTACCTTTCACGAAGGTGACCTTGTTCTTTTGTATGACCAAGCTCATGATGACCTAGGGTGTGGGAAGTTTGAATCATTATGGCTAGGACCTTACATCATATGTAAGTGTTTGATTAAGGGGGCATACCTTTTAGGGGATTTTGAAGGCCAACTCCTTCATAAACCTCATAATGCACTCTACCTGAAGAAATTTTACCCATAGCATTTCCCATTGAAATGCTTGTATCTTTTATGTTCTGCATTTAGGTAGCTTGTGTTCTCCCCCCATCATCTCATACGTTGTCTTCTTGCGTCTTTTAGATGGATCCATCATCCACACCTCATATCGCTTATGCCAATGGTGCGAGTCACTTCACTAGGAATCTTGCCTCAACATCTTGGGCCATTTTCAGCCCTCTACATTCATTAGTTCATTCCAATGAAATATGCATTGGATCTGCCACCAATAACTAGGAAAAATATGATGTTTTTGTTGAGCCCTAAAGATGTCCTTTCCTTTCACCAAATTTCACTTCATTCCATTTTTCATTTATCAGTTATAGGCTTAAAAGATCAATAGGAATGATTAAAGTCACTTTGAATGCATGCAATGACTGAATTATTATACTTTTGTGGTTTTGTTGTCGTAGTGATTTTTTATCAGACTTAGCTACAGAATGCAACCATTCTATAGCTAGTCGCATATTCCGAAACCATCTTTATGTTCACACAGGTTACAGGTGTCATTTGAGGGAAACACACATATGGTTAAATTCCAGAACTCTCCTACATCATTCCTTGCCCTCTACGAAGGTTGAGCAAAAATCTGCAAGTGGTTATGCACGTGGAGAAAACCAAAACTAAGAAGTAGACTTCTACAAGGATAAGGACTCTGCAGGTGTCTTAAGAAAAATATGAGTCTTCAACAGGAGTTCTAGTTCGATTTTGATTGTAAAAGACACCTATGCCTATTTCTCCTCAATGACAGTTATGTATTTTCTTATAAGAATAACTCGGTGAACCGAGAAACAGTTGGTTAGTGGATGTTTTGTTGTTAGTTCTCAAAGACTGTGATACTCTGTTTCTGAGCATTTTTCCTTTGATGAAATAAGTACAACTTTAATGCATGATCTGAAGCAATTTTAAAGAGTTAAGGATTCGTGTGCCAATCTGATGGTAGAGGGCCCCTACTGTCCGAAAGGCTTTGTGCATATTTTCTAGATAAGTGACCTTTAGCTCTATTTCGTTCTTAATCTAGGCAGTTTTTTCTGAGCATCATGTTTTATGTTTACTTACATTGAATATTACAGTCAATCTTGTTCTCATGAACTGTTCCAATATATCACTAACACGTGAATGAGATAGAGTTGTAGTACTTCGGAGGTTAATTTCATTTTAGTTCAGTTCTGTTCATTGTATTTCAAGTTTTATTAGTTAATTGCATTCTAGTCCTGTTAATTAGACTTAAAAGACCCTCATTATTTTACAAGCTGCTCTTGTTCTTAATCTCTTCTAACACATCATTATCATATGGACAAGAATTAGTTATATCATTTTGAGTTCTTGATTGTTCTGTAATTTCTCATAATTTTACAAACAACCTTTTTCCAAAGTTATTCCAAGAGATCTCTAACCCTTGAATGAGGCTTAATAGTAACATTTTGAGTTGCAGAATGGGTTAATTCTAGTGTCATAAGCTATTTTAGCATAGGGTTCCTTACTATGTTGCATATAGTATTTCCTCAAAATGTTTCAACAATTTTCTAACAATGGATGAGATTTTCTCTGTGATATTTTAAGTTGTTGTTTACTAAAGAGAACCTCATTACATCAAACTTATCCTTTTTCTCAAATTGTTCCAACATAACTCTAATGAATTGAATTGGACTGAGTTTAATGTTATGAGTTACTTTTCTTGTCAAGCTTTACAATCTGTGGATTAGCATTTTCTGTTCTTAGGTGCCATACATATTTTAGAGTAGATTTTGCTATGTTTTAGTGTGATCAATAACTTCTCTTTGCCAATAATTTAGTTCTTTTCCTCTTAGCATAAAAACAAAAAACCAAAAACACTAGAAAAACACTAAACACAACGAAGTAGGAAGAAGATACCTAGGCACATATAGTGCACTTCACTTCAACAGTTTACTAGCCCTGGTTGACAATTTATGACATCAATTTAGGAACACTAAGTTGAGTAAACAGTTGTGATAGGTTTTTATTCAATGCCCTTTATGTTTGCATCCTTCATATTATGTTCATCTAGATGCCCTGCTACTTGTCTTGCAATTGAATGACATTTATCTTGTGCATAATCCTGTCCTATTTAGAAAATATCTACGAGGGAAGCTTTTGGCACGTGAATTTGAATTCATTGCATTCAGTCATGTTCCTAGAGCCCAAAATCGTTATGTATATTCCATTGAAAATAAAATTATAGATTGGAATTTATCACATATAATAAGGAAACCATAAAAATTAACAAATGGCGAACCAAAATCGTCACAAAGATGCATAACCATATTATGTATCATCTTATCAAAACATATAATTGCTTGGATTCCACTCTCTAAATACATTCGACATTCCAATAGCATGTTACATAACAAAAAAATGGGAACCATATCTCCCTATACCTATTCACTATCATCTGGAGGCTCCCAAGCCAATGGTTCCATACCAATAGCTCATAGATCTTGAACTGCTTGACCGACCATCGCTATGTGTCGCGTGATACCTTGCCACTTTTAAGGAAGACCAGTGCACTCATTCGTATATTGATCTTATAACTAATGTCATCCACACTCAGTCTCCCCTGTCAGTAGCATGTCGAATCTACGATGGATGTCCTCTAGCAGAGCATTAATGTCTGGTATCTGTCGTGACTTCGATCCACCCTGATCTACAACCCCTGGCACTGTAGCTCGGCCTATATATCCTGCTGGTTTCATCGGTGCTATATCTGCATGACAAAAGTTTGGAAATGAGTACAACATATATACACTTTATAAGCTTTCAATGCAGCCAAAAATATAGTAACTTTCACTTACCATTTGGACTCCATGCTCATCCCAACGATAGGGGAAAGTCAGGATCCCCCTGATAGTTCATGCCATTGTACGAATATTCATCTATTTACAATAGCATCTGGTGGCAATGTGTAAAAAACTCAAGTCAAAACACTTGTCCAACTCACCCTCCTCTACCTCGTTGCAGTATCTGCTCTCAGTGACACATCTTGGGCTCCTGTGGGCCCCCATCACAAATTTGTACATGTGGATGGATGGTAGGGATGTTCTTAAAGAAGAATGAGCATAAAACTGTCCCAAATGAAGAATTATCATTGGTTCATCGCCTACATAAGGCCAACTATCGTTTCAATGACGACAACATCATTTGGGCCCTGCCATAGTAGGTCCCCTCCAACACACTCTCTACCAGCATCATCTGCCCTCCAGTGATGTGATGAAAGGCATGAATACCCAATATCTATACCACTAATGTGGTTGTATATTGTGTCACCAAACTCTCTATGTCATTGATCTGAATGGTCATGCCTTTCACATGAACACCCAGAATACAATGAAGATCCACAAACTCAACTATATGTCTCACATGAGGCAACACTAGATGTATCTACCCTACCATCCCCAAGGGGGGAAATCCTGTCAGAAAATATATGTCATGGATCATTAGCTTGATCCTATGGCCCTACACCACAAAGGCCTCCCGAGATGGGTCCCAGTAGCTAAATATCCTCGATAACAAGGGCTCACTAGCTCTCATCAATGGGTTCTCCAAGAACATAAGAACCCCACAATGATCCAAAATCCCTCTGATTGTCAAATTTCAATGAATATCTGCATGAAGAGTTTCTAAGTCTCGTTTGTGTAATGCCACCTTAATCTCTCCCATACCTGCAAAATACCATTATGATTTTTCAGTTCATATTTAAAGGAATACATCAAAATTCCTTAGCTTCAGCTTGCCACAGGCCCCCATCCTACTTTTCCTCCTTTCCCAAAACACATTTTTTCCCCTAAAAAACTATTTGGATGCACTTTAAGGCTTTATTTCTACATTCCATAATGTGGATCAGACCCAAAAATGTGTGTTTAGACCACAAGGAATAGCAGGGGTCTCACACAACCAATTGAGGTTGTAATCTAAAATTCTAAACCACTAAATTTGAAGAGTAAGGTTAGCCCACCTACCTCCAACTTGCAGATCCTGATTCCAATAGTCAGTTTGTCAGCTATGATCTCCAAAATATTTAGGGCCTTTTCCTCCTCTCCAAATCCTCTAAACCTCACTATGAAAATGAATTGGATTTGGAGGGAAGAAGCCCTTTTATAGGAAAGAACGTAGTTTTTTCATCTCAAATTGCGACCAAACTGTAGCTCGATTTGACGAACTATCAACACCATTGGAAATATATCACCAAGTTTTACAATGGGTCTTCCTTTGTTTTTGGTAATTTGAAACTTCACTTAGAAGCCATTTTTTCCATGAAGTTTCACTTTGCTGCCAATTCTAACCAAATTTCCTCATATGAGTTGATTGTACTCAGGTACCACTTTGCATTGGAACTTGTAGAATCATGTGTCGATTTTCTTCATGAGTAACCCTTATTTTCTCTTGTTTTTTATGGTCCCCCTGGGCCTATCCTGTGTGGCAGCATCATTGAGTGACCCTTGTTCAGAGCATCTGAGATGAGTCACCCTTGCATTCATGGAGTATTTTCTGAGTCCCATCGTGTCTTGTTATAGTATTCCATCCATATTTGTGTCACATTCATCCATCTTTTCTCCTTTTGGAAATCTCCCTTCTAAGTACTTAACCATCCCCTCTGGAATTTAGTCAGTCCTTGTCAGGTCAACCATGCATTTTATGATCTGAAAAGGGAAGTCACCAATGCACCTCTCAATTTATATCCCTCCATTATTATCCCTGGTGTCAGTTCCTCAATCACTCTACTATATTATCTCATGCTTTAGTTGAGGATTCCTCATTTCCTCAACTCCAGAGAACCATTTTCTGTTGACTTCAAAAAATTCATTCTAGAAGAACGGTCTAGAGGGTGGTGTACCTTGGTTCTCACTTTCATCATTGTTCGGTGCCTTAGATTAAGTAAAGGGAATCATCATTTCCATTTGAATTGGTTTTTTCTCATGTGCTTGAATCCAACTCATTATTGCACGATTGAGAATAGTATACTTGATGGTCCGGTGATCCAACTATTTGTGCCAATGATTCCCGAGCATTTGTGAGATGTTACAAACCTCATGAGGGGGTGGACCATTAGGTAGGCCCACACATTCCTGGACGACCTCAGATTATGCTCCAGCCTTAGATGCAGTTTCAAAAATTTGATGGGTTCGGTTCCAGCTGCTTGCAGCGCCCATGTATTCCATGTAATAAAAGTAAAAATAATAAGCACAGTTGGTGGGAAAATTATTTCAATATGAATGTCGGGAAAAAAATTCTAGTGGGTGTTCATTTGGTTTATTATGTCTTAGGAAATTGGAAAAGGCTATGTCTAAGGAATTAAAGAGGCAAAAAGTATTTTTGGCACATTTATATATGAAAAGAATGGAAATTAGGAGAAAAGGGAGATGAAAGGTCACAGGTTTCATGTGATGAGTAAAATGAATGAAAATAAGGGAAAATTTAAAAAATAGAGGCCTCATTGATAAAAAGGCTTATGAGGATCAGTTGGTAACATTTTTTCAATGTATTTTTTGGAGCTCTCTCATTACTCTCTCTCGCTCTCTCTCTCTCTCTTGGATACTTATAATTTTCTTGGAGCACTTGGGCATTGGAGCAAGAAAGGAAAAACAAGAAAGGAAGAGCAGGATCAAGCAAATACAACGATATTATTTGCAGGTAACAATTTTTATGTGAGATTTCCTTTCTAGATCTAACATGCATGGTATTTCATGTGGTTTCTTGTTTTCTTGGCATGGGTTTTTCCAGGTGTGACAAAGGTTTTTAGCCTAGCCTTTCCATTTCCATATAGATTTGATGAGATGGGTTTCTCATACTTCGGTTGAGCTAAATTATTGGATGGATTTGAAGCTGAGTGGGGTGGATCTCCGAAATGACAAATACATGGCCTAGTGGTCCTTGAACCAAGCTGTGGATTGCGGTAAAGCCACTGGCCTAGTAACCCCTGAGCCAGACTGTGGATTGCAGTAAAGCCAAATTGTGTGCTTCGGTGGGCCTAGGAATCCTTGATGTTGAATGACAAGATATACAATAGAGCCAAGAGATGGATTTCTCTCCGTTGGGCCTAGTGGTCCTGAGATGGGATGTATGGTAAAGCTTGGAGAGATAGTCTCGGTGTAGGGACTAGTGACCCCTAGATCGGACTATGGGTTATGGTAAATCTTTAGAGACTAATATGCACTCAAATTCCTCACGGTGCAGGAGAACTCTAGTAGCATCCATGCATGTTTGGTTATTTTTTGGTTGGTTATGAGTCCCCCATTCATGCTTGGAATATGGCACGAGGGTGATTGGCTGAAGAGAGATTTGGCTCAGCCAGTCTATGGTCGGGTGGAACATGGAAGTACCATCTCTGGTTGGTTTTTACACTCATTAATGAGAAGCTCATTCCTTTGTTATTTGGTATGAAAATGTACTAGTTATTATGTGGATTTCATTGATGTTATATCCATGGTATTTATGTTGCTATTATGTTGGTTATAAGATTGTGTTTTATCATTGATGATGTATGGCTCTACCTATGTTTTTTACTGTAAATGAATATACAATGTATCTATGGTAAAATATATTTTATTGCATCTTATGATGTAAGGGATAAATGCTTCTTAGCAAACCTGAGATAAGTATTAGACCCCCATGTTTAATTATGTTGTTTACAGTTGTAGATGCAATTTTTGTGACATGTTTGACGAAATTCTTGTCATTGTTGGGTGAGGTTGGATGAGTTCTAGATGATGTGATTGCTTCGATGTTTTTTTTTTAAATGTTATTTATCCCATACTAAGGTTACAGGAAGTTATGGGCAGTAAGATGTGCCCAGGGGCTGAAAATGTGGTGCAAATCTTGGAGCTGTAGGCACAAAACTGAACTTTTGTGGCCTTAGCCACTACCTTGACAAGGCAAGACCACGTCTAAGAGTCTATAACCGCTCCCTTTCCCTTACATGCCCATAAGCCTCAAATGGGTAAAAAATAAGTCCCCCGTAAGGGAACATGGCAATGGAAGTTTGAGGTACCTCCTGGGGATGCCAATGATGCAGTGTAAGGTCTGCTTTTCATGTTTCCATCAGTTCCACTTCCTTAAATTCATTTAGGAAGTTGAATCTCATATTAGTAACCCCTCATTGCATGTTTACCTTGGTTGGATAGTTACTTGGGTAGATGTGGGAAGGGGGTGTTACAACCCATAACATGCATGTCTCCTTCAAAGGATACATTTAGATCTTTAGAGACCTTTCCTGCTCAACATGGATTCTTTGGTTGTGGTCCCCCCCCATGTCAGCTTGACGGGAATTATGTCTCATGTACTAAGATGTGATTATATTTAGTCCTCGCATATTTTTTTCCAGCCACATTATGTATGTGGGATTCATTGTATTATCTCTTGGCCCATTGATGTCAGCGGATCATGTATTATGTACTATGTAGCTCAGTCCCACATTTCTAGGTTCACCATTATTCTTTGTACTCAGTTATCTCGGCGGGTATAGTTATTCCTCCCCCTCCTCATTTGAGATCATGTACTCGAAAATAAAAGGAGACTTATATTGGTTTAGTAGGTCTCGCCCCTCCATTCTTGTCCTTCCTTGCATTGCTTCAATCATCTCTCTCTCTCACTCTGACTCGCCTTTGGTGTCTTGTGTAAGTGTAACTTACAACGTATTTCGGTCATACAATTTTCTCCTAACACTCGTACGTTCAGGGAAAATCTGTTATCACCAAAAAATAATCACCATCTACATCTAACTGCTTGGAATACTTCGTTATATTTTTGGAGAGGGTTAATATATTTAAAATGGTTAAATATATTTATTTAGAAATAATTAACAGATAAAATGATTTATTAATTATTTCGCGAATAATAAGAAAAGTGTGAAATGAAATCATTATTAAATAATGATTTAACAATTATTCCAAGGATGGAGTTAAAGAAAAATAAATAACTTATGTTTTATTTAATTATTCCTAGGTGATTTAGTCAAATGTGACAAGGAATAGTTAACAAACAATGATTTAATAATTATTCCTAGAGAAAATTAAATAAATAATGGTTTATTTAGTTATTCGCATGGGTTTTAATCGAAAATAACTTGATACAAGTGGTTTATTAAATTGTTTCTTATAGTGAAAGTAATTTTACTGTGGTAAATTAAACTCACATGGTGTACTTCGATCCACCTAGTTTTTTGGTCAATAATTTTTATTATTCTCCATTTTCGAGATCAACCCAATACTTTTCTATAAATAAGAGGGTATTTCATTCATTTATTACCATGATCATTATCATCGTCACCATTATCGTCTCATGATTTTCAAGCTCCCATTTTGAGTTCTACATATTGTTTGGGTTTTCACACATTCAAAAGATGAAGATTTGAAAACTGAAGCGAAAAGGAAATCAAAGAAACCATGCCACTGTGGGGGACTTATGACCATTTGTAAATATCTTCCCCAGGTGTCACTAATAAAATAGTTTTCTTTCAAATATTTTCCATCATTAGGTTATTAAATTGGATTCAATTTTGTTGTTTTTTATTTTAGATCTAATACATCTATCTTTCTGCAGGTTTTTCTCACGTATTTGTTGTAGATCTGAAATATAAGCAGCCAAAATTGTTGTTAGGGTCACTATTCACCTATGAATTAAGTGAGATCTTTTTGGCACACCTTCCAAGAAATTCATACTAACACTTGGTGTAATGTGTAATATAGGCATATGTAAATGTTCAATGACACGTTGTTATAACTAAAATTATAAAGTAATCATAGCTATGGATTAATTGGTATCAATATTTAAGGGTAAATCAGTTTTATGATCCATTGTTATCATTATAGGCATTCATATGCTATGTGCAATTTTGGTGGTTTGAATTAAGGTTTATTCACTTCATGGGTATGACCTGAGTTACACTCAAAACCTAAAGAGAGCTCAACTGAGTCGCAAGAATCCTTGGGGTCTCTATGTCTATGTATTGTAAGCTACAAGCTTGCATTATAGTTGAATACACCTTTGAATTAACATATAAGAGGACTTTGGTTTTGGAAAAGTTTCTATAGGCATGCGACGAGAATTTTTTTGTTACTCGATGTGAAATTTCATGTTGAATCGCTCCTCTCCTTGCTTAGTTGTATATGTTTATTGCTTGCCAGTGGCATTATTGATGAAAATTGAGACATAGATTTTCCCATTAATGTCGAGAAATATTCCTTTTGCACCATGCCTCTCTTCGCATGTGGCATGATTTGGCCATGTTATTGTTGGCACTATTTACAGAGGATGGGACAAAGATATCCCAATTAATGGAAGAGAAATATGCTTTTCCTATCGTGCCTCTCTTGGCATGTGGCATGATTTGGGCATTTTATTGTAGATATTATTAACGAAAGTCGGGATAATGATTTCCCTATTACTTGTAGAGAATATTCACGTTGCATCATTCCCAATTTAGCTCTAACCCCAACTATATCGAGGCATTGTGGCACGGTGGCGATTTGGTAATATGTCCATCCCAAGAATGATTAATTTACCGTCAACTCTTGAATTTCATATAAAGTGAAATCATGGATAAAAAAAAAAGAGCTTGGTCCTGTGGGGCCTTGATGCAGACTAAGGTGGAAAGTGCCACCTAATCTAGGAAAGGATATGTGGATGCCAAGTGAATGGTGACATGGATTTATCGCTGACATGGCACCTCTTACGCATGACACACGGAACCGTCATAGGATGCCACATGGCAAGGTGATATTAATTGATGTCAGTGAGGAGTAGGGTAACATGAAGGTTCTCTTTCATGAATTTCATCTAGTGCTAGAAAAATAGTGTTAGATGAGAAACATCTGGCATTTGACGCAAAAATTTCCATCTCACCACATCAGTTTGTAGTTGTTTTGTTAGGTCCCTATATTACTAGTGTAGTCCCTTATTTTTGTTAGTGTAGCCCCCTTATTATTATTGTTGTACCCATGTAGCTCCCATATTGTTATTATTGGGCCCCATAAAAAGCCACTATTTTTATTGTTGTGGCCTTACATTATTATTGTTAGGTTGGCTAGGACTAAATTGTGACCCCATGGACTCCTCTATATAGAAAGGATATTTTGTCATTTGTATCATTCAACAATTATTTCATTTATGTAATGTAAAGGAGTTTCCCCTTCGAATTCGATGATTTTTAAGGTGTTGATCTCTCTTTTCTTCTATTTTTGGATCTGGGTTCATAATATTTGGTATCAGAGCTTTGGATTCTAGGGTTTCGTTGCTTCAAACATGTCATCATGAAGTTTTCACTATAAATTTATTTCTAGGAAGGGATAGAAGCTAAAAAAAATTCATTTTCAAAGAAATCCTAAGGAACTTAGTGTAAAAAGTTCAGATCTTGGTTCACAATAGTTTCGGAGATATGATCTGTGGAATTTAGGGTCTTTTTAGGCTCCCAAATTTCATCTCAAAGAGGTGACCTTGGGAAAATCGCCACAAATCTCTCTTTGAGCATCAGATTGGAATTATGTCAAAAGTTTCCAAAATTACACAGACTGTATTTTCCTTTGTATCAATTTCATATTCGAAGGAGGAAACAATGACACGTGGCATGTCATACAAGTCTTCTCTACTGAACTAGTCAATAATTAGGTCATTGTGGGAGATTGGGCATAACTTTGCCTTGAAGAATCCAAATAAAGTCAGACCTATGGCATTGGAAAGAAGATTCAGATGGATACTAAAGGACTAAAGATAAAATATCGGGGATCCAAAATTATAGAGATACATCAGTTTCAATATCTAGCTCCTTAAAAGCAAGAAAAAAGTGTGCATTTTTTTCGAAATTGCATAAGTCTTGTTTGAAAAATCAGTTTGAAGTGATTCCAAGGGAATATTGAAGCATAGATATCAGTATTGGGTTCTAAAATTCCCCCTAAAAATAATTCAACATCCATTAAATGCTCAGAAGGCTCTACTATGAATCATACAGAGGAATAAGTGCAACCTAATATATCATAATTACAAGAGCAAACGCAACAACTTTTGCTCTTGCAAAGAGCAACAAAAAATGAAATGGAAGTTTTGAAGAAAGGCGTGGAAGCTAAGATGGATGGTTTGAGGAAAGGCATGGAAGCGAAGATGGATGGTTTGGAGAGTGGCATGGAATAAAAAATGGAATATATGAAGAATGATATAAAAGCAAACATGGAAGGTTTGATAAACTTGATACAAGAAATGATCCTAATGGTGAAAATATAGTAGAGGAAACTCATGATGAGAACAAAATAAATGTTAATTGTGATTTCATAAACTCTAATTTTGGATTGAGGACCCACCATATGCCAAATATCGATATGAGGAAATTTGATGGCAAGGATCCCGTAACATGGATACTATAGATGGAGCAATATTTTGACCTCAATAATGTCCAAAACACAGAAAAGGTATGCATTACAACTTTATATTTAGAAAAAAATACATTTGTATGGTATTGATGGATTTTATCCCATAAAATGTTTTTCACTTGGTCAATTTTTACGGAGGAAATGATAGCACATTATGAGGATACAAAGAGAAACACCTTCTTTAGCCAATTGGTAAATCTCAAACAAAAGGGTTCAGTGGTGGAGCACATTGAGGACTTCCAAAAATTGAATATAAGGGTAGCTAATATTCCAAAGGAACACATGATTGATGTCTTGATAGGGACTTTAAATGATAACATCCAACACGAGTTTCGACTTTGGGAACTTGATTCATTGGAGAAGGCATTAAGGTTGGCAAGAAAAATTGTATGTAAAATTATGGCGACAAGGAAGCCTACAACTCACATCTATAAATATGGAAGTGCTACTACTCCTAGACTTCCACAACCTACAAGGTTGACACCGCAACAATTGGAAGAAAATAGAGCAAAAGGGATTTTCTATAGTTGTGATAACAAATACACTGAATATCATAAGTGTGCTGAGAAGAAATTAGTTTACATAGATTGTGAAGAGGAGGAAGAAAATGAACAAGAAACTTCAAAAGAAGAGGATATACAATAGGAACCAACCCTAAAGAAATGAGTCTGACCATATCCTATAATGAATTGGCAGGAATTACCTGTTAAGTCCCTATATTACTAGTGTAGTCCCATATTGTTGTTAGTGTAGACCCCTTATTGCTATTGTTGTACCCTTGTAACCCCAATATTGTTATTATTGTGTCCTTACATTATTATTGTTAGGTCAGCTAGGATTATATTGTGACCCCATGGACTCCTATATATAGAAGGAGGTTTTGTGTTTTGTATCTGTTAGCGCTCAAATCTACCTCAGGCTGAAATGAGGTAAAACTCAAGGCTACATCAAACCACGCTCAGCCTCGTAGCTAGCCCTACGAGGACAGGAGAGGGCTCTCTCCGTCAATCTCGATAAAATGAACAATAGGGTGCGAGATGAATTTAAAAGGGAACTGATTTTAGGCTAGTAAAGAGATAGGTATGTTTGATTTTTGATTTTTGGGTTTTCGCTGGAGAAATGGGAAAAACAAATTTTGGGTCCGGGGATAAGGTCAGACCTTTGCAGATTTTGAGTTGGGGCGAGGTAGGTGGTTGTCTTGATGCTTTTAATTAGATATACGGACAGATCAGACCGACGAGGAGCTGAAGAGGGCAAAGAAGAACTTGGATCCTCTTCAAACAGTCGAAAACATATAGAACTAAATGAATTCAAAGGCAGAGCACGGTAAACGATGGATTCAACCTCATCTACTCATTCAATTTAGTTCAGAAGCATATCAAAAGGAATGGCATACATTAAACATGAAGAACTTACAGTAAACAGAGAGAAAACACCATCAAGAACAAAACACCACAAGGATCCCAACAAGTGCCGCAAAACCTCTGATCTTTCCTTAGCCAAAATATGAAAAAAATATGTACAATGGTGCCAAAAGTCTCCCAAGAGTCCAACCTCTCCAACCCCTGAAAATGATTGAGAAATTACATCATATAGATCATCCTAACCCCTTCCCACACCTCTAGGAGTCGAATTCCTCCTTCAGGGGTCAGTTTCAACCAAATTCTAATCAAGGAACTAAAATCTAGGGAGCTAACAACTTGCCTCTAAAAGAATGGAAACTGATTCATTTACATGATTTTCACTTTTTTAAGAGTGAATCTTCTAGAATAGGTAAAAATGAACCAAAGTTACATGCCAAACATAAATTTACATCATAATAACTCAAAAATTTCATCCCCAAGCAAAACTGATCCAAACTGGCCGAAACTCTGAGCTGGAAGTTGAAAATTCAGCCAAAATTTTAAGTGGGTCTCACCCCTGAAACAAGTGGGTCGCGCGCCTTTCAACCTGATTTTGAGGTACTTCCCGGCATCCAAATTGAGCTCATGATAGCTCGTTGGAAAGCTCTAGATGTTGGCTATCCAACCCAAGTGGAATTTCCCAATTTGGAGCTCATTGGACCCTCCAAAACCTCATTCTCCCAGAAGTACTTCCTGCTGGTGCAAAAGGTGGCAGCAAGGTGGTTTTCATGGTGTTTTTGAGATTTTTGACCATCCAGAATCTGATGAAATGCTTCGGAAATGCCTGAGGATGCATAACTTATCATGAAAAATCCAAAAATGCAAAGATTTCCTTCAGCAAGTGTCCCAAAAAAAAGTGAGCATATGAGTGCGAGACCCGCTTAACTGAAAAACCTGTTTTTGAAACCAAAATTTCAAAATGACAAAAATTTCTCTGAATTTGCTCAAATTCGGAGCGAAGATCCTCCATCATGTATCTTACCCAGCCAATGAAGCATCGGCCAAAATCCGGAGGGGATCAGGCCTTTTCCGCCGTTTTAGTGCTTTCCTGGTGCATGCAGTTCCTGTGGTGAAAACACTGTCTCGGTTGTATGTGTCGGTCTCTATCATGGTGTCACAATGTGTATGAAAGTATACTGATATGGTTATGATGAAAACAAGAGTTTGGTGTATGCTCCAATGTCAGATGTGTCACATATATGTCAAGGTGCTATGGGAAAAGGACTGTCACAAGGAATTTGAATGGAAAATAGCCACTCTTTAACTACATGGGGATTTGACACATGAATAGGAATGAGTGTAGTGTAGGGCAATAGAAATAGCCCTTGCAATGTTTGAAAATGTCAATGGAGGATGTGGACAAGTGAAAATGGGACTATGTCATAACATGAATGATGAATAGTGTGAAAATGACAATGGCAATAACAATGAGAGCAGTGATGTAATGGCAATGAGAGAGCGTGAGGCTGAGGTAAATAATGAGCAGGGACACCACAGACAGTAGAGGCATAAGCATATATATCAACAACACAACCTTGGAAATCCTTCACAAGACTATCAACATGTCTTTCAAAACCCTAAGAAATGAATTTTCAATGAACATAGGTTTCACGTTTCTCCACATCAAACATTTGTTTCTCCACTTTCAAAACACCATAATCATGTCCAAAAATCACTGAGCAATGTTTAAAAACCTACTTGCAAGTTGTTGGAGTCGACTTGAATCAAAACTGGGTGCAAAACACAATTTTCTGGGTTTTGATTTAAGTGGGTCGCACGCTGGTTTAAGTGGGTCGCACCCCCCAAGTGGGTCTCACCCGTTCAACTTTACACTGGCTGTGGCGCTCAAGTGGGTCGCGCCCCTCAAGTGGGTCTCACCCGTTTCAAGTGGGTCGCACGCCTCTTGCCACATAGTGCATTTTGCAGGAAGCTTTTGGAGGCCTTCCCGGTGTCCAAATTGAGCGTGTGATAGCTCGTTGGAAAGATTTTGGAGTCTACTTTCCAACACAAGTGGAATTATACAATTTGGATTTCATTTACCCTGTCAAAAATCAAATCTCCTAAAACTTGTCAAAATGAGCAGAATGATGCTGCCTCAAGGCAGAGTGTTGTTGCAGTCAACTTTTGAAAGTCGTCCTCAACTCCAAATTCAGCTCATGATATCTCATTGGAAAGATATTTGTGTCTAGTTATCCTTTGACTCATCAAGAAAGTCATTTGGCCAACCATTCTAGGAGAAATATTGATTTTCCCAAGGTCACTTCAGAGGTGCATTCAATTCTTCTGAGGAAACGATATTTTTGACATTTCTCCAAAACCATGACACCTGTGTAAAAAGTGAAAGAGGTTTTTCTTCCTTGGGATTTTTTGGATAGAAACCTCTCTCAGGTTTCCAAAATTCATCTTTGATTGCTCTGAAACAACTTTGAGTGAAACTTATCCCAATGTGTGAAACAAGGGATTTTGTCGAAATGAAGTGAAATGAAGGGGATAAGGGGCTTCTAAATTCTTGGGGAAATTTTTGGAAGTATGGAGGGATGTTAGGAAGTAGGGGAAAGTGGAATCTCAGAGATTGAGGGAGGGGAAGGGGTCCAAAAGGGCAAAACACAGGCCTAGCCTAGAAAATTGCCAAGTTGTGGCAAGAAACTAGGGTTTGTGAAAAAATGAGGAATTTGGGGAATCTCAGTGATGGGAAGTGTTTAATAAGGTAAATTAATGATAGGGGAAGGTGTATGAACATTAGGATACAAGTTTTTTCGATGATTTGACCATCCAAGAGAAATTACCTCCAAAACCCTAGGAGAGGGAAATGGACCTTACCAAGGCACAACTGAAGCATGAACAAGATGTAAAATGACCCAATGGAACTTGACATGATGATGAAAACCCTTTGAATGATGGTACACTCAGCTGAATGGTGACATGGACCGACATTTGGACAATTTTGGAAGGAGTGAAAACAAACCCTAGACCTAATGCCTAGTGACCAAATTTTGCTTGAAGACTCATTGAAATGACAAAATTTGACCATGACACCTTAAAATCACTTTGTAAGAGCATGTTTGATCACTAAAGGAAGGCTGCAAAGGCTGACTCTAACATTGGCTCCAATGGGGATGGTAGCTCCAGCTCCGTGGAGGTGCCAAGAACCGTAGAACTTTGGGAGAGCAGACAGTGCCTCCATCCATTGGGCTTATGGAATCATTATTCTGACAAACAGAATAAAGACTAATGACTCAACTTATTAACTGGAAAATCGACTCAAACTGACTTGATGCAAACGGAAATGACTGAATTAAAACAAAAAATTTCTGAAAATGGCAGCAGTCCATCAAGCTTTAAAATCCTGATGGCAACCACCTACATACTGATGAGATATGTACAATCATGTATAATGTGCTTTCCAATGTAACCAATCCAGTAGATGGCTACACCCCAAATTTCTGCTCTTACTCTCCCTGAGCAGGCAGACTGATGAACTTGTAGGCAACTCAAAATAACCACTGAAACCAAAGCTTATGATAATGAACCAGGCAATATTTATCCTTTCTAATGTTTGTAGAAGAATGCTGAAGGGGTCTTGAAAATCTTGAAGCACGGGATTATCTGGAGATCCAACTGCAAAAATACTAGTATCCACTTCATTCTGATCTGAAAGGACAATTGATTTCTGAGGGATAGAAATGCACAAATCTGCCATTTGAGTGTTAGCTGTAGGTTCCTTGACCATGAGCAATTCTGGCATATACTCTTCAATTTCATGATCTAGGTCATTCTTAAACAAAAAACAATCTTCAAGGTTATTAAACATGACAGCCTTATCATCTTTGTGAAGGAAAAAATTATCTGTTTGCTGATCTACACAACTGATTACAAGACAATCATCTTTTTCAACAGAGGAAGAAGTTTCACCAACACTTTCCTGATTATGTGTGCACTGCAAATCTGCTGTAGCTTGGGCTGTAACAAGACCTTTCAAAAGCTGATCTATCTCATCTTCAGACAAAGGAGACAATGCCTTTTGTTTTCTTCTGCTTAAATAGTAATTATCTTCATATGACAGGGCATTCAAACTATCATTTATTACTGAGTTATGGAAAGGAGATTTATCACTTACTTGCACAAAGATCTCATTTTGATTTTCATGAACTGACTGGATTGCTTCTTCATGAAGGTTGTGTTCTAATGATGGGCTGACAGTATGACTGAGAACATTTGGATCCATTACTGTGTCTTCTGCATCCCAGATGATTTCAATAGCAGAGTTCTCCTTGATGGGCTTCAGCACAAGATATGCTTGGTCATCATGATCTGAATCTGAATCTGAAGTAGCTGTCTGGACATTATCACAATCTGCAATTAGAACTGGACTTACTTGCATGCTGCTGTCTTCCGTGGGCAGATCTGAAATGACATTCTCCCTTTCATCATTTTCAGCCATATGGCCATCAACCTGCTGCAAAGTCTCCTGAGCATCTTGATGGGTATCCTTTAGGTTCTCTTCATATTGCTGAAATGGATTCTCATATAGAGCCTCCATGATTTCTCTGTCCATGAAATCATTATTACCATAAAATAGCTCTAGATCTTCAATGAAATCATGTACATGGTTACAACAGTTCTGAACTAAAATCAAGGATGGATATGATGCTTTATACTTTTCAAAGAACACGGTATGAAAATCCCTTAAACAGTAAATAGAAGCAGATGGAAAAATTTCATACCATGATCGGGCTTCGTCTTCCAGAGTAGCCATAAACATTTTCATCAAACAGTCTTCAGGAAAACTGATCTTAAATTTATGCACATGAATATGAAATTTCACCAGATGAAGAGCAGCGTCATTACCTTCCTCATTTCTGAACATAGGCAAATTCTGAAGGCAATCCACCTTGGGCATCTTATTCGGAAAACCTGGGATGTGATCTCGGCTCATGGGAGCATATCTTCTTGCAATCCGGTCCGTCAACAGTGAGGTCGCCATGAAGCATTGATTTCTGGATTGTTCAGTGAATGAAGTCGCCGGTGAATGATTTCAGCCTTGTGGTGTCTGACTGCTGTCCACCATCAGCATCAGATTTGAACTTGATACATGTACTGGGAAATTTACAAGTTAAGTGCTACGATTACAAGTTAAACCGGAGATCGACTCAAGCAGCGTTTATCTACTTCGCTGATGCATAGCAACAGTGTTTCGAAGGCTACCTGGCGTGACTTCAGACTCCGTCTATAACAAGCAAACGTTTTGAGTTTCTCCCCAGTATGGTCGCCACTATGTTAGCGCTCAAATCTACCTCAGGCTGAAATGAGGTAAAACTCAAGGCTACATCAAACCACGATCTCGATAAAATGAACAATAGGGTGCGAGATGACTTTAAAAGGGAACTGATTTTAGGCTAGTAAAGAGATAGGTATGTTTGATTTTTGATTTTTTGGTTTTCGCTGGAGAAATGGGAAAAACAAATTTTGGGTCCGGGGATAAGGTCAGACCTTTGCAGATTTCGAGTTGGGGTGAGGTAGGTGATTGTCTTGATGCTTTTAATTGGATATACGGACAGATCAGACCGACGAGGAGCTGAAGAGGGCAAAGAAGGACTTGGATCCTCTTCAAACAGTCGAAAACATATAGAACTAAATGAATTCAAAGGCAGAGCACGGTAAACGATGGATTCAACCTCATCTACTCATTCAATTTAGTTCAGAAGCATATGAAAGGAATGGCATACATTAAACATGAAGAACTTACAGTAAACAAAGAGAAAACACCATCAATAACAAAACACCACAAGGATCCCAACAAGTGCCGCAAAACCTCTCATCTTTCCTTAGCCAAAATATGAAAAAATATGTACAATGGTGCCAAAAGTCTCCCAAGAGTCCAACCTATCCAACCTCTGAAAATGATTGAGAAATTACATCATATAGATCATCCTAGCCCCTTCCCACACCTCTAGGGGTCGAATTCCTCCTTCAGGGGTCAGTTTCAACCAAATTCTAATCAAGGAACTAAAATCTAGGCAGCTAACAACTTGCCTCTAAAAGAGTGGAAACTGATTCATTTACATGATTTTCACTTTTTTAAGAGTGAATCTTCTAGAATAGGTAAAAATGAACCAAATTTACATGCCAAACATAAATTTACATCATAATAACTCAAAAATTTCATCCCCAAGCAAAACTGGTCCAAAACTGGCCGAAAATCTGAGCTGGAAGTTGAAAATTCAGCCAAAAATTTAAGTGGGTCGCACCCCTGAGCCAAGTGGGTCGCATACCTTTCAGCCCGATTTTGAATTACTTCCCGGCATCAAAATTGAGTTCATGATAGCTTGTTGGAAATCCCTGGATGTTGGCTATCCAACCCAAGTGGAATTTCACAATTTGGAGCTCATTTGACCCTCCAAAACCTCATTCTCCCAGAAGTACTTCCTGCTGGTGCAAAAGGTGGCAGCAAGGTGGTTTTCATGGTGTTTTTGAGCTTTTTGACCATCCAGAATCTGATGAAATGCTTCGGAAATGCCTGAGCATGCATAACTTATCATGAAAAATCTAAAAATGCAAAGATTTCCTTCAGAAAGTGTCCCAAAAAAAGTGAGCATATGAGTGCGAGACCCGCTTAACTGAAAAACCTGTTTTTGAGACCAAAATTTCAAAATGACAAAATTTTCTCCGAATTTGCTCAAATTCGGAGCGAAGATCCTCCATCATGTATCTTACCCAGCCAACGAAGCATCGGCCAAAATCCGGAGGGGATCAGGCCTTTTCCGCCGTTTTAGTGCTTTCCTGGTGCATGCAGTTCCTGTGGTGAAAACACTGTCTCGGTTGTATGTGTCGGTCTCTATCATGGTGTCACAATGTGTATGAAAGTATACTGATATGGTTATGATGAAAACAAGAGTTTGGTGTATGCTCCAATTTCATATGTGTCACATATATGTCAAGGTGCTATGGGAAAAGGACTGTCACAAGGAATTTGAATGGAAAATAGCCACTCTTTAACTACATGGGGATTTGACACATGAATAGGAATGAGTGTAGTGTAGGGCAATAGAAATAGCCCTTGCAACGTTTGAAAATGTCAATGGAGGATGTGGACAAGTGAAAATGGGACTATGTCATAACATGAATGATGAATAGTGTGAAAATGACAATGGCAATAACAATGAGAGCAGCGATGTAATGGCAATGAGAGAGCGTGAGGCTGAGGTAAATAATGAGAAGGGACACCACAGACAGTAGAGGCATGAGCATATATATCAACAACACAACCTTGGAAATCCTTCACAAGACTATCAACATGTCTCTCAAAAACCCTAAGAAATGAATTTGCAATGAACATAGGTTTTACGTTTCTCCACATCAAACATTTGTTTCTCCACTTTCAAAACACCATAATCATGTCCAAAAATCACTGAGCAATGTTTAAAAACCTACTTGCAAGTTGTTGGAGTCGACTTGAATCAAAACTGGGCGCAAAACACAATTTTTTGGGTTCTGATTTAAGTGGGTCGCATGCTGGTTTAAGTGGGTCGCATCCCCCAAGTGGGTCTCACCCGTTCAACTTTACACTGGCTGTGGCGCTCAAGTGGGTCACGCCCCTCAAGTGGGTCTCACCCGTTTCAAGTGGGTCGCACGCCTCTTGCCACATAGTGCATTTTGCAGGAAGCTTTTGGAGGCCTTCCCGGTGTCCAAATTGAGCACGTGATAGCTCGTTGGAAATATTTTGGAGTCTAATTTCTAACACAAGTGGAATTATACAATTTGGATTTCATTTACCCTGTCAAAAATCAAATCTCCCAAAACTTGTCAAAATGAGCAGAATGAGGCTGCCTCAAGGCAGAGCGTTGTTGCAGTAAACTTTTGAAGGTCTTCCTCAACTCCAAATTGAGCTCATGATAGCTCATTGGAAATATATTTGTGTCTAGTTATCCTTTGACTCATCAAGCAAGTCATTTAGCCAACCATGCTAGGATAAATCTTGATTTTCCCAAGGTCACTTCAGAGGTGCATTCAATTCTCCTGAGGAAACGGTATTTTTGACATTTTTCTAAAACCATGATACCTGTGTAAAAAGTGAAAGAGGTTGTTATTCCGTGGGATGTTTTGGAAAAAAACCTCTCTCAGTTTTCCAAAATTAATCTTTTATTGCTCTGAAACATCTTTTGAGTGAAACTTATCCCGATGTGTGAAACAAGGGATTTTGTCGAAATGAAGCGAAATGAAGGGGATAAGGGGCTTCTAAATTCTTGGGGAAATTTTTGGAATTAGGGAGGGATGTTAGGAAGCAGGGGAAAGTGGAATCTCAGAGATTGAGTGAGGGGAAGGGTTCCAAAAGGGCAAAACACAGGCCTAGCCTAGAAAATTGCCAAGTTGTGGCAAGAAACTAGGGTTTGTGCAAAAATGAGGAATTTGGGGAATCTCAGTGATGGGAAGTGTTTAATAAGGTAAATTAATGATAGGGGAAGGTGTATGAACATCAGGATACAAGTTTTTTCGATGATTTGACCATCCAAGAGAAATTACCTCCAAAACCCTAGGAGAGGGAAATGGACCTTACCTAGGCACAACTGAAGCATGAACAAGATGTAAAATGACTCAATGGAACTTGAAATTATGATGAAAACCCTCTGAATGATGGTACACTCAGCTGAATGGTGACATGAACCGACATTTGGACAACTTTGGAAGGAGTGAAAGCAAACCCTAGACCTAATGCCTAGTGACCAAATTTTGTTTTGAAGACTCATTGAAATGACAAAATTTGACCTTGACACCTTAAAATCACTTTGTAAGAGCATGTTTGATCACTGAAGGAAGGCTGCAAAGGCTGACTCTAACAGTATCATCAAAGAATTGTTCATTTATGTAATGTAAAGGAGGTTTCCCCCTCGAAGTGGCTTATTTATAGGGTGTTGATCTCTCTTTTCTTCTATTTTTGGAGCTGGTTTCATAACATTTGGTATCAGAGCTTTGGATTATAGGGTTTCGTTGCTCCAAATAGGTCATTGTAGCATTTTCGCTATAATTTTTTTTCTATGAAGGTTCAAAAGATGAATTTTTTATCACGTGAAGCTGAAATCTTGAGGAACATCGTGTAAAAATTTCAGATATTGGTTCAAATGGAGATATGATCTGTGGAAGTTAGGGTTTTTTTAGGCTCCCTAATTTTATCTAAAAGAGGTGACCTTGGTAAAATCATCATAACTCTCTCTCTAAGCATTGGATTGGAATTTTGTAAAAAGTGTCTGAAATTGCACAGAATTTAGTCTCCTGTGTATCAATTTTGGAGTCGAAGGAGAAAACAATGACACATGGCACGCCATACAAGTTCGATCTACTTAACAAATCCATAATTATGACATTGTGGGAGATTCGACATAAATTTGTCTTGATGCATCCAAATCAGGTCAGACCTATGGGATTGGAAATAAGCTTCAGAAGGATACTACAAGACCAAAATTCAGATATTGAACATCCGAAATTACAGAGATACATCAGTTTCAATATCGAGCTCCTCAAAAGCAAGAAAAAGGTGTCTATTTTTTTTTCAAGTTACATAAGTCTTGTTTGAAAAATCAGTTTGAAGTGATTCCAAGGGAATATTGAAACATAGACATGAATATTGGGTTCTAAAATGCCACTTGAAAATAATTCAGCACCCATTAAGCCTTCAGAAGGCTCTACTATGATTCATGAAGAGAAAGAAGTGCAACATAAAATATAAAAATTACAAGAGCAAGTGCACCAAACTTCGCTCTCGCAAAGAGCAACAAAAAATTAAATGGAAGTTTTGAAGAAAGGCCTGGAAGCTAGGATGGATGGTTTGAAGAAAGGCATGGAAGCTAAGGTGGATGGTTTGAATAATGGCATGGAAGCTAAGATGGATGGCCTGGAAGCTAATATGGATGACATGGAAGCTAAGATCGATGAAAAAATTAAAGAAAATATGGAAGACATGAAGAATGATCTAAAAGCAGACATGGAAGGTTTGAAGGAAGGTTTTACAAGGTTGATACAAGAAATGATTACTAATTTCAGAAATATAGTAGAGGAAACTCATGATGAGAACAAAATAAATGTTAATCATGATTTCATAAACTCTAATGTTGGATGGAAGACCCACCATATTCCAAAGATCGATATGAGGAAGTTTGATGGAAAGGATCCTGTAACATGGATACTACAGATGAAGCAATATTTTGATCTCAATAATGTGCAAAACACACAAAAGGTATGCATTGAAACTTTATATTTAGAACAAAATACATTTGTATAGTATCGATGGATTTTCTCCTGTAAAAAAAATTGTCGCTTGGCCAATTTTTATGGAGGAAATGATAGGACATTATGAGGATACGAAGAGCAACACCTTCTTTAGCCAATTGATAAATCTCAAACAAAAGGGTTCAGTGGTGGAGCACATTGAGGACTTCCAAAAATTGAATATAAGGGTAGTTGATATTCCATAGCAACACAAGGTTGATGTCTTCATAGGGAATTTAAAGGATAACATCCAAAATGAGGTTCGAGTTTGGGAACCTGATTCATTGGAGAAGGCATTCAAGTTAGCAAGAAAAATTGAATGTAAAATTATGGTGACAAGGAATCCTAACACTCACATCTATAAATATGGAAGTGGTGCTACTCCTAGACTTCCACAGCTTACAAGGTTGACACCACAAAAATTGGAAGAAAAAAGAGCAAAAGGGCTTTGCTACAGTTGTGATACAAAATACACTAAAGGTCATAAGTGTGCTGAGAAGAAATTATTTTACATAGATTGTGAAGAGGAGGAAGAAAATGAACAAGAAACTTCAAAAGAAGAGGATATACACCAAGAACAAACCCCATAGAAAGAAGAAATGAGTCCGACCATATCGTGTAATGCATTGGCAGGAATTACCACTCCTCAAACTCTCAATATAGAAACATATCAAGAAGAAAAAGGTAATAGTACTGATTGATTCTGGTAGTACCCATAATTTTATTCATTGTAAGGTAGATAAGGAATTGAATTTCTTCCTATACCCAACACCAGAATGTCAAGTGATGGTTGCAAATGGAGGAACTATAAATTTCTATGGAAAATGCCATAATATCAAGATAGCCATGGGGGAATATGTATTGAATAGTAAAATGCTTTCATTCCAATGGGAGGTGTTGATGTTGTACTAGGAGTACAATGGTTACAATATTTGGGGACGGTAGCTTTTAATTTTCAAGAACTTTTCTTGAAATTTTTTTTCTGAAGGAAAGGAATTCAAATTACAGGGTATCGCAGGGAAGCCACGAAAGATAATAAGCCCTAATGTAATGACAAATCTTTTGAAGAATGAACAACGAGGCATAATTGCACAATTATGCTCACTAGAAGTTCCAACATCAAAATCATCTATTTCTCAAGATCTCCAAAAATTATTGGAAAATCATTCCAAGGTGTTTGAAACTCCCAAAGGACTCCCACCTATTCGTGATCATGATCATGCTATTCATTTGATTCCGGGAAGTGTTCCTCCAAACATTAGGCCTTACAACTATCCTTATGTGTAAAAGAGAAAAATTGAATGTATGATTGCAGAGATTTTACAGGTTGGTATAATTCAACTGAGTCAAATTTATTTCTCTGCTCCAATAGTATTGGTGCACAAGAAGGATGGATCATGGTGCATGTGTCTAGATTTTAGGGAGCTAAATCAGCTCACTATTAAAGATAAATTTCCCATTCATGTGATTGATGAGTTATTGGATGGATTACATGGAGAAATTTATTTTACCAAGTTGGATCTTCGTTCAGGATATCATCAATTTAGAATGAAGCCTGAAGATATTATGAAAACAACATCTCAAACTCATGATGGTCATTATGAATTTTTGGTTGTAATATTCCCAATTAGTCCTAAGCTAATGGGAATATTCAATTTTGTTTTGTTTTTCTATTTTATGAATAAATTGTAAAGGAGGATCATAAAACTCCTAAAAACAGTAAATAAATCAATGCCACATGTGAACACAGCTAAATATGGGCTATCTAAATGAGCACCCTTAGGTGTGAAAGGGGGTGAAACTTTTGACTGGGTCAACCATGACCAAATCAACAGTGTTGTCTTGGAGGAGTGACCTTTAATGATGCACAACGCAGTTTTAGATGGAGATGGTTCATGTGAAAGGAGCCATTTCAATGAAGGCAGTTTAGGGTTTGAAAGCTCTCAAATTATAAAAGGAAGAGGATGGTAGCATGAGAAGGTTGTTGATGTGATTACATTTTTTCATAGTATATTGTCTGTTTAGACATATCTCATTCTCCTTGTTGTTTAGTAGAGAATAGTGTTGTTTAGCACAAGGATTTCCTTTTTAAGAATCCCATCTCTTTCCTTGAGAGGCGTCTTGGAAGAACTTTGAATTTCTTGTCCACTATTAGGCTGACGGCCAAGCTTCTGCTTACAACTACAACGCACATCCTATTAAGGGTTTGGTTGTCTTTGTAAGCTGCAACAAATGGAGGCTAGATCTACTCAGATCTAGACCATTCTAGTGCCTCTTTTCAGTGGGGAAGGATTCTTACCGATTGGAAAAAGAGTAGTGGATAATTGGAGCATTAGTTTCAGATCTTCGTATGTGGCCAAACTTATCTTAAACCCTACAATGCAGTTTTACTTCCAGATCTGCGTTTTTCTGTAGATGTTGTTGCAGGGACTTTTGGCATAAAATTTTGGAGGAGTGATTTTCATGTGTTGGGGATCTTCCCTTCACCTTTGAGATCCATTTCAGAGGGTCATTATATTGTATATATCAGATCAGATCTGAAATTTACTGAATATCTGAATATTTTTGTAGATATGTAGCTTTTAGATCTCACTCCATGTACTTCACTTTTTGCTGAAAACCCCAAGGGGTATTTGAAGAAGAGTCTTTATAGTGTATGGATATGTCATAGATATGAATTTTCATGTATTATTTTTCTATAGATCTAATTTGTAATCAACAGCTATTGCAGCCTAATAAAAATAACGTTGTCAAGGAAGTTTCTGTTCATATGTATGGTTGCTGCACCTCTTTTTGAGGATTTTTCTTCACTGGAGACTTCTATTTCCTCTTGTACATCTTATGGGACTCATTATACATCTGATTTTCTGTTGTAAATGTAAATATTGAGCCTCCATATTGGCCTCCTTCTCTTACTTAGCTGAAATGCATTATTTCTCTACAGTATTGTTTAATATTCCTGCTTATTCCCATTTGGGGATATTACAGTGGTATCAGAGCAATCATCTTGGCACAGCATGTGCTTTGATTTCTAAGAAGCCAATATGCCTTTTCAATAAAATAAAAGAAAAAATAATAATATTGATTACATTGAAGACAAAGAAGACAAGGGTAAAACCCCTTTATTTGGAAGAATGAAAGGGAAAGAGTTCTCAAAAACTCTTTTCTGAAATATGCATGAGCTGAAAGTGAAATCAGGGGAATGAGGAGGGAAAGACATGAAGATCCCTCAAGAATAATTGCACCTGAAGAAAGCTCCAGTTCTTCATCTTATGTGTGTGGGCATTCAACCACACAATCATATCTACAACGTTGGAGCATGCCTACTTCCTAGCAAGAGGAGAAGCAGAAGGGGAGACACCAAAAGAGGAAACTCTTGGTGACTATCTCCAAGAATATGAATTTCAGTCTAAAAGATTCAAAGAGCATCTAAGCTTCCCAGATTTTTGTCAACTTAAATAATAAAGAAGATCGAACATATACAGGAAAAGGAGAGGGTGCATGCAACACACTGTGGGTAGAACCTTTATACCTACATTTGATGGATCACCTGAGAGCTCAGCTAAGTCTTGGGTAAAGGAGCTAGACACATATTTCCAGTTGCATCAAGTTTCAAAAGAAGAAGCCATAAGAGTAGCAGCGCTGCACCTCTAAGGTAAGGCTTATGCCTGGTGGTTATTTGAATCTTCTTCAGTGAAAAATGTAAACATCTCTACTTATGCAAAGTTCACTAGGAGGTTAGTGTAAACATTTGATTCTAAGCCGTCTGAAATTTCTTTGGGTGAGAAACCTAAGCCCAAGAATTTAGAACCTTTGCATGAGATGGAAGGATCCATGAGGATAACTCCATTCCAGAACATTGTTGAGGGGGTTAAAGATCTGCAACATGATTTGCCAAGGGAAAAGGCCCCACTTCAACACGAACATTCTTCTTAAGAAGAAGACATGAGGGTTCCTTTCTTAAGAGGAGATCAATAGAAAGGATATCTTAATGAGGAGGCATTCTCCATTAATGAGGAGAAGGAAGAAGAAGAGCTGGAAAGATCCTCTAGCACTGTGGCAGCAGGAGGAGATCTATTTTTATTGGGAGATGGAGGTGAAGCAATTGCTTCCACTAGGAGGACCCTTGTATCTTTGCAAGAAGCTCCCAAGGATCCTACACATGGAGATAATGAGCAGCATGTGTCTATAATGATAGGCAATGAGACAAAAATGGAGGGAACGTGTTCCAACATTGCATACATTTTTGGGAACACACACTATGACAGATCAGTCCTTTGTGATCAAGACTCTTGACACCAAGGAGATGTTGGGTGTTCATGAGTTAACTACATCTAAAGGAAGCACCTTAGACTATGAGAACTTTCAGAAGGTAGGAGAAGAAGAACAGAGGAATGATCATAGCGTTGTCATGATAGGAGGTGATCCACTATTACATGAGGGAAATATGGGAAAATTTCTCCAATCAGAAGCACTATTGCATCCATAAGAGTGATACGCCATTATCATTTGACTTCCACATAGAAATCAGAGATGGATTTGCATAGTGGAAGCAGTCAGAAGATATTCCCATCTGATATTCACTTGGGAATGAGCCATGAGACATCATTATCTTGTGATAAACCACCTGATTCATATTTGGTGAAAGATGTCTCATGCATATATGCTCCTTTCATAGATCCAAGGAGGAAGAGAGCACTCTAAGACCATACTACAATGCTGAGATTATGGAGGAAGATCAAGGGGAGGGGAAGTATTTTCCCCTTATCACCATTATCCATTCTCTCATCTCATACTGCGCTGAGAGAAGATGCTGTAAGGATAAATAATGACACCATCATGGAGCAAGGAAGGAAATCCTTGACTATGAAGAATCAGGAGACAAACTCATTTTGAGAGCACTCTTCCATAGATGATGAGAGATGGTGGTCACACATGCATACTTTGGAAGAACCAAGGAGGTTTTGGATAGATGATAGCCTTCCATGGGAGACTAACTTCCAAGAACTTTCATTTTCTCTTGATCATGTGCATATGAAAAAAGGGCAGCGAGGAAGGAATAGAAACCTTCTATCTTATATATTTGGCATGGGATATGTCAAGGAGGAGAGAAATGGGAGGCATGACCTTCGAACATACACCTTTGACATAGGAGATGTCAAGGAGAAGAGCAATAACATGGCAGAAATTTCAGTTGATACATTATCAGTGCTGTCATTAATGGAGAGGTTAGATCCATATTGGAAATCCCAATTGTTGGTGGAATATTCCAAGGATCTTCACACTTGCATGGTTCTTGATGACTTACTACATGATGAAAGCTATTCGATCCTAGATGGATTCATCTACAATCATGGTAGGATATTCTTGTCTAGAGCCTCCAAGCTCAAGGAGAAGTTACTACAAAGGGCCTATGGAGAGTTTTTTTTCAGCCAAACATATTCCATGAAGCTCAACAACATCATCTTGAGGAGATACTATTGGGAGGGCTTTGAAAAAGAACTATATCAGCATTGTCAAAGATGCATGTACCATGTGGAGATGGAGCAGAAACATAACTCTATGGGAGAGTTAAATCGGCCCTCTCTTTCTCTTCTTGAGGAAGGGGATAGATCCATGCACAACTCCATCGATATGAAGAGGATTTTTGGTGAAAATAATGATCTTGTTACACATGTTTTATATTATTATTTTATGCATTCTTTCACCATGTTTATGCAGGACATAACTCCAAGGAGGAGTATTATATCTTGTAAACTTCATGGCCAATATTGGGCCACAAAAATTTCTGAATTTGGCAACTCCCTTGGAGGAAAGAGGGAGGTTTTGCAACATGATGGGTGCTTTCCCAAGGCACCAAATATATCTCACACTTTCAGCTATGGTGAGATGGTATGGGAAGTAAGTAAGTGGTGGGAAAACCACTTGCCACATCTAGATCTAATGCAGGCAGGAGATGCACTGTGCTGGTTCCACACGTGGGACTATGACCCACCTCAATATGTACAAATTTTTGTTTGTATGTACATTGTTTTGATCCCCTACATTGATGATGTACTTATACTTTTTATGGGAATGTATGGAGGAAGGAGGGAAGGTATGCATGTGCCCTATGGGATGGATATTCTCCATGTACCTTATGTTTCATATTTCAGGGAGAACATTGGGAAAACCATGTTTGTTTCATGTCATATATTGTCTCCTTATGGGATGGGCCATTTGCATCTCATGAGAACTTTGGAGGAACAAGTCATGGAGGAATGGTTGGGTGAACACTTGGCTTATGGAGGAAGCTTAAATCATGTTTGTGTCACCAAATGAGGAGGAGATGAGTTGAAACACTCACCTTATTAGTTGCTTGAGGACAAGCAACATTTCGGAGGGGAGGACTGTAATATTCCCAATTATTCCTAAGCTAATGGGAATATTCAATTTTGTTTTGTTTTTCTATTTTATGAATAAATTGTAAAGGAGGATCATAAAACTCCTAAAAATAATAAATAAAGAAATGCCACATGTGAACAAAGCTAAATATGGGCTATGTAAATGAGCACCCTTAGGTGTGAAAGGGGGTGAAACTTTTGACTAGGTCAACCATGACCAAATCAACAACGCTGTCTTAGAGGAGTGGCCATCAATGATGCACAACACAGTTTTAGATGGAGATGGTTCACGTGAAAGGATCCATTTCAATGAATGTGGTTTAGGGTTTGCAAGCTCTCAAATTATAAAAGGAAGAGGATGGAAGCATGAGAAGGTTGTTGATGTGAGAACATTTTTTCAGAGTATATTGTCTGTTTAGACATATCTCATTCTCCTTGCTTTTTAGCAGAGAATAGTGTTGTTTAGCACAAGGATTTCTTGTTTAGGAATCCCATCTCTTTCCTTGAGAGGCCTGTTGGAAGAAATTTTCATTTCTTGTCCACTATCAGGCTGAAGGCCAAGCTTCTACTTCCAACTACAATGCATATCCTGTCGAGGGTTTGGTTGTCTTTGTAAGTTGCAACAAGTGGAGGCTAGATCTACTCAGATCTAGACCATTATAGTGCCTCTTTTCAGTGGCGAAAGCTTCTTACCCATTGGGAAGAGAGTAGTGGACCATTTGAGCATTAGTTTCAGTTCTTGGTATGTAGCCAAACTTATATTAAACCCTCTAGTGTAGTTTTACTTCCAGATCTGCGTTTTTCTATAGGTGTTGTTGCAGGGACTTTTGGCATAACATTTTGGAGGAGTGATTTTCATGTGTTGGGGATTTTCCCTTCACCTTTGAGATCCATTTCAAAGGTTCATTATATTGTATATATCAGATCATATCTGAACTTTACTTAATATCTGAATATTTCTGCAGATATGCAGCTTTTAGATCTCAGATCTACTCCATGTACTTCACTTTTTGCTGAAAACCCAAGGGGTATTTGAAGAAGAGTCTTTATAGTTTATGGATCTGTCATAGATCTACATTTTCAGGTATTATTTTTCTCTAGATCTAATTTGTAATCAACAGCTATTGCAGCCTAATAAAAATAACGCTGTCAAGGTAGTTTCTGTTCATATGTATGGTTGCTACACCTCTTTTTGAGGATTTTTCTTCACTGGAGACTTACATTTCCTCTTTTACATCTTATGGGCCTCATTGTACATCTGATTTTCTGTTGTGAATGTAAATATTGAGCCTCCATATTGGCCTCCTGCTCTTACTTAGTTGAACTGCGTTATTTCTCTGCTTATTATTTAATATTGCTGCTTATTCTCGTTTGGGGATATTACATTGTTCATGCCTTTTGGACTTACCAATGCACCTTCTAAATGTCAAGGGTTGATGAATTCCATTTTCAAACCCTTCCTTACAAAATTTTCATTAGTACTTTTTGATGATATAATAATCTACAACAGGTCTTGGAAGGATCATGTTCAACATGTTTACAAGGTTCTCAAACTATTGGAGGAGAAATGATTATATGAAAAAACCTCCAAATGTTTCTTTGGAGTACAAGAGGTGGAATATATGGGTCATATTGTATCTCATGAGGGTGTTAAGGTAGACCCTAACAAAATTAAATTCATTAAGGAATGGAAATTACCCACAACCATAAAGCATCTGCGAGGATTTCTTGGATTAATAAGGTATTATCACAAGTTTGTTAAGAATTATGGGAGAATAGTAGCACCTCTAACAACATTATTGAAGAAAGATTCATTTTCATGGACTCTTGAAGAAACTAAGGCCTTTTAACATCTTAAAGAGGTGATGTGTCTAGCACTAGTCTTAGCTACCCCAGACTTCACAAATACCTTTATTGTCGAATGTGATGCCTCAGGAAATGGAATTGGTCTTGTTTTAATACAAGAAGGAAGACCCATTTCTTTGGAAATTTTTCCAATAAAAGGAAAGTATTTACAGAAAGCTATTTATAATAAGGATATGTTGGCAATACTACATGCACTAAAGAAATGGAGACCTTAACTAATGGGAAGGCACTTAAAGGTAAAAATTAATCATGATAGTCTTAAATAATTTTTGGAATAAAGATTATCTTCAGAAGAGCATCAAAAATGGGTCAAAAAGATGTTGGGTTATGACTTTTAAATCATCGACAAAAAAGGGAAGCTAAATTTTGTTGCAGATGCACTCTCAAGAAAGGATGGAGAGGTGGAAGCATTGATTTATGCCATTTCTATTATCCAACCAGATTGGATAACTGAGGCAAGGGATGAATGGAAGAATGACGAAGAAGTGTGGACACTCCTTCAAAAGTTACAGCAAGACCCTAGTACATCTGATACATTTAGTTGGAACAATGATTCTTTATGGTACAAAGATCGCTTATATATTTGTAAGAATTCCCAACTAAAACAAATATTCTTTTGGAATTGCACACCTCTCCCTTAGGAGGACACTCAATATTTTTAAAAACTTACTACAGGGTGAAGAAAGAATTTTTTTGGGATGTCCCTAAATCTAATATTCAAAATTTTGTGGCAGAATTTTTGGTTTTCCAGCAAAATAAAGTTGAGACAATTAAGACCCCGGGTCTTCTGCAGCCTTTATCCTTTCCATGTCAATGTTGGGAGGAGGTTTCAATGGATTTTATCACAAGTTTACCTAATTCTAATGGAAATAGTGTCATCATGGTGGTAGTTGATAAACTTACCAAGTATGTACATTTTTGTGCATTATCTCATCCATTTAAAGTAATTATAGGTTCTACTGCATTTATGGAAACAATTCAAAAGCTACATGGAAACCCAAATATTATATTAAGCGACAAAGATCCCATTTTTACTGGAAATTTTTGGAAGAAATTATTTTATTCTTTGGGTACTAAAATAGCTCATAGCTCATCTTATCATCCTCAATTAGATGGGAAAATTGAGATAGTGAACACATGTTTGGAAGGATATCTTTATTTTTTTGTATCTGATAAACAAACACAATGGTTCAAGTGGTTACTTGTGGCTAAATGGTGGCATAACACTTCCTTCCATACTGTAGCAAAAATGACCCCATTTATGGCACTTTATGGATATCATCCACCATCCATCATATCATATTTAAGAGAAAATAGGTTCAAGTAGTGGAAGATCACATCGAGCATCAACAAAAATTTCTCCAACTCTTAAATGTAGGTTTTAACCCTGAACATAAATTATCTACACATGAATATTATAACAAAAAATAAAAATAGAGAGAGCATAAAATGTAAAACAAATAAACACAGAGATTTTCCCCTGGATCCCAAATCGGGATGACCAACTTGATTTTTCATTATATTCCTTTTAGTGTTACAACACATATATATACATGCTGAAGCACACATAAAACCTAATCCATTAACCCTGGATTAGATCATAACCATAGTTCCCTTGACCAGATCTACAAAATACCAAGGGCTAAAAACCATCATACCCCAAAACCATGTGCAAAACCATGCACAAAACCATGGGCGTGGACCGCCCACCGGAAATTAAGGACCAAAAATTTTCGCCAGGGCGCTACCCTAGACCCCAAGAGGGGGGGCTACTGCCCCCCCTGTGACCCCCCATTGCGCCCAACGCAAAGGGGGGGCTATCGCCCACACTCTTACCCCCTGCACGTGATTATTCGTGGAAAGATTATAACACATACCCAACATTCTCCCACTTGTTGTTTTCTTTCTGCAGGGGGCCACAGGAGAGCTTAGTCACTGGCCCAATTCTTCAACACCCATTGTTTCTATACACCAAGAGAACTTTTGAGTGCTCACAGACTTCGTCAATGCATCTGCAACATTCTTCAAAGTGTCCACCTTTTCCAAAAACACCCTTTTAGCCTCAACCATATCTCTAACAAAGTGATATTGAACATCAATGTGCTTTGTCTTTGAATGATAAGCAGGGTTCTTAGCCAAGAAAATTGCACTTTGGCTATCACAGTCTATCCTTATAGCTTGTTGTACCAACCCCATACTTGAACACAATCTCTGCAACCAAACTACCTCCTTTCTTGCATGAGTGGCTGCCATGTATTCTGCCTCTATAGTTGAAGGAGCCACTACAGACTGTCTTTTACTCATCCAACTGACTATGCCTCTAAATAGGCTAAACACATACCCACTTGTAGATATTCTTTGGTCCAGATCTCCAGCCCATTCTGCATCAAAAAAACCATGAATGTCCAACATTCTTTCCAATCCTAGTCTTCCCTGGTAGCAGAAGCCATAATCACTAGTGCCATGTAAATATCTGAAAACCTACTTCACTGTTGTCCAATGCTCCTTCCCTGGGTTTGACATAATCTTGCTTAAAACTCCCACTGCATGTGTTATGTCTGGTCTAGTACAGACCATTTCATACATCAGGCTACCCACTGCACTTGTATATGGAACATGGGACATATCCTCCTCTTCTTCTTGTGTCTTGGGACACTGTTCAACAGACAGCTTTACACCTACATGAATAGGAACATTCACCGGTTTACTATCCTGCATATTGAACCTCTGCAATATAGTCTCGACATACTTCCTCTGGTTTAACCAGAGCTTCCTCTTTGCCCAATCTCTCTTAATTTCCATGCCAAAAATATAGTTTGCAGCACCAAGATCCTTCATGTCGAATTTGGAGAACAGTTGATTCTTCAAATCTTGGATAATTTCTTTGTCATTTTTAATCAACAACATATCATCCACATACAAGAACAAATAAATAACACAGTCACCAATTAATTTAAAATAAACACAATGATCCTCTTTGCTTCTGGTGAAGCCAAGTCCCCGTATATAGGTATCAAATTTCTGATACCACATCCTTGGTGACTATTTTAACCTATACAGAGACTTCTTCAGCCTGCATACCAGTTCTTTCTTACCCTTCACCATAAAGCCTTCAGGTTGCTTCATGTAGATCTCCTCTTCTAGATCCCCGTGAATAAAATATGTCTTCACATCCATCTGTTCTATCTCAAAATCAAATGCAGCAGTAACAGATAAAAGTAATCTAATAGAAATAACTTTGGCAACAGGAGAAAAAATATTGCCAAAATCAATTCGTGGCACCTGGGAATGACCTTTTGCTACCAACTGAGCTTTTTATTTCTCCACCTTGCCTTCTACATTCATCTTCTTCTTAAACACCCGTTTGCTCCCAATGGGCTTCCTTCTAGCCAGCAACTCCACCAGATCCCATGTCTCATTTTTGTGCAAGGATGCCATTTCATCAACCATGGCCTCCTTCCAGAGTTTTCCATCCTCTAAATCTACTGCCTCCCTGACATTTCTAGGATCATCATCAGTTATAGTTAAGGAAAAACCTGAACAGAAAGCAGATGGGCTATACCTTTCTGGTTGCCTTCTTTCCCGAACTGATCTTCTAATAGCTGGAGTTTGTGGCTCTTCATCTTCTGAGTCTTCTTCTGTTGTAGAGTCTGATTCATCCTCCTTTAGCTCAAACTCTATCTTCTCAGGTTCCTTTGGTAGGTCTTCATGTTTAACAACATCTTTCACTTCTCTAAACACCACATCTTGGTTGTACACAACCTTCCTTGTTTCTGGGTTCCAAAGCTTGTAACCCTTTAAACCATCCTTATACCCAATAAAGATGCACCTTTCAGATTTATTATCCAACTTGGTCCTTTTATGCTTTGGAATATGTACATATGCATCACATCCAAATACCCTTATATGTGAAAGAGATGGTTTCTTACCAGTCCATACCTCATGTGGAGTCTTATCCTCCAACACTGATGAAGGTGATCTGTTAACCAGATAGCATGTAGTCTCCACTGCCTCTGCCCAGAATTCTTGTCCTAACCTGGTACCACTGAGCATGCTTCTTGCCTTTTCCATCAGTGTTCTGTTCATTCTTTCTGCAACTCCATTTTTTTGAGGTGTGTATGGAGTGTTCTTCTATCGTGCTATACCAAACTTCTTACAGAACTCTTCAAATTCCTTCTTGCAGAACTCTCCACCATTATTTTTCCTCAGTGCCTTTATCTACTTCTTTGTTTGGTTTTCCACCAGAGCCTTAAATTCTTTAAATATGTCAAAGAATTTAAATTTCTTCCTCAAGAAATATATCCATGTATTCCTTGAGAAGTCATCTATGAATGAAACATAGTACACAAAATTTCTTAGTGATGGAACTAACACAGGTCCAAACACATCATTGTGCACAAGTTCTAATATCTTGTTCGCCCTCTTAGCACCAGAAGGAAAGCACACCCGATTCTGCTTCCCATATACACAATGTTCACAGAAATCGAAATCCAGAGAGGAATTAGACATACCTTCTACCACACCATTTCTATGCAGTATCTGAAGGCCCTTCTCTCCAATATGTCCAAGCCTTTGATGCCATAGCATGGTCTTTTCTCCAGAGACAGCTAGTCTTTTTGCTCCACTTTCAGGAACCATAGAACTGTTATACCCATCAATAACACTGCTACCTTGTAGCTTGTACAGAGTTCCAGTTCGAACTCCCCGCATTAATACCAGTGCTCCCCGAACCATCTTGTAGGCATCTTTCTCGAACATTGTTTTTACACCTGCATCCTCCATCTTGCTTACACAAATCAGATTTCTAGCCAATGCAGGAATATGCAGAACACCAGGAAGTGTTCTAATCCTTCCACCTTGCAACTTCAGCTTGACCTTTCCACGTCCGACGATTCTGGCCTTCCTATCATCCCCTAGGAAGACATCACCACCATCATATTTCTCATACTTGCAGAACCACTCCCTATGGGGAGTGAATTGAAAGGATGCACCTGAGTCAATCAACCATGACTCATGATCTACATGTGTACTTGAAGAAGAAGCCAAATACACATCCCCACCTTCATCCGAGGTGGTTTTTGCCTCTGCAGAAGGAGCATCATAGATCTCTTTCCTTTCACAGGAGCTTTAGATCTGCACTCCCTTTTGTAGTGCCCTTCCTCTCCGCATTTCTAGCATACCTTTGCAAACTTTCCAGGAGATTTAGATCTCCCTCTAGATTTGGATCTCCCACTCGAAACCTTATTATTGTTTCTATTTTGGGACCTTCCTCATACAGATAAGGCATATCCATTCTGGCCCTCCATATTTCTTCGTCTCATTTCCTCCGAAAACAAGGCTGATACAATGTCATCAAAATTCAAGGTAGTTTTATTGCTACCTATTGCAATAACCAGAATGTCCCACGAGTCTAGTAGAGAACACAACAAATTGATTCACTTACCTTCATCTGAGATTTTAATATCAACAGATGACAACTGACTTACCACAGTATTGAAGGCATTCAGATGCTCTGTCATCGAGTCTCCATCCTTCATCCTTAGGTTATACAGCTTTTTCCGTAGGAACAACTTATTCACCAAAGACTTAGATTGGTACAAAGTCCCAAGTTTGTCCCACAAATTCTTTGCCGTAGCTTCCCTAGATACATTCAACAATACTGAATCTGAGACACACAACTGTATTGTTCTCTTAGCCTTCCGATCCAGTTTCTTCCAGTCTTCATCTGACATTTCCGTTGGTTTAGTACCTGGATCTACCACGATCCACTGATCTTTATCCACCAGCAAATCGTCCATCTTGAGCTTCCACAACTCAAAACTCTGACCATTAAATTTCTCGATCTCTATCTTTCCGCCGCTCACCATCTTCTTTCACCGCAAGAATCGATCCTGCAGATCTCTCACTGAACAGAGTCTACCTCAGGCCCGAGAAAAAAACCCTCAGTAGCAAAGGCGTCCCCTTGAAGCCGAAAATTCTCTGATACCAAATGTAGGTTTTAACCCTGAACATAAATTATCTACACACTAATATTATAAAAGAAAATAAACAATAGCGAGAGCATAAAACATAAAACAGATAAACACAGAGATTTTCCCTGGATCCCAAATCGTGATGACCAGCTTGATTTTTCATTATATTCCTTTTAGTGTTACAACACATATATATACATGCCGAAGAATACATAAACCCTAATCCATTAACCCTGGATTAGATCATAAATGTAGTTCCCTTGACCGGATCTACAAAATACCAGGGGCTGAAAACCATCATACTCCAAAACCATGTGCAAAAACATGCACAAAACCATGGGCGCTGACCGCCCACCAGAATTTAAGGACCAAACATTAGTCTTGGAAATAATATAACACATAAACAACATTAAAGGATAACCTAAATTTGGCACAAAATCGACTGAAACAAGTTGCAAATCAAGATCACAGCGAGAGAAGTTTTGATGTGGGAGACTGGGTATTTTTACAGCTACAACCATATAAAAAAATGTTCCTCAAGCAAGCTAAGAAGGATGATAAATTATCACCAAAGTACTATGGTCCTTACAAGGTGTTGAAAAATATTCTTTCTATGGCATACAAATTAGGGCTTCCTGCTTCGTCTCGAGTGCACCCAGTTTTCCATGTTTCATGCTTAAAGAAGGTTATAGGTGACAAACTTCCAGTTCAAACAATATTTCCAGAATTTGATGAGGAAGGAAAATTCATATTGGAACCTAAAGATGTCACGAAAAAAATAACTTGACAACTATGAAATCGATCAATTTCAGAGTATCTCATCAAATGGAAGAACTTACCCACTAAAGATTCCACATGCGAGGATGAGAATTTTATATAGAAGCATCTATAGCTACTCAAGCATTGAGGACAACACTTTTTTAAAGGAGAAGAGCATGTTAGGTCCCTATATTACTAGTGTAGTCCTTTATTTTTTTTAGTGTAGCCCCCTTATTTTTATTGTTGTACCCCTGTAGCCCCCATATTGTTATTATTGTGCCCCATAAAAATCCACTATTGTTATTGTTGTGCCCTTACATTATTATTTTTAGGTCGGCTAGGATTATACTGTGACCCCATGGACTCTTATATATAGAAAGGAGGTTTTTTCATTTGTATCATCCAAGAATTATTCATTTATGTAATGTAAAGTAGGTTTCCCCCACGAAGTGGCTGATTTCTAAAGCATCGACCTCTCTTTTCTTCTATTTTTGGAGCTGGTTTCATAACAGGTTTTCACCCGCGAATTAATATGGTGGCGCTGGGTGTGGTTTACAAAGAGTTCCAAATAGGAAAATCCCCATCAAATTTCAGCAAATTCTTGATCGCACTACACACATTTGAGCATATAAGTTTTTAGAGGTATGACACATTGGCACATTGGCGTTGTGGCACACTGATGTGGTGGAAGCCATGCTAAATTTTGGGTGACATGGTAGAACGGCATAGGCCACTTGGAAGTGCCATGTGGGGTATATTAATTTGGCAAGGTTAATAAGAAAATCTTTAAATGGGCATAATTTCCAATCCATAGGTTAGATTGAGATAAAAATTATATCATTAGAAAGCTTTCAATGAGACAAACATGATGGTGGCATTTATTTTGAGTTTTAAATAAATTGGAAAAAGGATAATTTTTGCAACTCTATCTTCATAAGGTATGTTCCTTATATCAAGGATGAGAATACAATGATCCAAAGGTATCTTAGTGTATTACCAAAATCCTATCAAGATATAATATAGTTTGATGAGCTAGAAAAATGGAGGATACCATCGAAAAGATGAAGTATTTATATGAAAAACCCAAACACATTACTGAATTCTATATATATTGGAATAAGAGAGATAATGAAAAATTCAAAGGAAAATAGCTGAAATATTTAGGATATATGAAAGAAGGGAATATTGGAAAGTACAGTACTTATGCCAAGAATGAATATCAACAAAATCCCACAATGACCAGCATAAATGAACATACAAAATTAGAAAAAGAATAGGTTGAATGGTTTGGTAATGGGCCTGCATAGCATTGGACTTATGGATAAAACCATCTACGGAGGAAATATCTTCAAGATTCCCATACTGGCACAAAGTTTTATAATGTACAAGAAGAAATAACAGTGAAAAGTGTGGCTCAGAACATACCCTAATTTTATGATGCACCAGATAATAGACATGGATATCAATAAGATACAACAATACAATTGGAAGGTATCATCACCAACCAAATTATTTTAATTTAAATTGTCTCGGGTTCTAATTTCAGCTATATAAGGTTTAAGATTGAAAATAAATGTAATTTTCCAAAGAAAACTCACAAAGAATCATGGCTAGTTCAACTGGCCACAAGAATAAAAATTCCAGTGATAAAAATAGGGGAGTAATGCCCTATGTAGATCAATGGTATGACCACCATAACTACTCTCAATTTATTTCCATTAGGATCATATAATATTTAAATAGCATGGGTTGGCTGGAAAGCCACAAGACCAAGTGTTGCGGGAAAAACTACCCTAAGGTTTGGGTTGAGTGACCTAACAGAGCGGAAGGCATACAACAACAAGAAGCAATCAAATTGAAGGTCATAATGCTTAAACTAGTAAACTATGGAGAGATGAGCTTACCCGTATATCCTATGTTTGAGGTCATTCTTGCAGCGGGAAAACCCTTTGCTTCTCCACGTGCTTCAAGACCCGCAACTCACTCAAGAAAAAGTGCATATACTAGTTGTACAACATATATATCCTAAATGTTAGTATGTTAGATCACATAAACTCATAAAATATAACATAAAATAAAAATTATAAGATCATTAACATGTATAAAAGACATATAAGATCATGACATCAGGAACAAGACAAAGCTTCTTTATTGATGCATGTAAAATAAATGTGGATATATCACATGAAATCAACCATGGCTCCAAGCGAAACCATCCTACAGATCCTTCCATCCCAAGCCTCAACAATCTTCTTCCATAAAAGGTGCATAAGGGTGTCACATAAAGGAGCTGAAGATCACAAAGAAGGAAGCAAGGGTTTCCTTAACCTGGGAAGTGCAAGAGGCACAGGGATAATCATACTTGATCTAGGTTATAACAGGCTATAGTATCAATGCCTTTCTCTCTCCTCCCTTAGGCCTTCCTAATGAGGTGTATTTATACTTCCTCAATTATTTTTTCAGTTGGGAAACACTTTGTCCATGGGCTGGTGTAGGTGGGCTTCAGGTAAAACCTGTAAACCCTGCCCAATTAATAAGTGTTAGGACCCAATAATACTAGTGTATTCCCTTATTGTTGTTAGTGTAGCCCCATTATTGTTATTTTTATACCCTTGTAGCCCCCATATTGTTATTATTGTGCCCCATAAAAGCCACTATTATTATTGGTGTGCCCTTAAATTATTATTGTTAGGACGACTAGGATTATATTGCGACCCCATGGACTCCTATATATAGAAAGGAGGTTTTTTCATTTGTATCATCCAAGAATTGTTCATTTATGTAATGTAAAGAAGGTTTCCCCCTCAAAGTGGATTATTTCTAAGGCATTGATCTCTCTTTTCTTCTATTTTTGGAACTGGTTTCATAACCTTTGGTATCAGAGCTTTGGATTCTAGGGTTTCACTGCTCCAAACAATTCATCGTGGAATTTATGCTATAAAAATTTTTATATGAAGGTTCAAAAGCTTAAATGTTTACCACAAGAATCTGAAATCCTAAGGAACTTCCTGTAAAAAATTCAAATCTTGGTTTGAAACATTTTCGGTGATATGATCTGTGGAAGTTAGGGTTTTTGCAGGTTCCTGAATTTCATCCAAAAGAGGTGACCTTGGGAAAATCGTCATAAATATCTCTCTGAGTATCATATTGGAATTATGTAAAAATTTCCTGAAAACACATGGATTTTAGTTTCTTTTGTATCAAATTTAGAGCCGAAGGTGGAAACAGTGACATGTGGCATGCTGTACAAATTTTCTCTATTGAACCAGTCCATAATTATGTCATTGTAGGAGACTGGGCATAACTTTTTCTTGAAGCATCCAAATCAGGTCAGACCTGTGGCATTCGAAAGAATATTTAGTGGGATACCATAGGACTGAATTTAATATATTGAAGATCTGAAATCACAGAGATAACTCTGTTTCAATATCGAGCTCCTCAAAAGCAAGAAAAAGGTGTGTATTTTTTTTTCAAATTACATAAGTCTTGTTTAAAAAATCAGTTTGAAGTGATTCCAAGGGAATATTGAAGCATATATATCAGTATTGGGTTCTAAAATTCCCCCTAAAAATAATTCAACATCCATTAAGCCCTCAGAATACTCTACTAAGACTCATGAAGAGGAAAAATTGTAGTGTGATATGTCAAAATTACGGTACCAAGTGAAACAAATTTCGATCTTACAAAGAGCAATCAAAGATGGCATAGATGGTTTAAAAGAAAAACGGAGGCTAAGTTGGACAGTTGGAAGGATGAAATGAAAGATAATATGGATGATAAAGTAGTGGAAGATCACATCGAGCATAAAAAAAAGTTCTCCAACTCTCAAAGGATAACCTAACTTTGGTGCAAATTTGAATGAAACAACAGGAAGATCAACATCGCAGCGAAATAAGTTTTGAAGTAGTCATAGAAACAAGAGCTCAAAAACTACAAAATTGATCAATTTCAGATTATCTCATCAAGTGGAAGGACTTACCCGTTGAAGATTCCACATGGGAGGATGAGAATTTTATATGATCGGTTACTTCATCCTGCAGCTTTTGACACTGATCTATCTGTTCTTTGTTCAATTGCTCAATTTAGTTTCTTTCTTGTAACTTATCATTCAATCTAGTAATCACATCTTTGTAGATCCATTCTCTTTCATTAAATAGAATCTGCTGATCTTCAAATTCATTTTTGAGTTTAGAAATTTCTGCTTCTAGATCCATAACATTACTTTCACTTTCGTATTCACTATCTTCAATATTGCATGAATAATAAAGTGGATGACAATAACAAAAATAAGTACCTTTTTCATATTCTTCATTTTTTGTTGCACATGTGTTTCTGAGATGTATTATTCCTTTGAGTAGCCTTCTTCTTTTTCTTCTTTCTCATTTTGATGGATCTCCTTCAAGAGATCAAGCTTTTATAGAAGGACCCACTCTGATACCAATTGTTGGGAAAAATACTCAGGGGGGGGTGAATCAGTATTTAAAACTCACACTATATCTTTATTTTCTTTACTGAATTCTATATGTGACTCTACTTAAGCCAACTAGTGTATGTACACACCTTTTATTTAGGAAAGTAGCATATGACCAGTCAACTTATAATTCAGATAAATATTTAGAACTTTACTCAGACCAGAGCATTAAATATTCATCATACATTTAGTAAAAAGTAAACATGTGTACTAATAACATAATAAATCATCTCATATAAGCAACACATATGAACACCAAGATTTAAGGTGGAAACCCAATGTGGGAGAAAACCACGACATTGTTGTCGTCTCTATCTTCAATATTTATTATATAGAAAATTTCTTACAATATTGTACTGGCACAAACTCATACCATTACACAGGCACCCCCCTGCAGAAGGCTACAACCTTCACTCGTTCTCCAGTTGCTACTGGAAGGGAGCTCCAACCCCTTGATCTTGTTTACAAGCCACCACAGGAAGGGAGCTTCGACCCCTTGCTCTCATTTACCAACCACTACTGGAAGGGAGATACAACCCCCTAATCTTATCACCAGCTCCTACTAGCATGAAGCTTTGACTTCCTCACTGAAGGCTCCAACCCTCAACACCATAGCGGACCACGTTTCATAAATTTGGCACACTAGATCTACCAGCTTCAATACATCACAACTTGTAGGCCTATTTTCATCACATAATACATGTTGAACCCTTTAACATTAGATAAGATAAATATCAAAATAGAAACTAACTATTGTACCCAAAATATTCATCCAATTCCTGAGAACAACCACTAAACCAAAAAATCACCAATCACTCGAATACTAAACCAATCACTGAAGAAAACAATCACTTAACCAATCACCAACTCAATTCATACATAACAATGAGATCATTGTAAGAAATATATCATAACTGAACCCACACTACTGCATCAACACACTGAGTCAACTTCAACCCTGATCATTCATAAAACAAAATGTATATGCTACTTCACTTAAGGAAACTCGCATGTACACGCACTTTTCTGTAGAGAAACCTGCGTACAGATCTCAATATACTAAGTTCTTCAAGCAATTACTTTGAATCAGTCACAGAATTAGATAGAGAAATTCTGAAATATTCTGGTAGGTTATAGATCTCTGAACCCTCATACAGTTAGAAGCATGAAGTATCCTTTTCAACTAATCAACATGCACTAAATTTTAACTTCAAAAATTTTTACTAAACCCTGAGCAACATGAAGGCATCATTGGGAGGTAGTATAAATGCAGCAACAATGATCTAATTTATCAGTCATTTATAAGAAAAAACCCTTCCTTTATGTACGCACTTTTCATGAGGCTTTTCCATGTATATACACTCTTATCTAGAGCTAAACCCGTGTATATATATAAACATACTTTAGAAAACATACGCTACTTTGTAGAGTCGAAACCGCGTGTGTACACGCTTTTCCAGTGTCAAACTTGCATACAGTTCTACAAATTTCAACTTATAACAGTGTTGCACATCACAATTCAAACATACCCAGTTCACGACTTTCAATATAATAAAAAAATTCCAAATCACAAATCTAATCAATCCATAAACAAATCATGCAATACATAGTCATTTCAAGTCTAGAGATCCTAATCCATCATTGTATTCATGAGTGCATATTTATTTCAGATTTATGAATCAACTATAGCCCATTCCATACAAATATACTTCAGATTGAATTATTCATTCAATACCCTTCCTCATACACTCTTAGCATGTTTATTTTCACCTCCTTATATAGTTTGAGCCTTAGCCAATTCCATGAGCGAAAACCACACAAGTGTCGATGTTATTATTGGACGGGATCAAATAGCCATTACTGTGCTCAATATTGTGGGCTAATACCATGGTAAACACCCTTGGTATTATTAAAATTAATGCGCCAACACACACATGACTTTTCTTATTTGTACCCGCGTGTATACACGGCTTTTCTTTACCAAAATTGCGTATACACAACTTCTACATATATTTTGTGTTTATACACAACTTGGTTTCATTGAACCTGTGTATACACTTGTGCATACTATTGGGTGTGGAGCCTAATTATCTTTTTATTTTGTATCATAGTGTTAGACCCCTGTAACTTAATGGGGCGGCATCGCCACCTATAATTAAACGCTGCTTGGGGGGTCCAGGGGGGCCTTGTAAAAGTATAGTAATTTCTAGTCAATCTGGGCCGTTCATTAGGCGGATGATCTGACGATAGAAGTTATGTTTAGTTTAGGGTTTTTTTCCCTAGAAGGCATCCCCTCGCTTGTAGGAGGGCATTGTATTGCGACTGTGTATTGTATGTGTATTCTCAGAGCGAGAAACAGATAGGGAGATTGTGAGAGAGAACAAAGGATATTACAACGGATTTGCTGTAGGTTGTGTCTCTTCATTTTGCTGGATAATATAAAGGAAGGACTGGCTGTTTGAGGTGGACGTAGCCCAATCTGGGTGAACCACATATATCTGTGTCTCTCTGGTTTTATGTGTTTTGTGTGCTTGTGTTTTTCCACATATTTTATATGTCGCATTGCTCTGTAATATATAATTTTCTAAAATATACGTGGCTTCCCTTCATCAAACCTACATATACTTCCTAAAACTTTACCTTCATCATTCCTCTATCACTAACTAGTATTCCTTTCTCTGTCACATCTGAACTCGCTTGTAGATACATCAAGTTTACATATTCAACAAGTAGGTTTCTATCAAAAGGAAACTCATTGAGTAGGTTTCCATCAAGGACAACACATTACATCATATTTCCAACACTAGGGAGGAAACATCAACTTCTGCAAACATTGCCAAGGAATTTATAATTCAGAAGAAGAGACAGAAGACTAATTTTACTATTTCTACAGAGTAGAGTAAAAAAGAACCATAAATCGTTGACTTGGGAGATGCAGAAGTATCTACAACGGTAGAGGGAAGTGTTCCCAATACTCCATCATATTATTTGGCTTCTCAAGAGCCTATGGATATCATTCAATCAGTTGGAACTAGTACAAAAGATTATCAGAACATTTTTTATAAATTTTAAGAAATAAAATAGAACGCTGAAACCTTAAAGGCCAATGTTTACTGTCAATTTTGGAAGCATACTTCTACATCACAGCACAGGCTGCTGACAGCTTTTGATAGTGAAAAGGGAAGGTTGCAAATGGATTTTATACAAGCCTAAGTCCCTTTTCCCAAATCTCCATCTGATTATAAGAAAATATTTTTCTCATTTGATGCAAATCATATTCATCCCATAGATCATATGGACATGCACAAACAGTCTAGAGAGATGATTTTCTCTACCATGATTAACACATCCATGACATTGCCCAAGTTGAGAACAAATTTGTAAAATGTGTAGTCACAACTCAAGATAGAAAAAATTTCCTCTTTCACTAAATAAAATAAGTTAAAGTCTTTAGAATGTACTGTAATAAATATTGGGTATGACCCCAAGGATTGTAAAATTGTAGAAGAGATTTTAAAGAAGAAGAATATAAATATTGTAGCTCTTCAAAAGAAGCTGAAATTTCCTTCTACAGAAGATCCACAGACCAAGGAAATAGAGGAGAGTGAACATAATAGAGAAGATATTCTCAAACTCATCATTGAGCTAAAAATTCAGATAAAGAAGATGGAGGAACAAATTGAAGGTTTGCTTAAAAATAAAGAACAATCAACCCAGCTTGCCATGATTCCAGTTTCAACAGTTCCTATTGTAGTTGTAGGTAGAGAGCCAAGATATTCATCAACAAAAGCATAATCTACATCAACAGTAGGTGATCCAACCAAGCTTGTGCAGGACTTGACTTTACAAAAGTAGGAGAATGAAAAGCTTCTGGAGAAATTTAGAAACTTAGAAACTCATAAGATAAAAAATGACACCCTGTACATGGAAGAGATGCATAAATATCACAAATTAGCACTGAAGGTTCAAAATTTAGAAAGTGAGCCTCTAATGGCAAACACCTTGGCCCAAGCCAAGGAGAGAATCTAAACTGAAATAATCCATGCAATAACATAAGTATGACCATCCATACAGATCATTTTTGAACAGGAGGAACTCATCAACAAATGCAAAGGAATAATTGAACAATAAAAGGAAACACTCAAGAAGAACCCAATAGAAGCCTCAGACATAATTAAAGTGTTGAATTCAAAGAGAAGGGAAGAATTAGAATAGATCAACATTATGGACAGAACAACCACTATTTTGGAGATCAAGAAAGTATTTTAGAAAAATAATCTGTTGAATGAATTGGAGACTAAGTGTCAAGCCTTGGACATTGATGTCCAAATATTTCACACCAAGTTTAATCTACTAAATCAGAGGGGATGTCCTGGATTAGTAGCTCCCAATTAAAAATTGATCAACTTGGAGGAATACTGCAAAAATCTCTACACAATAGCCATTGACAAAGCCAAGTTTGCAAGAATAAAAGGTCATATGACAGGAAAATATTTTCTAGAAGCTTTATATTTTGATTTGATAATTAAACATGAAATCAAACATTTCTTCATCAACAAGCCTACTTTTGAGAGATACACTGAAGGAGATGAATTTTTCAGGAATTAGTAAATCTTGAAATACCAAGTGAGGACAGATGGGATCACTTGCATGAAACCATCGAGTAACTTTTGTCTCCAACGATATTCCAGCAAATCAACACTTTTTTGGGCCACATCATCAACTGCTTCCTCAAAGACAATGATAGATCACTCATCAATTTTTGTTTTCCTATTATTTGATACTATTTTTGTAATAAATTTATATACTTATAAGTGATATAAATTATTCTAAATAACTCTCCATTTGATATATTAAGGGTTGCACCCTTGGATGAGCATTTGTAAGTAGAATTGTAATGAGATTTTTATCATTGATGATGAATAAAGTATTATGGATTTTTTTCAATCAATTTGTCTCCTTGTAAGTTTTTCTAGTATTCATTTCACTCTATTTTCTGCATATACTTGATTTTAATGAAGATAAGTAGGTAAGAAAAAGTTGTGTTTTTTTCTATCTTAAATCCTCTGAAGTTATAATCAATTTTAGAGATTGACTTATTGAACTATCTATTTGTATAAGTCCCTCTATATCAATTAATTGTCATAAATATTCATAATTTTAAACATAATTTGTTAAGTTTTTAAACATTGTTTGACAATCTTTCATACTTATGATAAATTAAACATTCAATCTGAATATTTACTGATCATATTTTCTTACAGTTTCTGCCTTCACTTATGAAAAATTAAATCATTGTTTGAGGTAAAGCAACAACCATTTTCTTAATACTTAATACTATAAAATGTTTAAAACATTTGTTTGTATTTTCTTAATATATTGGTCATCCAAAAACCCATTTAAAATATATATATATATATTTTATGCTCTGGCATAATTAATTGACCTAGAATTATCTCAGAGGACAACATCAGACTGGCGCTGTTGTCGGGGATACGAAATTTGATCCATTTTCCCTGGGAAAACAATATTCATATTCCCTTAAAGGTGAATAAAGGACTAGTAAGGTTAAAATCATTCACTTGGCGACTTCACAGAACCCAAATTTGGCTCCTTCAAGACATAGGAGGTCTCACTCTGATTCTGAGATTGTTTTACCTTTGTCAGATCCAGAGAGACTAATAAGACAAGCCTCTTCCAGAAGAAGACATAAAAATCCTTCTTCTTCTATTCCTCCTCAACCAGAGGCCACATCACTCCCTGATCCTTTCATATCTAGACACATTCCTTTAAATTTAGAAGATATACAACCTAGGGTACATGAAATGATCTCTAAACGAGTTGATTTCAAATCTATTCTTTTGGTCAATTCATTAGAATCATATCAAGTACCTGAATTACCTTCTGAATCTCCCATATCAGAACAAGAATTGGATTTGCATTTACCTGAATTCAAACCTACTTCTTTCATCTCTCCAACCTCTTATTATTTTCCATCTACTTCTGCTCAACCAGAAGATATTTTCTCCTTATATTCAAACCATTTATTTGAACATAAAGAAGGAGAAACACAGGTCCAAAATTTATTCATTCGTACACCTTTTAGATCTGTAAGAAGATCTTCAACTTTACTTCTTCCACCACCTTATTTTACCCCTCCATATTCACCTCCATCATCTACATAATCATCTTCTACCACCACCATCTCAAAGTGATCTTCATATTCATCAGTAGGTATGGTTGGTTTTTAGCCTATTGTTTAAGCAATATATGCTGCTTTACAACTTCCAAACATACTAAACAATTTTCCTGATGGATACTTAAAACATATTCCAAGGTTTAATGGGGAAACTAGTTTATCTGTTGAAGATCATTTAGCGGCATTCTTAGACTTTGTTGACAATCGAATATAGAACATGAAAATGTATATATGATATTTTTTGTTCAATCCTTAGAAGGAAATGTTAGGATCTAGTTTAGACAATTGAGGGCACTCTGTTCGAATTTGGGATGAATTAACCACTATATTTAAGAATCAATGGGGTGTTAAAAAGGATCTTGTCTATTTTCTGACAGAATTTGAAGAACTCAAAAGAAATTATGGTGAGCCAATATCTATCTTTATTAAGAGATTTATCAAACTCCATCATAAAATGCGTGCTGATTGTAAACCACCAGTGGCAACAAAAAAGGTTAGGTTTTCCAAATATTTTGAATATGAATTTGTAGTCATGCTAAGGGAGAGAACATCTCATACTTTAGAGGATATGAAAAATAATGCATTTGAAGTTGAAGCTAATATGTCTGCTTCAGCTAAGCTTAAAGCCAAAGTTGAAAAGGCTAAGAGGAAAATGAAATCTAATCAAGAAGCTGCTTCTTCAAAATCTAAAACTGAAGATAAAAAGATAGATGAGATAACATAATTACTTAGGAACCTTTCTAATATAATTTACAAAATTGAAACTTGACCTAGAACAATTCATCAAACTGTTGCTAGACCTCAAAATCAAACTCAAGTTCAATTTAAGAAAACTTCTCAGCTTCAAATTCTTCAAAGACCTAGTAATGATCATCAAATTCCACCTCCTTTGTTTATTTATGATCAACAACTTGATGATAGTACACTTTTGATCACAGAAGATATCAAAAATATTGACAATACATCTATTGAAACTGCTATTGTCCCTATCCCTCAAAATCAAGCTTCCCAAGAGGATCAAGAAAATTATCAAGTGTCTAAATATCAAGCCTTCTCTGAATTCTTAATTTTTGAACTAAATAGGAGGTATGATTTAAGAACAAGGGCAGAACCTGGAAGGCCTCCCAAAAATCTTGTTATAATTGAACCATAGATTAGATATGTTGAAACCAAAATAACCACAATCCAACCCTTAAATCATCCAATTAATAATACTTCAATTGATAAAACTGTTTTAACATCTTTTAATGTTGAAAAGGATTTAGAGAGAGTCAAATTTTCCATCCCATTATCAGAACTTTCAAAGAACCATGGATACAAAAATCAAGTTATAAAATGGATTCAAAAGTCAAGTGTGGATGTTGAAGGGAATGTAATTAGTTTACAAGATGAAAAACCCTCAGTAGTATTTGGTCCAAGCTCTGACATGATAGATGAAATGGTGCCATCTTTCTATGTTACTTTGAAAGCACATGATTCTTTGCTATATAACTGCATGTTAGATTATGGAGCCTCGCATAATCTCATGCCAAAGGTTATTATGGATCAATTAAATTTAGAAATGACTCAATCTTACCATGACCTATATACCTTTGCTAAAAGGGTACCACATATAGGACTCATAAAAGACTTAGTGGTAACCTTAGCCCAAATACCTATAAAGAGTGTAGTTTTGGACATTGTGCTAACTGTATTCCTCCTAAGTTTGGAATGCTTATATCAAGATATTGTTGTGCCAAGCTAGGAGGAAGCCTTCAGATGGATATGTCTTTTGCTACAATTCATGTATATGGGGGTGAAAACCTTAGGTTATATAGGGAGGTTAGATTCATTAAAACTGTTTGTAAAGCAGATCAAGCTAGAAACCATCCCATATATGCAGTTGACCAAAGTTTTTGTTGTTTACAATTATATTCAAATAATTTGCAGAATTCTCAACATAAAATTAAAGATTGTTTTGAAACTCCAAAAATTGTTAATAATGATATTTGGAAACAATATTTTGATGGGTTTTGTTTAAATGATGGAGTTGGAACTGGTGTTGTTTTAATTTCACCAGAAAAATAAACATAACTCAATCATGCAAACTTAATTTTGATGTCACTAATAATGTTGCAGAGTATGAAGCCTTCCTTCTAGGGTTAGAGTTAGCTAGAAGTCTTAAAGTGCAAAATCTAAGTGTTTTTAGTGATTCTGAACTTATAGTTAGAAAAGTTAGGAATATTTTCCATACAAAGCATCCTCAACTTAGATATTATAGAAATGATGTTTGGGATTTAGTGGAAATTTTCTTTCATGCATTTAATATTACAACTATACCTAGAAATGAGAATATTCATGCAGACTCCCTAGTTGTTTCAACTATTTCTATTAAAATTCTAGATCAAATGCAAGTGTAATATCAAATTCAAGTGAAATATAGGCCATATATTCTTGACAATCTTAAATTCTGGAAAATATTTGAGGATGATGGATAGCTAAAATATTTTCTACAGGTTATTGATGAATTCTCTGTTTTGCAAATTGAAGAAGATCAATCAGATTTGAATTAACTCAATAAATAAAATGAAACTTTTGATTTAAATTAAAAATGGCTTATCATAATATCATTCAATTGTCAAACAACTTTATTCCCAAAGGTATAGTACCTATAGAAAAGTTATTTGACCAAAATAATGTTCCCAAGAATCCACTATCAAATTCACCCGAAGAGGATATTGAAGAATCTAATATTGGAACTCTTGAAGATATCAAGAACACTAAAATCTGTGCATCTCTACCCCATAAAGTAAAAACTAAATATATGAAACTTGTTAAAGCTTATAAGGATGTTTTTTTTGGGTCTTATGCTGAATAAAAAACCTATGATACATCTCTCATTAAGCATAAAATTCCATTAAAACCTGAAGCAAAACCTTATAAAAAAAAATTAAGAACAATCAATCATTAGAGAAATTTTGAGGTCTAAAATGGGCCTCCTAAAAAAAATGTACAACAAAAATAAAATTTATAAGAACCAATAGGATTCAATGTGATGATGTCAACCATGGGGGATGAATCACCATTTTTAGGGTGAAAAAGTAAAAAGATTAAAAAACAATAAAATAATAAAAATACTTTTTCAACTTATCTCCTTAAGGTTTTAATCAAATTTTGAGTGGGAGTACTCGTTGGATGAAAAATTTAATTCCTCATATAAGCAGTACCCATATTGCATGCTTTCGATAGACCCTTCTACATGAAAAATGAGAAATATATCAAAAAACGTGATTACAATCACATTTTTTATGTATTTCTCATTTTTCATGTAGCAGGGTCCATTGAAAGTATGCAACATGATGAGGAATGAAATTACACATCCAACGAGTGTTCGTGCCCAAAATTTGAGTAAACCTATAGGGTGATAAGTTGAAAATATGAGCTGAAAAAGTAGTTGTTTCTTTTTTTCCCTCTAAAATTTGATGAATATGTAATCTAATATTATTTTATTATTTCCACTATTATTTTATAATTTCCTTAGGAGGCCCATTTTAGACCTCAAAATTCCCCTAATGCTAGTCTTGCTTCCTACCATAGAGAAAGAAATAAAGCAGTTACTTGATGCTCAAATCATAGTTCCATTAAGATACTTAGATTCGGTAGCTAATTTAGTTCATGTTAGGAAGAAGAATGGGGAAACTAGACTTTGTGTAGACTTCATGAACTTAAACAAGTCATCCTTAAAATACAACTACCAATTACCCAAAATGGATCAGTTTCTTTAAAACGTTTCAGGGGAAAATATACTTTCAATTCTTGGTGGTTTCTCTGGATACAACCAGATAATGGTGAGTCCAGAAGACAGAGAGAAGAGTGATTTTACCACTCCTTAGGGTACATTTATGTATGCTAGGATGCCCTTTAGATTAAAAAATGCTATAACAACATTTCAGAGAGCTATGGACTTAGCTTTTGTGGGTAAGACAAACAAATTTTTTGCTATATATCTTGATGACCTTACTATCTAATCTAATTGTAAAGTTTTGGGGATAAATTATGTTTTTGAAATTTCAGAGAAGACTCCACAAGAACCTTCTCCAAACTCTCAAGTGGAGAATACACAATAACCTTCTCTAAATGCAGAAGGGGTGAATGCACAAGAACCTTCCCAATATTTAGAAGGGAAGAATATAGAAGAACCTTCAACTTCAAATCAACCAGTCCCTGTTCATATTGATGAGAAATTCTTGCTGTCAGAATGGTATTTTGATATTGTACAGTTTCTTATTAACTTTGAGTGTCCTAGACAATTTTCAAGAAATTAGTGTAAGACACTAAAGTTAAAGGTTGTTAAGTATTGTATCATCAATGAAAATTTGTACTGGAAGGATCCACTCAATATCATTTTTATTTTCTTAAGAGAAAGTGAAACAGAAGGGATTATTGAACAATTTCATGCAGGGATATGTGGTCAACACTATGCCTAGAGAGCTACAACATATAGAATATTAAGAACGAGATTCTATTGGCCTAGTATGTTTGCACAAGTAGGATCAAAGGTTAGGATTTGTACTCCATGTCAAATGTTTGTTGAAAAGAAAAAACTAGAAGCAGTCCCTTTGGTTCCAGTATTAGTTTCAACACATTTCTTACAACGAGGATTGGATTTCCTAGGGGAAATTCATCCAGCATCAAGCAACCATCATAGATGGATACTAATTGCAACATTTTACTTTACCAATTGGGTAGAGGCGATTCCAGTTAGAAATGCCACATACATTGTAGTCATCAAGTTTATTGAAGAAAACATTCTGTCCATATTTGGATGTCCTCAGTATATAGTAACTGATAATGCAACAACATTGAGTAGTGTAAAAATGATTCAATTTTGTCAAAAGTATCAAATTTTGTTGCATCATTCTACTCCTTACTATCCATGGGGAAATGGTCTAGTAGAGTCATCAAACAAGAGTTTGGTCAAAGTAATCAAGAAGAAATTAGAATATCATAAGAATATTTGGGATAGTCACCTCATTTATGCAGTTTCAGCTAACAGAATATCTCCAAAAAGATCTACAGGAAAATCTCCATTTCGGTTGGCTTATGGTAAAGAATTTTTTTTTCCTACAAATATAGCTTTCCTTGTTTTGAAGTTTTTACAAGACGTTAATGAAGAACCTGATGATTTTTCTTAGAGAATCAATCAAATCATTAAAATAAATGAAAATAGGGATGAAATTCAATACAAGCTAAGGAAATACTAGAACAAATTGAAAAGTATCTCTGATAGAAAAGCTAGAGAAAGAGATTTCAGGGAAGGAGATTTGGTATTGAGATAAGATGCTAGGAGGAAAGAAAGAGGAGCACATGGAAACTTTGATAACATCTAGTTTGAACCTTTTAGTATCACTAAAATCAAGGGTAACAATAATTTCATCTTGTAGAACTTGGAAGGGAAATTTTCTTCTTTGCCAGTCAATGCAAGATACCTGAAGCACTACATCCAATACTGAAGATGCAGAGGAGTGATTCACATTCATTATTGTATAAATATTATTGTGCAGTAAAATCCCCACTATGGACATATGCGATCCCTCTAGCCCTAGGGTGGGTCTAGCAACAAGGGAACACGTTGGTTTCTAAATTCCTAGTTCATAAACAAAAAGCATATTGGAATAAATGTCCTACTCAATCCAACGCTCTTGACATAGTAAGTTTCAGTGATCCCTTGATCTTTTTTATTCAATCCTTGCACTTTGTGGGTAGCGATATCCACACACCTGTACAAATATCAAGAAAACACTAAAAGCATAAGAGCATCCATATTTATTTACGACTATCTAACTAGTCAAGGAGAGTCAAAAACTTTGGATCTTAACATAGACAAAGATGGAGCTAGAAATCAGTCATGGCATATTAATGTATAAAAGAGAGTTTACAACCTATGCCTTGACATTGTAGACCTCATTTGATGGGTTCAATCGGGCATTTCTCCAAGGAATTCATTCATCGATTCGGCCCAAAGAGGCGAAAGGCTCAAACTTTCTCTCACAACTATGGACTATTCTCTGCTATCTTCTACGCACCAGCTCTTGGTCTATTCTAGCTAGAATAATCAAAGGGATGAAGAGGAATTTAAAGAAGTGGAGGAAGAGCTTTGGGATCCACTTATGGTGGAGGAAAGGTCTATCCCTTTGGGAAGTTGCATTTTTGTAGGAACTAGAAGGCCAAAGGGAGAAACTTGACCACATCCAGTCGAACAAACATCCATGATTCCTCCCACGAAGTTATTAGATCTTAGAAGCTTAGTTTCCATATTAAAAAACCTTCCAAAAGTAGCTCGGCGCAGGGGTTATTTAGGACAGAGCAACCACGACGCGAGGCCCAGTGAAAATCTGGCCATGGGCGCGAGGACATAACCACATCACAGTGCCGACCCAAAATTACATCTTTTTAAGGGTCTACTTCAGGAATGGTCCACAGAGATTTTTTTTCCTTTCATGTTAAGGGATGCAATGAAATTCATTATGATGTGTGACAGCACATAGGGGTCACTATGATGGTCCTCCAGTATTTGGAATAGGGAATGCAGGGATGGTGACAAAATGTTGTGTAACAAACATCGATTTGTTTTATTTTCCAGTATGTTTGTTTTATAAACAAAGACTCCATTAACCTGAGGAGAAGGCACTTGGATCTGCTTGTTATATGCATCCTACAGGAGGAAGAAGTCCCCAATTGGAGTTGATGTTGTAAATTTTTTGGTTTTGATAAGTTAGACATGGTAGAAGAAATTGAAAAAAATAAAAAATGTTAAGTTTGGATATGAATAGATAAAAATAAAAAATGTTAGGACTCATGAAAAAATAAATTATTCATATCATAAAATGATAGGTAGATGCTCTAAAACATTAAAGAAAGAATATTGAAAATGTTAGGCATAATTTGAAAGAAATAAAATAAAATATTTTCTTAGTTTAAATAAAAAGAAAAGAAAATTAATAGTGGCATCTTGTTTAAATGTGCCCAAAATTAAATTAGTAGTTAAATTATGCTTAATTACATTTATCACTTCCTTAAGAAGTTAAAACATTATGTAATAAAGCGCATATTTGATTTATCCAAAGTCCGCAAGAGACAAAGGAATTTTATCGCATTGTGATTAATAAATGATCAACTTTCAACGGTCAATCTTTTTCCTGCCCATATCAATGGCGGGGAAGCCTTTTCGCACCTCCCTTGCCCATTTCATTTTAACGACGGGGGGGGAAGAGGGGGGGATCTGAAAAGTTGTTTTCTAATGGTGGGTGTTGTGAAACCAACTTCAAAAATAGAATAAAAGAGATATCAATGCCTTAGAAATAAGACACTTCGAGGGGGAAACCTCCAATACATTACATGAATGAAAAATTCTTCGATGATACAAATGACCAAAACCTCCTTCTATATATAGGAGTCCATGGGGCCACAATATAATCCTAGTGGGGCCACACCGTAATCCTAGCTGACCTAAAAATAATAATGTAAGGGCATAATAATAACAATATGGGGGTTACAGGGGTACAACAATAACAATAAGGGGGGATACACTAACATAATAAGGGACTACACTATTAATATAGGGACTTAATATGCCCCTCTCCTTGAAACAAGTGTTGTCCTCAATGCTTGATTATTTCTTGATGCTTCTGTATAAAATTCTCATCCTCCCATGTGGAATCTTCTACAGGAAAGTTCTTCCACTTGCTACAATACTCTGAAATTGATCGTACTTGTCGAGTTCTTGTTTCTATGACTGCTTCAGAACTTCTTTCGATGTGATGTTGATCTTCCTATTGTTTCATTAAATTCTGCACGAAAGTTAGGTTATCCTTTGAGAGTTGGAGAACTTGTTGTTGATGCTCAACGTGATCTTCCACTAATTTATCATCCATATTAGCTATTATTTGATCCTTCAAACCATCCAAATTAGCCTCCATTTATGCTTTTAAACCATCTATGTCATCTTCGTTTGCTCTTCGTAAGATCAAAATTTGTTGCAATTGGTATTGTAATTTTGATATCTCATATTGCAATTCTTCCTCTTCATGCGTCATAGTATATATTTTTGAGGGCTTAATGGGTATGGAATTATTTTTTGGAGGAATTATAGAACCCAATACTGATAAAAATTCTAAAATATGCCCTTGGAATTACTTCAAACTTCTTTTTCAAACAAACGTTATGCAATTTTAAAAACCAAATACACACCTTTTTCTTTCTTTTGAGGAGCTCGATATTGAAACTGCATTATATCTATGATTTAGGATCTTGAATGTCTAAAATTTGGCCCTGAGGTAGCCCTTTGAATCCTCTTTTGAATGCCACAGGTCTGACCTGATTTGGATTCTTTAAGACAAAGTTATGTCCAATCTCCCACAATGACCTAATTATGGACTAGTTCAGTAGAGCGAACTTGTAAGACTTGCCACGTGTCACTGTTTACTCCTTTGGATCTCAAATTGATAGAAAGGAAACTAAAGTCTGTGTAATTCCTCCCACTTTTTATATAATTCCAATCCGATGCTCAGAGAGAGAGTTATGAAGATTTTCCTATGATCACCTCTTTGAGATGAAAGTCGGGAGCCTGAAAAAGACCTAACTTCCATAGATCATATCTCCGAAAATATTATGAACCAAGCTCCGCAATTTTGCGACAATGTTCCTCAGGATTTCCATTTCATGCTATAACAATTTCAGCTTCTGAACCTTCGTAGAAAAAATGATATAGTGAAAATTCCACAATGCCCTGTTTGGAGCAACAAAACCCTAGAATCCAAAGCTCTGGTACCAAATGTTGTGAAACTAGCTCCAAAATAGAAGAAAAGAGATATCAACGCATTATAAATAAGCGACTTCAAGGAGGCAACCTCCAATACATTACATGAATGAATAATTCTTTGATGATACAAATGACCAAAACCTCCTTCTATATATAGGAGTCCATGGGGCCACAATATAACCCTAGTGGGGCCACAATGTAATCTTATCTGGCCTAACAATAATAATGTAAGGGCACAATAATAACAATATGGGGGTTATAGGGGTACAAAAATAACAATAAGGGGGGTTACACTAACATAATAAGGGACTACACTATTAATATAGGGACTTAACATGCCCCTCTCCTTGAAACAAGTGTTGTCCTCAACGCTTGATTATTTCTTGATGCTTCTGTATAAAATTCTCATCCTCCCATGTGGAATATTCTATAGGAAAGTTCTTCCACTTGATAAGATACCCTGAAATTGATCGTACTTGTCGAGTTCTTGTTTCTGTGACTGCTTCAGAACTTCTTTCGATGTGATGTTGATATTCCTGTTGTTTCATTAGATTCTGCACCAACGTTAGGTTATCCTTTGAGAGTCGGAGAACTTGTTGTTGATGCTCGATGTGATCTTCCACTAATTTATCATCCATATGTGATCTTCCACTAATTTATCATCCATGTTAGCTATTTTTTTATCCTTAAAACCATCCAAATTAGCCTCCATTTCTTCTTTTAAACCATCTATGTCATCTTCGGTTGCTCTTCGTAAGATCGAAATTTGTTGCACTTGGTACCGTAATTTTGATATCTCATACTGCAATTCTTCCTCTTCATGCGTCATAGTATAGATTTTTGAGAGCTTAATGGGTATGGAATTATTTTTTGGAGGAATTATAGAACTCAATATTGATAAAAATTCTAAAATATGCCCTTGGAATCACTTCAAACTGCTTTTTCAAACAAACTTTATGCAATTTTAAAAACCAAATACACACCTTTTTTTTTTCTTTTGAGGAGCTCGATATTGAAACTGAATTATCTCTGTGATTTCAGATCTTGAATATCTGAAATTTGGCCCTACAGTAGCCCTCTGAATCCTCTTTCGAATGCCACAGGTCTAACCTGATTTGGATTCTTTAAGACAAATTTATGTCCAATCTCCCACAATGACCTAATTATGGACTGGTTCAGTAGAGCGAACTTGTACGACTTTCCATGTGTCACTGTTTACTCCTTTGGCTCTGAAATTGATAGAAAGGAAACTAAAGTCTGTGTACTTCCATCTACTTTTTATAGAATTCCAATTTTATGCTCAGAGAGAGAGTTATGAATATTTTCCCGCAATCACCTCTTTGAGATGAAATTCGGGAGCCTGAAAATGACCTAACTTACACATATCATATCTCTAAAAATATTGCGAACCAAGCTCTGAAATTTTGCGAAAATGTTCCTCAGGATTTTAGTTTCGAACTCTAAAAATTTCAGCTTCTGAACCTTCGTAGCTAAAAGTTATAGTGAAAATTCCATGATGCCCTATTTGGAGCAGCGAAACCCTAGAATCCAAAGCTTTGGTACCAAATGTTGTGAAACCAGCTCCAAAAATAAAAGAAAAGAGATATCAACGCCTTAGAAATAAGCCACTTCGAGGGGGAAACCTCCAATAAATTACATGAATGAATAATTCTTTAATGATACAAATGACCAAAACCTCCTTCTATATATAGGAGTCCATGGGGCCATAATATAATCCTAGTGGGGCCACAATGTATTCCTAGCCGACCTAAAAATAATAATGTAAGGGCACAATAATAACAATATGGGGGTTACAGGGGTACAAAAATAACAATAAGGGGGGCAACACTAACATAATAATTGACTACACTATTAATATAGGTACTTAACAGCGGGCCCATAGCCTATGTGTCATTCGCATAATACTTTGCACCCCTTCCACCCCCCCCACCTCGCACAAAACCACTTACTGCCACCTACCCCCTCCGAAATTCGCTTTTGCCCGACGGCGACTTTGACTCCCGTCAACTGTCTGTTGAATTTTCCTCCACGGCCATTTCACAACGCCGAATCTATTGGAATCACGATTGTCGTTAGACCAAAACCCGCAGGCATTAGTCTCCGCTACAATTGTCAGATTTAAGATCCACGAGAGGCGGTTAGTCCATGTCGCGAAACACATGGGGAGCATTGAACCCAATGTCCAATAATCTCTCCCCCAACACGAGCTGGGTGAGTTTCAAACTTGAGACCTGTCGCTCTGATTCCAATTGTTGGAATCACGATTTCCATTAGGCCAAAATACGCAGGCATTATTCTCTGCTACAATCGCCAGAGTTAGGATCCACGAGAGGCGGTTAGTCCATGTCGCGAAACACAGGTATCGTTGAACCCCATGTCCAAAAAAATAAACTGCTACCACCTATATAATCTTGTTACGCTTCACTCCTCTACCGTTTCTTTTCTCCATCCTGTTACACCCCACTCCATTGACGTTGTTTACCGATTTCACTGCCACAGCTCCTGTACCATTAGCCATTAAGTCTCTGCGGTCAATTCCTTAACAATCACCACCCATAACAATAATATGAGCACGCTATAAATAAATGTATCCAATTCCTTGGCACCACCTCTGATTCATTTTCTATCTTTTTTGAATTGAATGTTTGTAGAGAACGTAAATTCAGTTACAGTTCAACCATCCATCGCTCTGTCAGACAAAATTTCACTTGCAGAGACTAGCCCTTCATTTTTTATCAGTATAACCAACACATTTCTTTCTTTTTTTCCTATGCATGTCAAATGGCTCCTAAAGGAAAAAGTCGTAAATATGTCACTAAGTAAACCCCTTTTGCGTATGCCCTAGTCGATCTTGACCATGTCCCTTTGTCCGATCAATACCTTAAAATCATAGACACAGTGTGTGAATTCGAGCTCTATGAATGGCACCTGTGGCTAAAACAAAAGTATTTGGAATAGCAGGATGATGTCAAACTCTAGGAGTCCCTATTACCTTTATATGCATTCCCTTAGAGTCACGAATTCCTTGACCTAGTCACTTGGTGTCAAGCCATGTATCATCCCATCAAAAGGGATGTGGTAGCTCAGAATGGAAACATTATGATTTCTATCACTCTAGATAACATTAACCAAATGTTGTTGATCCCATGGAGTGATTCCCTTAGCCTTTTCTCCCAAGCTTCTCTCATGGAGTTATACCATAAGTTAACCTTTCCTTAGAGAGCACAAATATTTGAAGCATTCCTTCCTGATGATGTTGAACTTCCAAAGAAAAACCCTCCTTACCCATCCTCCATGTTCCATGAAGTTACTAGACATATCATTTCATTAATTTCTTGTTTATTAGGCTATCCAGATGACATAATAGTGGATGAACCCATTCTTGTTTACTTCTCCATTTTCTCTAAAGTCCATCAGCCTGCATTCATGTACAATTATAGCCAATTCTTGGCTGATAATATGCATGAAAAAGTGATGAAATTAACAACTCAAGGAATGTTTAAGTACACTTCTGTACTTATTCATATGTTTCTATTTCAGTAGGAAGATTCATTGCCAATCACATTGCATAAGCAGGATGATTGGGGAGTTAATAAATCAGTAATTAATTGGACTCAGTTGCGCAGATATATCTCAAAAGAGTTTTATTTTGTATATTTCATTGATTCATTTATCCATCCAGTTGCCCAACTTCCAACCAGCCAAAATTAGCCTAGAATTAGCCAAGACATCAAAATAATTCTTCACTTAAGTGATCAGGTTAAAACTGGAGATGAGTATCTATACGAGAATTACATAGGGATGTGAGTGTATGGCTATGAACTGGCACCTTATAAAATTCCAAATATTTTCCAATGAGAATTTTCTCTTTGGAATATATTAGATAGATGATTTGAATGTGTTAATTGAACTTTGTTTCAGGTAAGAGTAAATCACAGTTCAAGATCAAATCTAAAATAGGCTCTTTTATATGTAATACTAGATTAACAGGGATTGAAGAAGACACCATCCTCAAAAGGATGAATTTCCAGCCAAGCTTCACTTGTTCTTATGATCCTTTCAAAATTATTTCAAACCTAAGGGTCAAGTTGAAGACAACTCGATACAATCATACACCTAGGCCCAAGATTGAGAAGTTTGTGAACCAGGATCAATGGGAAGAGAATACATTGCAGGTGGAAGAGGAGAAAATCCTTTCCACACCCGCTCTGAAGACTCCAATTTCTCAAGAAAGGCAGTAGAAAATACCTAGGGAGGAAACATCAACTTCTGCAAACATTGCTAAGAAATTTATAATTCAACAAAAGAAGCAGAAGACTGATTTTAATATTTCTACAGAGTAGAGTAAAAAAGAACCAGAAATCATTGACTTGGGAGATGTATAAGTATCTACAGTAGTAGAGGAAAGTGTTCCCAATACTACATCATCTTCTTCAGCTTCTCAAGAGCCTATGGAGCTCATTCAATCAGTTGGAACCAATACACAAGATGATCGGAACACTTTTTCTAAATTTTTAGAAATCAAACAGAAGAATGAAACCTTAAAGGCCAATGTTTACAATCAGTTTTGGAAGAAAAATTCTACATCACAGCACAGGCTGCTGACAACTTTTGACAGTGAAAAGGGAAGGATGCATATGGATTTTCTACAAGCCCAAGTCCCTTTTCTCAAATCTCCATATTATTATAAGAAAATAATTTTCTCTTTTGATGCAAATCAGATTCATCCCACAGATCAGATGGACATTCACAGACAGTCTCGAGAGATGATTTTCTCCACCATGACTAACACAACCATGAAATTGTCCAAGTTGAGAACAAGCTTGTCAAATATAGAGTCACATCTCAAGATATAAAAACTTTCCTCTTTAGCTAAAGACAATAAGTTAAAGTCTGTAGAAGATATTGTAATAAATATTGGGTATGACCCCAAGGATTGTAAAGATGTAGAAAATATTTTAAAAAGGAAGAATGCAGATATTGCAGCTCTTCGAAAGCAGCTAAAGTTGATTTCTACAGAAGATCCCAAAACTAAGGAAATCGAGGATATTGGACAGAATAGAGAAGAGATGCTCAAACTCATCATTGAGCAGAACATTCAGATAGAGAAGATGGGGGAACAAATTGAAGTTTTTCTTAAGGAGAAAGAACAATCAACCCAACTTGACATGATTCCAGTTTCAATAGTGCCTATTGTAGTTGCAGGTACAAAGCCAAGCTCTTCATCAACAACAGCAGAATCTACATCAACAAAAGGTGGTCCAACCAAGCTTGTGCAGGACTTGAATTTATAGAAGCATGAGAATGAAAATATTTTGGAGAAATTCAGAAACTTCAAAGCTCGGAAGATAAAAAATGACACTATGTACATGGAAGAGATGAAAAAATCTCACAGATTAGCACTGAAGGTTCAAAAGTGAGAAAGTGAGCTTCTAATGGAAAAGACCGTGGCCCAAGCCAAGGAGAGCTTCTGGACTGCCAAGCAATAACAGAAGTATGGCCATCCATATAGATAATTTTTGAATAGGAGGAATTCATCAAAAAATACAAAGCATTCATTGAACAAGAAAAGGAAGATTTCAAGCAAAAACCATAAGAAGCCTCAGGCATGATTAAAGTGATGAATTCAAATAATAGGGCAAAATTAGAAAATATCAACATCACAGACAGAATAAACATTATTTTGGATATCAAGAAAGTAATTCAGAAAAAAAAATTGTTGAATCAATTGGAGACTAAATGTCAAGCCTTGGACATTGTTTTCCAAAGATTTCACACCAAGTTTAAACTACTAAATCAGAGGGGATTTCCTGGATTACTAGCTCCCAATGGAAAATTGATCAACTTGGAGGAATACTACAAAAAGATCTACACAATAGCCATTGACAAAGCCAAGTTTTCAGGAATCAAAGGTCATATGACAGACAAAGATTTTCTGGAAGCTTTAGATTTTGATTTGATATTTAAACATGAAATCAAACATCTCTTCATCAACAAGCCTACTTTTGAGAGATACATTGAAGTAGATGAAGTTTTCAGGATATTAGTAAATCTTGAAATGTCGAGTTAGGACATATGGGATCACTTGTGTGAAACCATCGAGTAACTTTCGTCTCCAACAACATACCATCATACCAACACTTTTCGGGGCCACATCATCAACTGCTTCCTCAAAGACAATGACATATCACTCATCATTTTTTGTTTTCCTATTATTTGATACTATTTTTGTAATCAATTTAGATACTTCAAAGTGATATAAATTAGTATAAGTAACTCTCCATTCGAGTTATTAATGGTTGCACCCTTGGATGAGCATTTTTAAGCAGAATTGTAATGAGATTTTGATCATTGATGATAAATAAAAGAATTCTGGATTTGTTTCAATCAGTTTGTCTCCTTATAAGTTTTTCTAATATTCATTTCACTATGTTTTCTACATATATTTTATTTTTATGAGGATAAGTAGGTAAGAAAAAGCTGTGTTTAAGTCTATCTTAAATCCTCTAAAGTTATAATCCATTTTACAGATGGACGTATTGAACTATATGTGTGTATAAGTCCCTCTATGTCAATTAATTTTCAGTAATCTTCATAATGTTAAATATATTTTGTTAAGTTGTTAAACATTGTTTGATAGTATTTCATACTTATGATAAATTAAATGTTCAATCCGAATATTTAACTAATCATATTTTCTTACATTTTCTTCCTTCACATATGCAAAAGTAAATCATTTTTTGAAGTAAAGAAACAACCCTTTTATTAATACTTAAAACTATTAAAGGTTTAAAAATTTCTTAATACATTGGTCATCCAAAAACACCTTTTAAAACAAACAAAAAATTTTATATGCTCCGGCATAATTAATTGACCTAGAATTATCTCATAGGACAACATCTACCATACCCATATGCTCCCTGAATTGAATGAACTTAGCTTTTCTTAGAACCTTTGTGAGTACATCTGCTACCTGATTTCCTATGGGGATATATTGCAGTTGTACTTCCCCACACTGACATAGTCTCTGATAATGTGACATCTGATATCTATGTGTTTCGATTGATCATGAAATATTGGATTCTCAGAGAGTTTGATACAACTCTGATTATCACAGAAAACATTGGTTGCTTCCATCCTCTTCCTAAACAAACACACAAGCAACTTTCTAAGCCATATAGCTCTGCACGTTTTTGTGATTGTTTCCATATATTAAACTTCTGATGAGCTCATAGATATCGAATTTTGTTTCCTTTTGCACCAAGAGATAATTCCTGATCCAATGCTAAAGTAGTACCTGGAGGTACTTTTTCGATATGTTGAATTACCTGCCAAATTTGCATCTGTGAATCCAGTCAATATGACATCATCTCCTCGGGTGTATTTCAACCCATATCCAATTTTTCCATGCACATATCTGAGAATGTTCCTAGCTACTTCCCAACGTACCCTTTTTGGTTCCACCATGAACTAACTAAGGGTGTTGACAGCGAAACAAATGTCTGGCCTAGTGTTGACCAGATACATGAGTGACCCAATGAGTTGTCTATACAAGGTGGGATATACTTCCCTGTCTCATGATTCATATATTTTATTTCATTTTGTGATCATATTCGTCGCCATGGGTCGTAAATTTTCCATTCTAAATCTCTTTAGGATCTATGTAGCATATCTTCCTTGCCCAAGGAATATCTCCCCATTCTTCTGCCAGACTTCAAACCCTAGAAAATAATGCATCAAAAACATATCCTTCATGTCAAATTATGCTTCAATTATTACTATAGTCCTTTATAATCCTATATACCTATTAGAAATAATTCAGCTACACATAATACCAGAATAAGTGGCTCATTCTCTACCATCAGGTAGTAGAGATTGTGATCTACATCACTCTTGATGAATCCCAACTACTACAAGTAACCATAAATCCGACCATACCATGCACTGGGTTACTGATTGATCCCATATAGGGATTACTTCAAATTGCATACATGAGTTCTCTTATCATGAGTCTCAAAGCCTTCAGGATGTTCTATATGCACCTCCTCTTTTATCACCCCATTCAAGAATGTTGTCTTGACATCCATTTGGTGAATATCCCATCCCATCTGAGCTAATAGGGATATAACATATCTGATAGAGGTATAAATAGATACAGGGATTAAGGTCTCCTCATACTCTATTGCTTCCTTTTGTACACACCCCTTTTCCATGAACCTAGCTTTATACTTCTTTACACTTCCATCTGCAACGTACTTGATCTTGTAGATCCACCTTGATCCTACAACTGATTTATCCTCTGATCTTGGTACCACTTCCCAAACATCATTCTTCATGATAGAATTGTATTCTTCTACCATGGCATCCACCCATACTTGGTGATGTATGACTTCTTGAAAATTGGAAGGTTCTTCAACATGTGCTACCAAGGCTTGGTATCTGTCAGGTTTCCTACGCTGCCTTTTGTTGGTTCTGGGAGCTCCAAAAAACTCCTCTGCATCCATCAATTTATTTTTTACTTCCCTATTGGTACTACCATTGGTGGTACGAGGCTCAATAATATCCTCCTCATGTTATTTTTTTCCATTTGCAGATAATTGCTAGGATATCCTACTCCTGGGGAAATATTGGTACCAGTCACTGTAATCGATCCTGGTGTTTGTCCTCCCACTTGTCCTCTACATTTCCCCTTTTTTTTTTGGAATAATGGAACATCTGCTGACTGATCTTCTACTGTAATCTCACGATATTTCCTGAAAGTTGTATCTTCCATGAAATTTTCATCTTGTCTTACTACAATATTCCTACTGCTAGGAATGTAGATGTTGTCTACTTTGAGGTCTCGCTATACCCTAAGTACCCCTTTTCTATAGTCTGATCCAGTTTACTATGTTTCTCATCTGGAATGTGACAATTCCAAACTTTTGAATATCCTTATATGGCTCACTTTTTGCTTTCTCCCTATGAAGACCCCTCTAGCCATTTTCTTCCTCAATGCTCTGTGAGGAATTCTATTCTGAATATTCCCATAAGAATCTAGGAAAATCCTGGTCATATAACATATACTTTTCAGCCCCAAAAATCGTTATATTATATCACTCTGCAAATCCATTCTATTGTGGATTATATGGAGTTTTCCACTCCCTTTTGATTCCCTCCTTTGTGCAGAAACCTATGAAGTCTTTTACCAGATACTCTGCACCATTATCTGAATGCAATACCTTTATATTTTTCCCTATCATGTTCTCTATGAGAGCCTTAAACTCTCTAAATTGATCCAATACCTCATCCTTGGCCTTTAAGAAATAGATCCAAGTTTTTCTAGAGGGGTCATCAATAAAGGTGACAAAGTATTCGCTACTGATAAGAGCTCTCATGGATATTGGGCCACAAATATCTGAGTGTATCAATCCCAACATGCATTTCTATCTGTTGTCACTATTTGGAAAAAACACTTTAGTGTAATTCCCTAGTATGCATCCTCTGCATACATCATCATGCTCAATACTAAGGAAAATAACTCCTGTAACAATCTCTATGAGAATCCTTAGTGCTTCGTGGTGTAACTGTCCCATTCGCCTGTGCCACAGTTCATTCAATTCCTTTTCACCATCATGATTTTTTCCTATCAGTGCCATTGGATACTAGAGCTGAAATCTATATAGTATGTTTCTTCGAGCTCCAATTTTCTCATCTTCTTCCAGCTTGGATATTTAACATACATCTTCTTTCCAGTGAAATATACATCATATCCCTTGTCCTGTAACTGGGACACTGAAATCATATTCATTCCTAACCTAGGCACATGCAACACATTAGTGGCTCTGATGTTGGTTCATGCTTCCATTTTAAATGCTTTGTTGCCTCTCCCTACTAGAGTACACTTCGTTTTTTTTCCCATAGTGATTTGGAAATCCATATTCTCTTCTTTATAGCTCTAGATGTATTCTCGTACTCCATTCATGTGAGCTAAAGCCTCGCTATCAATATACCAAACACCTTCTGATGCTGAACTTAACAAGCATGTGAACTATTCTTCCAATCTAGAAGACAATTCAGAGACACCCTAATTTTCCATACATATCTGTGTTATTTTTCCTTTCGATTTCTGACGCTTTTATGTCTATAAAAACTATGTCCCACCTGAATACTGCTCTTCACTAAAACTATTGTGTTCCTCCCTCTGTCACTAACAAATTTCAATCTGGAAATCGTTCTCTCTGTCGATTGTCTCAGAGAGATATTTTCCCACCAAAATTTTTCCCTCCTGGACTGGATTATGCAATCCCTCTAGGGATCTGATCTTTTTCCTATGTAGCTCTTCGATCTCCCTTTCCTGTTCAGCATCAACTCTTCTAGCTTTGTTCTCTTGCTTCATCTTACCTCTGATACGATGTTAAAATTCATAAATAGAATCCAAAGTTATTATTTCTTCTACTTATTAATTCAATACAAGTTATTTACAGTGTTACACAATAAATATCAAAAGAAATTATATTGCAGTATTCATAATTAAAATACTACATAAAATAAAATGCAAGTAAAAATACTAGAACAAGTATAATCACAATGGCACAATTATTTTTGGAAAATTGTCCTCGGAAAAACCCAATATGGGAAAACCGATGCAGCAGATGAGGGTTTCTTTATTATTCTTCAAAAAAATCTCGTGTACAAGATACAATCAATATAATAGAAGAGGAATCTCTGTGAGAAATTTTACAGACAATTTTATCATGCTTCATAGTGAAATTCTAACTCTAGAGAGGACATGTTTCCCTCACTACGTCACCCTCTGCGCAGTTACTACGCATTCCCAGTGTCAATGCCTCTGTGTTGTCCCTCCTCTGCGTTGCTTCTCCCAGCTTATTCCTGCACTCGCGATTATTTTTGATGTCATCTCTCTACAACATGAAACTCTCCCTCTGATTCGATTTTCTCTTGTCGAACTTCAACCATTGAGAAAATCGATCTGCTCGGGCAACTGAGTATCTGCCTGGTGTATTTCCAAATGCCCATATAATTCCTTCTTATAATCTTCTCATTGATAAATAAGCAAGCCAAATTAGATTCTAATCAATGAATCACATCATATTTACTTTAAATTTGTCTTTTTCTAGAATATTCACACCCAAATCTATTAATTCCCTTTAATTATTTTAATTCCATAAGTTTAGACTCAGGCATCCATTAAAAATAATTAATTATTTTAATAAAACCTTCTCTAAGTGGAATTTCCCAAAACAGTTTCTGGGTATGTTCATGTGAACAAATGAGTTGATGTCAAGTATGGTAGAAACCATCTAATTACTTCTCATTGAGGTATACCATTAAAAAATGCAAGGGGACAGACCAATAATGAAAATGGATCCCAAGGAACTTGGCACAACCCATTCAGTGTGAATAAATCAACTAAATTTGAAAACTCATGGATTCAAATTATCAAAATTCAATGAGGTAAACCTAATTTTGATCATGAGGAAGCCTACCATTAAGGACTATAAGCTCCAAGGTACTGCTAGTTCTTAGACCTATCTCTTAGATAATGAGATAAGGTTGATAGAGAAATATCCATTAAAGGAGGGCCTTAATGTATTCCTTATTAATTAGTTAGCACTTCGTAATTTCCGAGGTTGTAAGAGAAATTACAAAGGTAACCAAAAAACCAGTTTGGGAGTTGGGAATCTAGTCCTTCCAACTCCAAAGAAGGATCTCTCTGTCAGATTTAGCTTTGTTTTTATGGATAATATTAGGCTACCTATTAAGTTCAGTTTATGTTTTATTGATTAAGATTGTTTCATTTGTTTGGTTGATTAAATGCCTAAATTTCCATTTTTCTATGGAGCCAATGACTTAAGCTTGGATTTGTTTCAGTTTTTTATAAAGAGTTTCACAGGGCAAGGTAGCTAAACTAACTGGATCCTCTAAATTTAAATAAAGTGTAAGAGGAGAAATGAAAGAAGTTCCATTAAGCAAAGAGAATTTAATAATTATTTAACTTAACTTTAGAAGAAAACATTAAAATCATTCACAGCCAGAAAGAGAGTGTACTTTGAAACAAATTTGTTCTTCAACTTTCTGAAGAATAATTCAGATTAAGAAAACATAAGCATGGAAACCAAAGAAATAAACACATAGACAATGAGAGATGCACTTCACCCCTAGTTCAACACAAGAATGCCATGAAAGAGTAATTTCTATTACTGATCAACCCATCAAATTTTAAAAAGTGAAATTTCCTTCTGGAATGCAAAAATCAACCCTCAATACTTTGAAATATGAAGTATTTATAAAATTATTTACAAAAAAAAAAATCTCGTCATGACAAATCATGATGTATTTTAGGAATTTCTAAAACACATTACATCTTTTCTTACAAAATAATAGGACAAGTTGGACTTGTTTGAATGTTGGGCCTATTTTGGAGGAGGTTGTTGCTGATATGTCCTCCTGCCTCTTGTTGTGTTGTTGGCCCTATTGCTAAATATTGAGTTACTTATTAACTCAAGTAACTCGCACAATTTTTCCCACCTTTCTTCACTTGGTATAGATAACTTAATCAAGCTCCTGTAAATCTCATCTACCTATGTATACTTGGAAAATGTGGGTTTAATAAAAAAAATGTGCTTGAGCTCATGTTTAACATTTAAATCATTTTCTAATGCCTCAATAAAGTATTTTCCTATGATGTTGCCCTGTATGCCTACAAATTTAGAACCATCTTTAGCTAAATCCATCGATTTCTTGTTATAATCATCCAGGGTGATTAATTTGTCATTTATTACAAATAAAATTGGAAGCCCTTTTTTGTTCAGCACTTCAAACATGTTGAATAATCTGTTGACACCAATTTCCATCCCATGACATTTTTCTTCCAGCTACAACATGAGGCTCTTTTTTGATAATACCTTCTTGAATTCCAATATTGTATCAGTCTTGTCCTCAATATGCAATTCATATAGTTCATACATGTTCTTAGAATTCAGAAACCTGATAAGGTATGTGGCTTCAGTGGACTTGTTACCTAGCTTATCTCATATTTTCACAATTGCTTCCTTATACTTTTGAATTAACTCATTCTTCTCAAAGATAATTCAAATGGAAGGAAAAATATCATTCATGGATTTATGGATATCTATCCATATGTTTTCCTTATCTTGGGCTAAGGTCTGAGCCAAGAAAGTATCCTTTCCTATTTGTTGTAATGTTTTTGTGAGTCTCTGAGACTTCTATACTTCGGCTAGATGTGAAGTTTATATCCTTGTTTTCTACTCTTGCAGGGCCTATATATGTCCTTCTAACATTTTTATTTCTTCTCCTTGTATGGACATGTTCTCCATAGCCTTTTTCAATTTACTAGCAACATCTAAATCTTGAGCTGGGCTATTGTTGATGTAGAAGACCCTGTTGTGGTTGAGGAAACCATTATTGATTGTGGTATTGGTGTAATAGGTATAGCCTTGAGTGGGACTAAGACTACCTGTGCATTATACTCCTTTTATTTCACTAATTTATCTAATTCGACTTCCATATTTCTGATTTGTGCATTTTGTTCCACAATTAGTTTGAGAATGTCTTTCTTTTGGTTCTCTGTCTCTGCTATTTCCTTGGTCTAAAGATCCTTGGTGGCTAGCGATTTTAATTGTTTCCTGGGGGATGCAATGTTAGCATTATTCTTTTTGATAAGTTCTCCTGCTACTTTGACATTGGTTGGGTCATATCCTATTTTGATGACCAGTTCCTCCAAACATTTGATTTTGGTTTCCTTTGCTAGAGATGATATCTTTTCAATATTCAAATGAGATTTAACATTATTGAATAACACTTAAAACCTATAAGAATTCATTGCAGTGTTCATTAACATGGAACATATCATTTCCCCTGTTTTTTTGTGCAAATTAATCTGATCAATGGGATGGATGTCCTTTGCATCAAATTTAAAAGAAGTATACTTATAATTTGATGTTGTTTTTGGATGAGGGATATGAGCATGTAGGAATTCCATATACATTCTTCAATTCTTGTTGTCGAAAGCTCATAAGAGTCTTCTCTGAGCAGTAGAAGTTTGTTTCCAAAATTGAGTATAATTTTTGTTTTTAAGGAGCTCATTTTTAAGCTTTATTTCTTTGTACTTATCAAAGATAATATTTTCCTTCTATCCTCGGATCAACTATGATGTTTGAGTTGGGTCCGTATTACCTTATGAAACTGAAGATGTTATTGGGGACCCTGTAAACTTACTGCTTAACTATGCTGAAGAAAATGGAACTTCCATGATTATGATAGCTTGTTGTTCTCCCTCCTTTGTAAAATATGTTTTGGGAGTTTTTTTGATCTTCTTACTATAAATTCTAAACTATTTTGTTGAGAGATCAATCAATAAAGTGGATCCCTCTTCTCTTGTTCTTTTCTCTGTATTTTTCTGAGGTGTGGGAGTCTGTGAAGTAGATGTAGATAGAATTTTGTCTTCTAATTCCTATAAAGTGTTCTCTGCCCACTCAATCTAGTTCATGTACTTCTCAATCTCAGGCCTCTATGTATGAACATAGGGAGTAGTGTTTTGTTCCACTCTTAGCTTAGAGATCATGTCAAAGGGATCATATTACCATGTAAAGATCAATGGAAACTTCATCTTCTTCAAGAGAATGTTTGCCTCCTCACCTGCTATCCTATTGTTACAAATAAATGGTCTTCTTTCAGCCTTTGTCCTGAACTGATATTTATTCTTAGCTGAAACAAAATGAATTTCATATGCATTGATCATCTTCCTAATGTATTCTAATGAAAACAATCTCATGGGTAGGTATTTAGGAAGCTTGTAAGGTGGCATATTTAACGCATACACTCTTATTTCACTGTAGTTCTGGTACAAGTACCAGTCTCCTGTCTTGACTTGCTTTATGAGCTGTAAAATATTATGAATTTCATCACTGATCCTGGGTTTTGCATTGCTAGTTAGTAAAAACATGGATGGATGAACAAAATGATCTATATATTCTTTAAAGTGTATTCCTCTGAATTCTTCCTTACCAAGGAAGTCCAGAAAATAACTGACTGTGGATTTCCTTCTTCATCTAGCTTCTGGAGTGTGAATGGGAACTGGTCTTCTTGATAATATATGAACATATAAACTAGAATTGAAGAATATTTGAACATTCCTTCAGTTTGAAACTTTAAGAATTTTTCAGGAATGTTGTCAGCAATAAATTGGCTAAAATTAAAAACAACAGAGGGTTTTTCATTAGTGGAAAAAATAGATAGAAAACCTAGGATAGGTTCATCTACGTATTCATCTGAATAATAGCTTAACTAACATGAAAGTATGGAGATGATTTGTTTGGCTTGGTCTGGAAACACAGATGAGGCATAGGGTGGATTATTTTTGGGTAACTGGGCATTTTCAGGTATAAATATTTAAAAAATTTGTGATCTCTTAGAAAAATTTAATTTATGCTATAGGTCATTCAAGGCTTCCACTGAGAAAGGGGTGTTGGATTCAATTTGAGGAAACAACATCAATTGATTGATTGTTTCAGGGGTAATTGTGAATAAAATTTCTACACTTGGGGCTACAATAGCTCTCTGATTGGGCAAGTAACAAGCTTTCCACTTACGAATGAACTCATGGAAATGGTGGGTCTGAGGAAAAATATAAAGTGGTAAATTAAACTCCAAGAGTCTAATTTCATCACTCTGGTCTAAGTGATTATCTTTGAGCCAACGGTATAATTTGAACAGATCGAATTCACACTTTTTCTCTGCGATATTTTAGTCTCTGTTAGTAAGGGGAATGTGGTAAAGGATGACTGTAGGATGGAGCATAGGATTTCTTGAATTTTCATTGTTTTTCTTCTTTGGAGGAATTTTTCCAATTTAGACTGTAGGAAAAGGAAGGTGACAGTGAGAGTTTACCGGGAATTCACTGATAGTTGACTGTTGGTGATAAGGATGGCTTCTTCTGTACGCTTGAATGGTTCCTTTGTCTATCTCTAAGGATTTTTCACCATGCTATAAAAAGTTGGAATGAGGAGGAGCGATCGAACTGAGTAAAGATACATGAAAACGGTGTAACTAGTGTAATAGGCGAGTTTTTATGGTGCCTAGAGAGGTCTGTTAGGGGCACGGGACCGTTACGAACCGTAAATGGTAATCCCGGGGAAATTGAATGTGCAATGATTAAAGACAGGTGTCACAATTAGAGTGGATGTGAGGACACAAGAAGCACTGGTAGGAAAGACAAGCGGGTTAGCAGTTTTTTGGAGGGGGGACAACCTAGTAAGTGGATTATGGATGGGGGGAGTGAAATAGTGTGGGGTTGATATGTTATTGTGGGGCCGACGGGGGGAAAACCGTTTTTCGGACCCCCCCTCCACTTATAAAGTTAGGATGGCCGGGGGGGGCTGAAAGGCATTGTGAACCATTGATCTGACTTAATGTGGATTGAACCATCGGACTATGAGTTCCTTTTAACACTTCTAGACAAAAAAATATTGTTGCTTATTCCCTTTATATAATAAGTGCTAATACTTTGGATAAAAATTATTAAGCACTTAAACTTTAGGTTAAGAGCATATATAATGTAATACACACACAATCACCTTTTTTGACCTTTTTCGCTTCAATTTTCTCCTAACTAAACCTAATTTTGACTAACAAAGGGTGCATTTAAATTTTCAAACCCTTTTTTATCTATCTTTGAAATAGGGAAGAACCTAATATAATTATACCTACTCATTTCTTTCTTTGATCCAGATTAAACAATTGCATCAATTTATTCATCTAACTAACTATTTTTAGCCAAGATTAAACAGTTTGGCTAACTTATTTCTCTAATATAATTAACAGACAATCAAATTTGTTTGACCATGATTACATTGTATGATTGAAACAAATACTTATGGTTGTGGCATTTTAAACAAGTTGCATACAACATTCTATTTATCCTTTGAAACAAACTATTTATCTGGTAGTGGCATTTGAATTTCCATCACTTTCACATTTGTTTTCTTTTTCATGGGGTTCTTTCATCATTATTTTTATTATTCTTCTATTTTTTTCTTTAGTTTTTCTTTTCTTTAGTTTTTTATTCTATTTTTATTTTCAAATACCCTCTTTTCATTTTTATTTATTTATATTTTTTTGTAAATAATTTGCAAAATGAAATATTAGTTACAATTTCATATGACAGAGAGAAAATATTCAATCACCTTACGATCTTATGAATTATAGGACCCTAACATAATCAACATGGAATAGATTTAGAATTGATGTAGATAGATGAAGTCACCAAGTGCAACTAACACAGGGATGACCAACACAAAATGGCAACAAGGATTGTATACGGTTAGTTGAGGTGTAGACATCCCTTGAACATATAGCGGCATGACACAAAAGTGACTTGGTAGAATTAATTAATGAGCACCATGTGATATCATGCAATAATGAAGGAGAAATTAAAGCACTCTCCATAGTGACTAGAAGAGTAACCATCCAAAGGAGTAAGAGAATCATATGTATTGTATGGATCTTAGGCAAGATAAAACCCATATATAAGATACAAATGTATATAGGTGCCATTTTCAATGGAAACGTGATTAATACTTCCATTTTGAATATCTCCGCCACTCTTTCTATGTGTTAGTATCCCCTTCATAGTTTGGTGAGAAAAAATGTGAAGACAAGTAAGCTCGATAGTGTCTTCTATAGGTTTTGACCCTGTACAGAAATTATCTGCAAACGAATCTTAAAAACAGAAAATAAACAATAGCAACAGAATAAAACATAAAGCAAATATACACAGAGATTTTCCCCTGGATCTAAAATCGGGGCTACCAGCTTGATTTTTCATTATATTCCTTTTAGTGTTACAACACATATATATACATGCCGAAGCATTCATAAACCCCAATCCATTAACCCTGGAATAGAACATAACAGTAGTTCCCATGACCGTATCTACAAATACCAAGGGATGAAAACCATCATGCCCCAAAACCATGTGAAAACCCATGAAAAAAACCATGGGCGGGTCTTCCCACTAAAAAATAGGGTCCAAAATTTTTTCCCAGGGCGTTGCGCCGGACCCCGAATAAGGGGGACTGCCACCCCCCTGTGACCCCCCGGTGCATGCAACTAATCATGGAAATAATATAACACATACCCAAAATTCTCCTACTTGTTTTTTTCTTTCCACACGGGGCCACAGGAGAGCTTAGTCATTAGTCCAGCTCTACAATACCCATTGTTTCTCTGCACCAAGAGAAATTCTGATTGCTCACAGACTTCATCAATGCATCTGCAACATTCTTCAAAGTTTCCACCTTTACCAACAACACCCTTTTATCCTCAACCATATCTCTCACAAAGTAATATTGAAAATCAATGTTCTTTCTCTTTGAATGATGACCAGGGTCCTTAGCCAAGAAAATTGCACTTTGGCTATCACAGTCTATCCTTATAGCTCACTGCACCAACCCCAGACTTGAACACAATCGATGCAACTAAACTACTTCCTTGACTGCATGAGTGGCTGCCATATATTCTTCCTCTATAGTTGAAAGAGCCACAACAAACTATCTTTTACTCATCCAAGTGACTGCACCTCCAAATAGGCTAAACACATACCCACTTGTAGATCTTCTTTGGTCTAGATATCCAGCCCAGACTGCATCAACAAAACTATGGATGTCCAAAACTCTGTCCAATCCTGGTCTTCCATGGTAGCACAAACCATAATCACTAGTGCCATGCAAATATCTGAAAACCCACTTCACCATTTTCCAAATGTTCTTCCCTCATTTTGACATAAACTTGCTCAATACTCCCATTGCATGTAAAATGTCTAGTCTAATATAGACCATTGCATACACCAGGCTACCCACTGCACTTGCATATGGAACACGAGACATGTCCTCCTCTTCTTCTTGTGTCTTGGGACACTGTTCATTAGATATCTTTACACCTACAGGAATAGGAACCTTCACCGGTTTACTATCTTGCATGTTGAACCTCTGCAATATTGTCTCGACATACTTCCTTTAGTTTAACAAAATCTTCCTCTTTTCCCAATCTCTCTTAATTTCCATGCCCAAAATATAGTTTGCAACACCAAGATCCTTCATGTCGAATTTGGAGAACAATTGGGTCTTCAAATCCTGGATAATTTCTTTGTCATTTCCAATCAGCAACATATCATCCACATACAAGACCAAATAAATAACATGGCCACCAATTAATTTAAAATAAACATAGTGATCTTCTTTGCTTCTGGTGAAGCCAAGTCCCCGTATATAGGTATAAAATTTATGATACCACATCCTTGGTGACTTTTTTAACCCATACATAGACTTTTTTAACCTAAATACAAGTTCTTTCTTACCCTTCACCATAAAGCCTTTAGGTTTCTTCATGTAGATCTCCTCTTCTAGATCCCCATGAAGAAATGTTGTCTTCACATCCATCTATTCTACCTCAAAATCAAATGCAGCAACAATAGATAAACGTAATCTAATAGAAGTAACCTTGGAAACAAGAGAAGAAATATCATCGAAATCAATTCACGGAACCTGGGAATAACCTTTTGCTACCAATCGAGATTTGTATTTCTCCACCTTGCCTTCTACATTCATCTTCTTCTTAAACACCCATTTTCTCCCGATGGGCTTCCTTACAGCCAATAACTCCACTAGATCCCATGTCTCACTTTTGTGAAAGGATTCCATTTCATTAACCATGGCCTACTTCCAGAAATTGAACAAAAAGCAGATGGACTATACCTTTCTGGCTTCCTTCTTTCCTGAACTGATCTTCTCACAGCTATAGTTTGTGGATCTTCCTCTTCTGAATATTCTTCTGTTGAAGAGTCTAATTCATCCTCCTTTAGCTCAAACTATATCTTCTCAGGTTCCTTCATTAGGAATTCATGTTTAACAACATATTTCACCTCTCTAAACACGACATCTCGATTGTACACTACCTTCCTTTTTTTTGGGTTCCAAAGTTTGTAACCTTTTAAACCATCCTTATACCCAATAAAGACACACCTTTCAGAATTATTATCCAACTTGGTCCTTTTCTACTTTGGAACATGTACATATGCATCACATCCAAATACCCTCAGATGTGAAAGAGAGGGTTTCTTACCAGTCCATACCTCATGTGGAGTCTTATCCTCCAATGCTGATGAAGGTCATCTGTTAACCAGGAAACATGCAGTCTCCACTGCCTCTACCTAAAATTCATGTCCCAACTCGGTACCACTAAGCATGCTTCTTGCCTTTTCCATCAGCATTCTGTTCATTCTTTCTGCAACTTTATTTTGATTAGGTGTGTATGGAGTAGTCTTCTACCGTGCTATACCACACTTGTTACAAAAATATTCAAATCCCTTCTTTCAGAACTCTCCACCATTATCTTTCCTTAGCACCTTTGTTTTCTTCTTTTTCTGGTTTTCCACCAGAGCCTTAAATTCTTTAAATCTGTCAAAAAATTCATATTTCTTCCTCAAGAAATATATCCATTTATTCCTTGAGAAGTCATCTATGAATGAAACATAGTACACAAACTTACCTAGTGATGGAACCGACACAGGTCCAAACACATCACTATGCACAAGCTCTAATATCTTGTTTGCCCCCTTAGCACTAGAAGGAAAACTCACCCGATTCTGCTTCCCATATACACAATGTTCACAAAAATCTAAATCCAAACATAAATTAGAAATACCTTCTACCATACCATTTCCATGAAGTATATAAAGGCCCTTATCTCCAATATGTCCAAGCCTTTGATGCCATGCCATGGTATTTTCTCCAGAGACTGCTAGGCTTTCTGCTCCACTTTCAGGAACCAAAAAACTGTTGCACCCATCAATAACAGTGCTACCATGAATCTTGTACAGAGTTCCAATACAAACTCCCTGCATTAATACTAGTGCTCCCTGAACCATCTTGCAGGTATCTTTTTCGAACATTGTTTTTACACCTGCATCATTCATCTTGCTTGCAAAAATCATATTTTTGGCTAATGCAGGAATATACAGAACACCTGGAAGTGTTCTAATCCTTCCACCTTGCAGCTTTAGCTTGACTTTTCCACATCCAAAGATTAAGGCCTTCCTATCATCCCCTAAGAAGACATCACCACTATCGTACTTCTCATACTCACAGAACCACTGCCTATGGGGAGTGAAGTGAAAGGATGCACCTGATTAAATCAACCATGTCTCATGATCTACATGTGTATTTGAAGAAGAAGCCAAATACACATCCCCACCTTCATTTGAGGTGGTTTTTTCCTCTGCACAAGGAGAATCATCAGATACCTTTCATTTCTCATGAGCTTTAGATCTGTAGTACTTTTTGTAGTGCCCTTCCTTTCCGCATTTCCAGCACACCTTTACAAAATTTCCTGGAGATTCAGATCTCCCTCTAGATTTAGATCGTCCACTCGAATTTTTTTTTTTTTTTTCTGTCCTAGGACCTTCCTTGTACAGATAAGGCATCTACATTATGGCCTTCCATATTTTTCCATCTCATTTCCTCCGATAGAAAGGCTGCGAAAATTTCATCAAAATTCAAGGTCGTTGTATTGCTACCTATTGCAATAACCAGATTGTCCCATGAATCTGGTAGAGAACACAACAAACTAATGCACTTATATTCATCTAATATTTTAGTATCAACAGATGAAAATTTACTTACCACAGTATTGAAGGCGTTCAAATGCTCTGCCAATGAGTCTCCATCCTTCATCCTCAGGTTATACTACTTTTTCTGTAGGAACAATTTATTCGCCAGAGACTTAGATTGGTACAAAGTCCCTAGCTTGTCCCACAAAGTCTTAGACGTAGCTTCCCCAGATACATTCAACAATGCTGAATCTGAGACACACAACTGTATTGTGCTCTTTTCCTTCCAATCCAACTTCTTCCAGTCTTCATCTAACATTGTCGTTGGTTTAGTACCCGGATCTACCTTGATCCACTGATATTTATCCACCAGCAGATCCTCTATCTTGAGCTTCCAGAACTAAAAACTCTGACCATTAAATTTCTCTATCTTTATCTTTCCACTGCTCTCCATCATCTTTCATTGCAAGAATCGATCTCGCAGATCTCCCATTGAATAGGGTCTACCATAGGCCTGATAAAAAAAATCCTCAGCAACAAATGCATCCCCTTGAAGCTGAAACAACTTTGATACCAAATGTGGGTTTTAACCAAATGTGGGTGAAGGAGGCCTCCTGAAACATCTTTCCTGATCCTAGTTGGAGAGTGATCACCTAAACTAGGTGGGGACCACACATGTGATTTTTGTCGAAAAGTCTATTTTTAGACATATGGAGCATGGTCTAGGAGTTGCGAGATGCTATTCTTGGATGATTGGTCAAGTTGGTAAAAATAGATGGACATCTATTTTTAGACATACAGGTCGAAGTCTATTTTTAGACTGCCTGTCTAAAAATAGAACAGTCAAATATTATTAGCCCTTAATAATATTTGGACTATAAACTTTATCTTATCCTCTTGCAGCACTTCAGTTTGAGCTACAGATGTGGCCCATGTAGCTGACAAAGGAATTACAATATTCCTAGGGTTTGGTTGAGCTAATGCATGGTTGACTTCAGTTAGAACTCCAGTGGCAGAGTTTGGTGGAGTTGATGAGACAGTTGGTGGAGTTGTGTTCGGTTTAACTTAGTTAAACTAGTTGTATTTAGTCTAACTGATAAATACACTAGTGATGAGTGGTGTGAATTAATTATTAATTAATTCACTAATTATTAACTCATAAATCAACTAAAGAACACATCAGTTAACTCAGTGCATGTACAGTTTAGTGAAGACCAGTGGAAGAGGTAGGAGAAAGGGTGGAGTCTACTATCAGTTGTGACTATACCGTGCATGAGATTTGCACAAGCTTTGATTGAGATTGCCAATGAGAATTGCGCAGTTAAAGCCAGGGGGATTTGATCCTTGATCTCATTCATTCTCATCTTGGATTGCGTAGTAGAGGCAGGCAAACAGTGAAGGAGTTTTGAACCTGTGACTTGTTCAAAACTGAGCTAGTTTGTGTGTAACTTTTGGAGATAGTACTGAGTACTTGTGAGGAGTATTGTACTATGATTGTTACATGATTCTCTATCATTATATTATACAGATAGTTGGGGATTTTCAGCTGTAAGCTTTCCCCATTACATACTGTGTTCATGTGGTGCTTGACTATTGTGTTTATGTGCGCATGCGACTGTTTCTATTTCCGCATATTGATGATCAATTGTAGAAGAGGTTATGTATTATGCATGAAGCTCAAATAGTGTAATCAGGATAATCTCGGTGAATAATTCAGAAAATTATTCAAATTTCTACACTACCACCTCCCCTGTGACCCCTCTGCGTGTGAATAATCATGGACAGAATATAACACATACCCAACACATTCTTTGTTAAATTTTAATGACCCCGAAAAAGAGATAAAATGATACTCAATATGGTATCTTGTTGGTTAGTTAACAAGGTTGAAGTAGAGGTAGCAGTATGCTCAATACAAGGTGTCTTTTTCATGAGGTTTTAACGAGCTCAAAGAAGAGGTAGTAGTATTAATGGTACCCTTCAATTTTTAACGAGTCTAAGAATTATACTAAGGAATCTTATCCTAGAGAAGAATATGGTATAGGGTAGAAACTTTTTCCAAGCTAACAGAACCACCCTAACAAAATTGAAGCAAAAAGTTCAACAAAGAAAACCCACTCTTAATAGTTGTCTCTATAATAAGGTGTTAATGCCTCAAGAAATCCCTTGTCAGCAATTAAGGATCATCACTCGATCAAGGCCCCAATTATGCCTATAATTTTTTGATATACTAATTTGCACTCGTATGTGGTTTCATTTTCCACCAAGGATATTTTTGGAGCAACGATTTTGTCGACCCAATTTTTTATTTGAAGTTTATCCCTAATATGCAACTATGATGGATTAATTTAATATGAAATATAAACAATTTTTTCTAAATTAGACTTAACTATATTAGGAATTTCTCTTGGGGCTTCAAATTATGATAATAGAACATCCATTCATGACAGTAAAGACAATGATATTTACAATGAATTTATCAAAAAATACTTTTATTCCTATGAAAAATAATGTTTCAGCATCCTGTCATTTACAAGTCCACCAGGCAACTCTGCTCCATCCAAATCCTTAAGGGAAAATGCATTATTGCCTGTGATGGATTAAGTAAGGTCCTTTCCATAAATTTGCAAACTTACAATGTTTACCTTTCTCTTCCCTTCTTGAATCCCATTTCAAAACATTGTCTCCTAACTAAAAATCATCAGCCTTGGTCCTTCTGTCATAATTTTTCTTGATGTATTCCTGGACTACTTTTGCTTTATTGTACACTTCTTCTTTGGATTATTGAGATTGTATGGTTTGATTTATCCTTCCCTGAATATCATTTGATTCCACTTGTAACTCCTACAGCATTTTCATAATCGAGACACCTAAAGAAGTTGGAAAAACAACATCTATTCCATAAAATAATTGGTATGGGGACATGCCAATTGATTTCTTAGTGGTGAGTCTATGAGCCCATAATGCATTTACCAACTTGTTGTGACATGAATTCTTGTTATATTGCAACCTTTTTTGATAATATTCACTAAAATTTTAATGGAGGATTTTTCTAACCCATTCCCTTAAGGATAATAGGCAGTTGAGTGTCCTAGAGTGATATGATACTTCCTGCAGAAGTCAACGATTTTATTTGACTTGAGAGTTGTTGCATTATTAGTGATAATTTTCCTGGGACATCCAAATATCGACAATATATTAGCTTCTAAAAATTTAATGATCACTACATCTGTAGCTTGCCTCGTAGGTGTGGCTTCAATCCACTTGGTGAAATAGTGAGTGGTTGTGAGGATCCATTTTTTTTGGGATCAGGATGGTGGATATAATATTCCAATGAAATCCAAACCCTTTTGTTGGAAAGGAGTTTCAACAGATATGGGCTTCAAGGGTAAAGGCAGTAATTTCCTTTTTCCTTCAAAAATGTGCCATTTGTGACATGAAGTAACTTTTTTATGAACATAAGCAAACAGTGTTGGCCAGTAAAACCAGCTCTTACGATCCTATTGGTAGAGGTATCCCAATACAAATGTCCACCACAATCTCCCTCATGGAATTCTTGCATTATTTTATCTGCTTCATCCTTCAACAAGAAGTTTAGTAAAATTCCACCAGCATCTTTCCAATACAAATTACTACCTAGAATACAAAATTTCATAGCCTTTAGTTTAAGAAATATTTCCTTTGTCTTACTTAAACCGGGAGGAGCTTGTAAATTAAGTAATACAAAAATGAGGTTCGCATACTAGTGAGAAGTTGTAAAAGCCTCTGCTATTTGTGGAGTCGCGTTCTCTTCTTGGTCATCAAGTGCAACTACAAAATTAACATCCAAAGCATGAAAATTATATTCAACCATTAACTTAGCTATTCCCTAACCTTTAATGAGCTTGTTGGATTTAATTTCAATATGATATTCAAGGATAATGGAAATCCATTTACCTCTTTTCCCATCAGGCCTATTTTGTGTCCGAGTATATCTTTTACCATAGAGTTTGGAACAAAAGAAATTATGTGAGAATGAATAATATATAGCCTGGAATCCTTAATTGCTTTTATTAAAGAAAATTCTTTCTTTTCCATTATATTTTATTTCAACGCAGCATCACTTTGGGCCTTGCTAAATCAAGCAATGGGTTGTTCATGTCCTTAATTTTTTTCTGTAAGAGAATTGCTGCAATAGTGTGCTCATTTCCAATTAAAAAATTATGAAATATTTTGTGAATTCAGGGTTTATTAACACATGTACTTGTGTAAGGGCTTGTTTTACTTGGTCAAATGACTGCTTTGCCTCAATATTCCATTTTAGTTCTCTATATTTTCTCAACTTGTTTGTTATGTTTCTGATAAGTTCTTCCAAGTTAGGGATAAATATTCTTAGAATGTTTATTTTACCAATGAATGATTGAATATCTTTCACATTTCTAGGATGGCTTATCTTTAAAATGGCCTAAATCTTGATGGAATCAATTATGATTCCATTTTTCGAAATAATATGTCCCAATAATTGTCCTTCTTCTAAGCCAATTAATGTTTTCTTTGGTTTGTGGGAAATTCCAATTTCCTACATTTCTCAAATACTCTCCTCAAATGTAGCAAATACTCTTCACTTGTTTTTTAGAAAATAGTGATGTCATCAAGGCATATGACTATGAATATGCATATTTCATCGGCAAAAGCAATGTCCATTTCTCTCTGAAATGTAGCCTTGACATTCATTAATCCAAACGGCATCTTCACATACATGAAGGTACCCCATGGAGTAATAAATGTTGTCTTTTCCTGGTCTTTAGGGTGGAATAAAACTTGGTTAAAACAAGAAAAACCATCTAAAAGAGAAATTATACTGGACCCAACTACCTTTTATAAAATATGATCCATATTAGGTAAAGGGTAGTTATCTTTTAGTGAGACTTTATTAAGATCATTGAAATCTACACAAAGTCTAATTTATTTTGTCTTCTTTTTGGTTGGGACTAATTTGGACACCCACTTTGAGTACCTTAAAGGTACTATGATGTTAGCATCATACATTTTCTTAACCTCTTTTTCAATTAAAGGCATCAACACTAGGTTGATCCTTCTAAGTTTTTGCTTAAAAGGTTTTTGGTCTTCTTTAATAGGAATTTTGAGTTGTATAATGCTGGTGTCATAATATTTTAAATCTTCATAACTCCATGCAAATACATCTATAAATTATTTGAATAGATTGATATATTTATGCTTTTCAACGGAAGGTAATGATTTAGACAGCTTCACCATCTTTGGGTCTTGTTCATTTCCTATGTTGTAGTATTCCACTTCAGCTCCAATGGGCTCAATTTTGGGCTTTTTGGATACATTGTTAAAGTTAAACAATTATTCTAACCCTCTAGGGAAAAAATTGTCTTTTAATTTCTAATTCCTTTTTTTCTTGATCTATTTCTTGTAATTCTACCTTTTCTAAATTTTTATTCACATGGTTTCCTAATTGGTTTTGTAATTCAAAATATACATCTACGTTGTTTTCTAATTCAAAATCTACATCTATGTTTGTGAATTAAAATTCATCGTTGGATTGTAAAAAAAATCAATTTGTTGATCGTTTCCAAAACTTTCCAATATTTAATGTTTTCTGGGACTGTTGGCTTGTTTTTTACCTCCACTATGTATTGATGACTTGGTCTGTAAGGAATTTTACAGGTAATGGCAGAAGTGGCTAGACCATCAGCCAAGGTGTTTTTACCTTTAGGGATTAGTGACAAGTCATATTTCACAAAACATTCCAAAAAATCTAACACAACATTCCTGTAGGCTCTTAATCTGGGGTGCTTAGTAGAATATTCTCCCTTGATCTGTTTTATTATCAGTTCAGAATCTCCATGAATGGAAATCCTTTTGGCACCAAGCCTCTTTAATAATTGTAACCCTAGAATTAAAACTTCATATTCAGATTTATTGTTTGTACATTGAAAGGTTAGCTTGTATGAATGCCCCTTTGAATGGTTCATTCATGAATTTGAAACCCATACTCCAGCTCTTGATCCTTTGTTACTAACATCTCCATCAAAGTCAATGTTCCAAAGAGGTCCATCATGTTTATTATGTTCCACTATAGCCATTTTTTCTCCTTCAATTTCACAAATATTGGTTTCTAAGTTGGAAATTTGTTTTTCCATGTCCCCATGATTGTACTGAATGAATGAGTCAAGGTCTGAGTGGACAGAATATAAGGGATAATTATGTGTTTTCTCCTGATTACTGACCATGAACTTCATTAGTGTCTCCCTATATAATCTCCTTTGTTTACCAAACACTGGAATGGTAGCATAAGTCATGTCCATATAAAGGGTTCTTTGCAACTTATCTCCCCATTAGCGAGACAATAACATGCCATACTTAGGGGGTATGTCTGCAACAACTATGTCCATCACCAAGCTCTTGGATAGAATATCTGCGAAAGTGACACACAAATCCTTACTGACACCTAAGAAATTTACTTTACTTGAATCAAGTCCTAGTTTTTCCATGACAACCTTGAGCATAAGGTTGTGTGAGGCTCCTGAGTCAAGCATGGCATTGTGAAAAAAAAAAATCATGAATGTTTAAACTAATATAGAATGGAGTGACACCTCCTTCTTGAGATTTTCCATCTACTTCAATCCCAAACAAAAGTTCAGGTTGATCATCAACCACATTGACTATATCTGGATCTTCCCCTATATTCAGAGCTTTCATTACTTGGGACCTATATACATTCTTATTCATAAGCTATGTTAATGGAATGGGTATTTTAAGATTTTCTCATTCATGTTTGATGTTTAGTGTTGTTTGAATGTTGTTTTGGTTTAGGACATCTTGCCTTTTAGTAGAATCCCTTTGGGTAGTGTCTTTCTGTTGGCCGATGGATAGAACATATGTTTGAGTTGTTTTTGAAGCATTATCAAACATCTTTTTAGTTGTATTTTCTGCACTATTTTTAAAAGGAATCTCAATACTTTTCGTTGCAGGAGTATCTGTTGTATTTTTACTTTGAGTTTCAGCAACTTTCTTGGCATGATTGTTAGTGGTTTTCTTAATTCTAAGGTTATATTGCCTATGAACTTCCATGATGGTGTTGGGCCCAAATTAAGGTATGTTCTCACCCTATAAGTACTTAAAATTATGTTATAATTTCGGGGGAATTTCTCTTCATATTAACAATAAAGAGAATAAAATATTATGAAAATGAGAACAATTAGACTAATGATGAAAATGATGTTTTTGTAACAGAAAATTGACTTCTCTTATCTCCGCATGCAGGAAGGCAGAATGGTTGGACCAATAGGAAACATAAGCCAACCAACGGACGCAAACATTTGAAGTCCTGGTAACTCCCAAAAGCCGACAGAAGGCAGATAGACGAATTCAAGTCCAAGAACTCAAACGACAGCCACATGTAGCGGGCTGTTGTTTGGGAAATACTTTCGCATTTTTGAAATCGCCTTTAAAAGGGCGAAGGACGGACGAGAAGGGGAGTCAGAGAAAGGATAGAAAATTCATTCTGTAATCAATGCATCAGAAACAGTCTATCTAATTGTATGCTTTTAACATCACTGGATGTAATATAGAGCTTTGAACAATAATCTTTTGAATTTTTTACTGCGCTAGGGCTTCTGGTGGTCTGGGCCCAACCTCTAGAATTTCCACACAAGTTTTCATACTCTGTGTAGTTGCGGAATCAATGCTTAAGTATCTGATGCAGTTGTAAAGTATATTTCCATTCAATAAAGTTACAACTCTCTTTCTTCAGGATTTTTAGAAATCACGTTCTTAAATTAGGAGAATCACAATCGTATTTTCTGACTTACGATAATATTTCATTATCAGTAGATAGTTCCAACTCTTTTATTACCATTTCATTTGAGTTACAGATCGTAGAATAAGTTGATTTCAATGTCATCTGTCTTTATGAATTTCATTCTTCTTTTAGCATGACGAAGCGTTCAACCGCCGATCAATGTCGATTAATTAAGTCATAAAGAGAACTCCATTGCAAAATTACTTAAATAATTGTTGTACAATTTATTTAATTCACTTCAGTTATATTTTTGTTCCATTACTTCTCAGTTATTTATACTGTTTTTCCATTACTACTCAGCTCGTTATACTGCTGCTCCATTATTGCTCAGTTAGCTAGACTGTTGATTCAATTCAATTCCATTACTGTTCAACTTAGTTAGACTGATGTTCCATTCAATTCCATTACTGTTCAGCTTAGTTAGAATACTGTTCCATTCAATTCCATTACTATTCAGCTTAGTTAGAATACTGTTCCATTCAATTCCATTACTATTCAATTTATTTAGATCGTTGTTTAATTCAATTTAACTGCTGCTTGATTTCTCTAGATTGATGTTCAGTTCAGTTAGACTGTTTTTTAATTCAATTAGATAGCTGTAAAATCTTGCTGCTCAATCTTAGGTTAAAAACCAATCCAAGCCACCCCTCATAGGATAAGAAAACTTAGGAATTTAGCAAATTCTTCCTCATAAGTGACAAGGAAGAACTATTAGACGACCTGACTTGCATATATTGTGCCAACACTCTTGAAAGAAGACTTACCCCGGGTTGATAATTAAATGAGAAAGCACTACATTTGTCAATAAAAATCCACCTCTTTTAGAACCAACATTTTGGCGCCGTTTCCTGGGAGAGTGTTAAGATTCATCTCCTTTATTCATATTTCTCCATTGCTGTGAAGAATTGGGTATTGAAAATGAGAGGTAAGAACCTGCATACCGGCAAGCAACATGCTTGCCCTCTAGCCCGCTTACCAATAAGTCATGCAAAGAACCATAGGTTAGGTGCTATTGTTTTATGTCTAGGAATAAAAATATAGAAACAATCTAAAATCATTTGTAACCATCCTCACAATTCAAAGGACCAGTGATCCTTGGAAGAACAACATATATAGACGATATCATTAAGAAAGTTGAATCTTAGGCATCTATAGGACCCAAAAATGTTTCCATTCAAAGTCCTAATACACTCCCTCAGGCGGCAACCTCACCATCTGTAGCCTACGCTGAGATTCACTGCGAGATAGAGGGGCTGAGCAAAGCCTGCAGACTGTCATTCATATAGGCACTGACCCTTCAAGAGAGGGAGGCTCTTGCAACCTACAAGGAGGGGGGGTAGAAACTAGTGGAGGAATTCACTTAGAAATATCAGAACCTAGGTCCCCTAAAGAAGTGATCGAAATGGAATTACTTAGGATCCTGGATGGGGGAAGTGCTGTAAAGCCCCCGCCACATTCACCTCCCAAGCCTATTAGAATCACTCCTCCAGATCAAGAAGTTCCCGAAGATTTCTGGCACCTCTTTGATCAGATGGAAAATAATCAAAATCAGAATTAGAGGCAGACATCAACATTAGAATACCCTATTTTTTATCATGCTGCCAATGCCCCTATGAAAGCCATTCCCTTGCGGAACATCCCCACCTTTCATGGATTAACCATAGAAGATCATGATGCATTCCTATTTTAATTTGATGTCTTATGCAGAGGATATGACTACACTGCCGATCCCTAGAAACTAAAACTATTTCCCTCTACCTTAAAAGGAACTGCACTCTGCTGGTTCATGGGATTAGGAGGGGGAACTATAAACAACTTGGACCAATTGAAGAAAATTTTTCTTACCAAATACCAAGACTATTGTCAAACTCGAGATCTAAAATATGAAATATTCAACATGTCTGCAAAAGACAATGAAACATTAGAGGAATACGTAGAAATATTTCAATACAATTTACAAAGATCCCCATATACCACGTTGTCCAAGGAAATTTTAAAAGCCACGATGCTTAAAGGGTTGAAGGAAGAATGGGTTGAGATGCTTAACATAATGGGGAAGGGAGATATTTACCAGGAAGAATACGATGAGATTATTTCCTTATGTATTAGATGCTCCTGGAGTAGCTCACGCAATAGACCTGTTGGGCATGATTCTATGAAGAAATATCTTAAGAAGACCAATGGCAATGTAACTAGAGCAGAATTTGGAAATCTGTTAGAAAATTTCAAAAATAACATCCTGGGTACTTTGACAACACAACTTGATGTTTTACAAGCCAAACAAAAACAAGCTATAGCAGAACAAAACCTAGCCATATTTTTCCCAAGATGTCGGAAGAAGCACAGACAGAGGGAATGCCCTTTAGACATGGTTCAGACTTGTGCTATCTGCACTAAGGATCATACCATGGACCAGTGTCCTTCACTTCCTGGGCTGAAAGCCGTCTACAAGGAAGCAAAAGAAGAAACAAAGCCAGTCTATTTAATGAATCAGCGTCGACGATGGCAAGCACGACCTAACATACCACAAGACCTGCCTCAATACTTTCCATCGCCGCAGTTTAGCCAGAAAAACCCTGCAACAAATTGGTGTTGGATTGCGAAATGGGTATGTATTTTCTAGTAAGTTCATCCTTGTTATCCTTAATTCTTATCTTTTTCATGTCTTAATGTGCTAATCTATTAAGGAACTATGGTGATAAATGAGGAATGATTGCAGTTGTGATTTAAATAACGTTTACCCTTCTTCATGGAGGAAAATGGACAATGAACGATTGTTGTTCCCTGCTTGTTGGTGCAGCCAAATCCGACAAGAAAATAAAGGAATGAATCGGTTGCAGACAAGGCTAATAACGAATCAATGAGATCAGCGCGAAATAGAGGAAGATGTCTTAAATATGGAAATTGGTTGCGAATCCCTCAGGATCTCCCGATCCTGAGGGATCACATTTACTATTTAATTTTTACCCTTTCTGACTATAAAAGGAAACGATTGTAGGAAGACAGGGATGTCTGTTGTTTTTACAAATTGTAAGCGTAATTGCAGAACATATAGTTGAAGAATGAAATTACATTGTAATGTGACTCAAGTTCGATGATTAAGTTGTTGTTTTCATTCGCATCATCTGAAGTAATCTAGCAGTGCCTGCTGGTGGCTAAGGGCCTGGCTTCCGGTGGAATTCACTGCTTCATCTGTGTCATACATTTCCAATTATCGCAAGTGTGATGGTTTGATAGTATTATTGCTTTTTGTGATTTTATTTCCTTTGTTGTTCATTATTTTCCTGTGTTAACCGAATAGTTTTGTTTTACATAATTTACAGTATTGTTATTTATTTAGTTTAGTTCCGCTTTCGGATTGAGTTGCTTAGATAATTGTTCTGCTAAATGTGATCAACTGTAACAAGTATTAACTACTAATGTTAGGCTCTCAGATTGATAACATTGTTGTTTTATTTAAGAATGCATTTGATGTAGATTTAATCAATTTCAAAGAGAAGAGTTATCACTACTGTACTCTCAACTGATATTGATGTTACTTGAATTGTTGTAGGATTTGATTTCATTAGAGGATTGAGTTTTCATTTAATTGCAATTAGAATTTACTTGCCGCATTCGTTTACTCTTGTATTAAAAGATCTATACTGCATTCTGTGAAACATTACTCTCTGATGTAAATAGCAGCTACATACTGTGTACACTCTTGAAATAGAAAGACTTACCTAGATTGATAATTAATGTGAGGATAATTAGGAGTTTAAAAAGGCACCTGTTATCAACCAACATTTTGGCACTGTTTCCGGGGAGAGTGTAAGCCATTTATGAAGAGTGATGCATATTTGATAATTTCCTGTTGAGAGAGAATTGGCTATTAAAAATAGAAGGTAAGAACCTTCATACGAAGTTTGAAAAATGCCTTCTCCCTCGCCCACTTTCCAGCAGAGTTGTTAGAAATTTATGGTAGAGGTAAACATTTGAATTGTTTTTATGAATGACTAAGAAGAAAAATCCAGAAATCAATCCAATTCCACTACCCAAACCTGAAAAACCTAAGGGACCAGTGACCCTTGGACGATCAACTTTCATAGATGAAATCTTGAAGAAAGTTGAATCTCAGCCATCAGTAGGTCCTCGAAATGTTGCTTCCAGATAACCTACTGTCTCCCTTAAAGCCACAAGCTCACTATCTGCAGCCTACGCTGAGGTCCATAGAAAAACTATAGGAACTGAGCAGAGTTTCCAAGAAATTGAAAATTCATGCCCAATTTCCTCACAGGAAGGGAATTCTTGTAATATTCATGAAGGAGGAGGAGAAATAGGGGAAGAACCAAGATCCCCTCAGGTATTAATTGAACAAGGAACACCCAGTATCCCAGACAGAGAGAGTGTTGTTAAGATTATTTCCACCTCTTGTGATATTCGTGAAGGAGGAGGAGAAACAAGAGAAGAACCAATATCCCCTCAGGTAGTAATTGAGCAAGGAATACCCGGTATCCCAGACAGAGGGAGTGTTGTTAAGATTATTTCCACCCCTTTGGGAAACCCTAGGGATAACTCCCCAGCTTCAGAAATCCTGGAAGAATACTGGCATATATTTGATTAAATGGCTAACAATCCACAAGCACCCCAAACTTCCACATTGCAGTACCCCATCGTTGACACAGCTGCAAACGCTCCTATGAAGTCTATCCATTTGCAAAATATTCCCACCTTTCATGGGCTCTCATCAGAGGATCCAGACACATATCTATTTGAATTTGATGTATTATGTCAGGGTTATGATTATACCATCAACCCCAAAAAACTAAAGTTGTTTCCATCTACATTAAAAGGCGCAGCCTTGTGTTGGTTCATGGGGCTAGGTGGAGGAAAAATAAATGATTGGGATCAAATGAAAAATGCTTTCCTTAAAAAATATCAGGATTATTGTAGATCTAGGGAATTGAAAGACGAAATATTCCAAATGGTAGCTAGACCCGGTGAAACATTGGAAGAGTATGTAGAGAGCTTCCAATATAACCTCCAAAGATCCCCCTATGTAAATCCGCCCCTACCTGATAATGTGTTGAAAACTACACTGATTAAAGGGATGAAAGAAAAATGGATAGAGACATTAAATATTATGGGTAAAGGTGATATATATCAAGAAGATTATGCTGATATTACTAAATTGTGTATCAGGTGCTCAAGGGGAAGTACGAGACTGAAATCAGCAGAACGCGACAAGACTACCAGGGACAACAAAATATCTGGTGGAACCATTACTCGTACAAAAATTGGCAACCTGTTGGAAGATTTCAAAATAGATATCTTGGGGACTTTGACGACGCAATTAGATATCATGCAGGCCAAGCAGAAGCAGGCGGAAGCAGAACAGAACCTGGTGATATTTTGCCTGAGATGCAGAAATAAGCATAGTCACAAAGAGTGTCAGCTGGATATGGTACAAAATTATGCCATATGTACTAAATATCACACCACATAATGCTGCCCGTCACTTCTAGGGTTAAAATAAGTCTGTAAAGAGGCAGAAGAAGAAATAGAACCATTCTACCTGCTAAATCAGCGTCGCCAATGGCAACCACGACAAACAAGTATGCCAACCGAACGATCTTCTTCCTTTCAGCCATCGCAATATAATGCTCAACAATACACAGGAACTATGTGGCAAAACCAGACACCTTATCCCAATTGGTCACAACAACCATTCTCTATGCCACCTTGGTCCAACCAATCAAAAAAGAATAATATTTGGCCAAAATTTCCTTGTTTTCCACCATTTTGGCCATCCTCCACATATCCATTCCAATGGCCATCCTCTACGTCACAAAACCAGAGTTGGCATTCAAGCTGGCAACAACCTACAAATCAGCCAGCAGGAACAATCCCCCTACCTCAACCTACACTGCCAGCACCCTATACATTGCGACAGAACCCTCAGACAAACTTACGACCACAGCTCCCAGCCCAGCCCAACCCGAACCCCAACAATAGATCAATCCAATCTGTGCAAATTATTGAAGCACCCGAGCCAGAAACTAAGTTAAGGGAGTGTAATGAGCTGCAATTAAGATCTGGGAGGATAATAGAGTCGAAGGGGGATAAAAATATACAAATTGAAAATCCGTTATTTGTAGAACAAGCACCACAAGTGGAGAATCCAGTTAAACAGAAAACCCATGATCAAATTATTACCTCTTCTCCACCATTCCTAGAAATATTAATTATACCCCGCTCAATCGAATATCCAGATTTTGATCTTTTGGGAGAACTGAAAAATTTGTGTGTAAAGATGCCTCTCCTCCAGGCTACTCAGGACATTCCAATTTATGCGAAAACTATCAAAGAATTATGTATGAAAAATCCAAAGAGGAAAACAAAAACAACTGTAACTGTCCATGTCGTCGGTACTCTTTCTGATTTATTATCAAGCAGAGAAACACCAGTAAAATATGAGAACCCAGGAAACCCTATAGTCACAGTGCAAATAAACGGGTGCTCCTTTCCCAATGAATTAGTTGACCTAGGAGCAACAATCAATATTCTCACAACAACAACTTGTCAAAATCTTGGAATTACATCCTTGGACCTAACCACAAACCTCTTGGAACTTGCTGACCGATCAATTTTCAAACTAGAGGGGAAATTACAGGATGTAATAATGTCTATAGATTCTTGGGAATACCCAGTAGATTTTCGGATCATCAATCCTAGAAACCGACTAGATGGACATCCCCTAATTCTAGGAAGACCTTGGCTAGAAACCGCAGATGCTTACCTAAGCTGTCAGACAAGCAGCATGACTATAGCAAGAGGAAAAGATGTGAAGAATTTAGCCTTATATCCTCCAGCTCAGCCAAGTCTAACAATAATAAAAACGAGGAAACAACCTGTATCATATTTAACTGAAAACATTAGATCACCACTAACCATAAAAGATGCTCTTGAATTCAAAGTTCAAACAAAATATGACATCATTAACACTTATATTAACCAGCCAGATGTTGTATCTCATCCAAATGTCACATGATTGAAGCAACCCTGGATAACGAAATCGAAGAGGATCCCTTACAAGACTTTAGCGACCAATCAATCCCAACAAATTATATTTATAATAGCAAAATAGTAGAAATTGAGCTAGGGAAAACCTTAAATATCAATAAAAACTTAACTGAGGACTAGGCATAGAGGCTTGTCCAACTTCTGAGAAAACATAAATAAGCCTTCACTTGGGATTACCCGGACATGAAATGGATTGATCCCCAACTATGCATGCACCACGTCTATATAGAGAAGGATGTGAGGCCCATTAGACAACCTCAATGGAGATTAAACCCTCATCTTAAAGATATTGTGAAAGATGAACTACAAAAACTATTGGATGTGAATTTCATCTATCCTATATCTGATAGAAAATGGGTCTCCCCATTAGTAATAGTGCCTAAAAAGAATGGAAAGTGGCGTATATGTGTTGACTATAGAGAGCTTAATAAAGCAACCCAAAAAGATCACTTTCCCCTTCCATTCATTAACCAGGTCTTGGACACATTGGCAGGAAAAAAGTTATTTTCTTTCCTAGACGGCTTCAGTGGCTACAACCAAATTCAAACTGCCCCTGAAGACTAGGATAAAACTACTTTCACCTGCCAATGGGGAACCTTTTCTTACAGGGTCTTACCTTTTGGAATGTGCAATGCATCTACTACATTCCAGAGGGCTATACTTAGCATTTTTTCAGATCTGATAAATGAAGGGCTCGAGGTGTACATGGATGAATTTACACCTTACGGAGATGACTTCGATCTAGCATTACAAACGCTAGAGAAAGTTCTATGATGATGCATTGCTACCAGGCTCTGTTTAAGCCATGAAAAATTCCACATGATGATGACTGAGGGCCTCATCCTGGGCCATTATATCTCAGCAGCTGGAATCCAAGTAGACCCAGCAAAAATTCAGATAATTCTTTTAATACCTATCCCTTCCACACAAACTAAGGTATGCAGATTCTTGGGATTTTTTGGATATTAATTATAGGAGATTTATAAATAATTTTTCTCAAATTGTTGCACCCTTATGTGATTAACAGGAAATATTGATTTTATTTGGACTGACAAATGTGACAGTGCTTTTGAAGATTTAAAATGGCTTGTATCAACAGCCCCAGTGCTAAGGGGCCCAAATTGGGATTTTCCATTTCAGATCTCATCCGATGCATCAGACATGGCTATTGGAGCAATTCTCGGCCAGGAGGAAGATAAGAAGCCATATGCAATATACTACATCAGCAAAAATCTATCTCCTGCTGAATTGAACTACACTGTGACTGAAAAGGAATTTTTGGCTATAATATATGCTATTAACAAATTTAGACATTATATAACAGGATACCCTGTGGTTTTGTATACAGATCACTCTGCTATTAAATATCTAGCTAATAAACCTGTTACAAATGGAAGGGTGACAAGATGGTTGATTCTTTTTCAGGAATTCGACATAACAATCAAAGATCGACCAGGAAAGGAAAATCCAGTAGCAGACTTCCTTTCACATATGCCAAAGACAGATGACTCGGCAGCAGTAGAAGACCAGTTCCTTGATGAACACTTATTTGCGGTAACCTTGAAAACACCATGGTACGCGAATGTCGCAAACTACTTAGCAGTAGGTAAGTAACCCAAACACCTAACGCCTAATGAAAGAAAACAAATAGTACATCGTAGCATGCGGTTCTCCTGGATTGGAGGTTATTTATTTTATACAGGGGCCGATATGCACATTCGAATATGTGTCAGGGAAGATGAAATTTTTGATACCCTGAAAGCCTGCCACGATGGGCCTTGTGGTGGACATTTTGTAGACTGCAGGACTGGTCATAAAGTCTTACATATGGGCTATTATTGGCCCACCATTTTTAAAGATGCCAAGAAATTTTTCCAGGCATGTGATAGTTGCCAAAGAATGGGACACCTTGGGCAGTCTGATGAGATGCCCCTGCATCCACAGTTAGTCATTGAGCCTTTTGAGTGATGGGCGTTAGATTTCATCGGTCCAATAAACCCATTATCTAATCAAAAGACATATATATTGGTTGAAACAGATAATGTGACTAAATGGGTGGAGGCAGAAGCATTACCAAGGGAAACAGAGGACTCGGTAATTCACTTTCTTTTCCAACTTTTCGTGCGATATGGCTTGCCTAGAGAAATAATCACAGATGGAGGGCCACAATTTATAGGCCATAATATTGCTGCGACATTAAAAAATCACCATATCTTGCACAGAATCACAACTCGATACCACCCGCAAGAAAATGGCCAAGTAGAAAGCACCAATAAATTAATCGAGGCAATACTCACAAAAACAATCGCATCACATAGACGTGACTCGACTACCCGATTGCCAGAAGCCCTGTGGGCATACCGCACGACATGGATAAATACCACGGGATATTCCCCATATCAGCTAGTGTTCAGTAAAGAGCCTATCTTCCCAATAGAATTTGAAATTCAGACATTGATGATAGCTCAAGAAGTAGGCTTGGATCAGAATGAAGCACATATTAACAAGCTACATCAAATCAATGAATTGGATGAAATCCACCTATCAGCTCTTCATCATACTGCACTAATCCAACAACAAAGATAGAAATGGCATGATGCCCTCATCAAGAAGAAGACATTCCACGAAGGTGATTGGGCACTTCTGTAAGGTTCCAGGATTTCCCAGGAAAACTCCAGACAAGATGGTTAGGCCCCTATGAGATACAAAAGGTGCATGATAATGGCACCCTCTCGTTAGCCACCATTGATGGGTCTAGCTACTCTTTTAAAGCGAATGGACATCGAGTACGCCTCTATCACAAACCGCTTACCAGGGAGTCCTTTTGCCAACAGCTATAGGAAGATTCCACTATGTAAATTCTTGCTAAGGAGGGAAACCTGCCCACAACATTGGTCTAGTGAAGAATTTATTTATTTTTTTGAAAATTGTACATAAGTTTTCCTTTCTGTTTGATTAAATTTTATTGTATAAATTGTATATAACTTGGTTTTTTCTATTTTTCCTTTTTTGTTCCCTTTAAGGAACAGCTATTGTTCCCTCTAAGGAACAACAAAAATTCTTGTGAAGTTTGTTCTTGTTGTTCCCTTTAAGGAACAACTGTTGTTCCCTCTAAAGAATAGCTATTGTTCCCTTTAAAGGAACAATTGTTGTTCCCTCTAAGGAACAACAACGTTCATATGAATTTTATTTTTGCTGTCCCCTTTAAGGAACACCTGCCGTTCCCTCTGAGGAACAACCGTTGTTCCCTCTAAGGAACGAAAATTTTGTATGCAAATTTTCTTGTTGTTCCCTCTAAGGAATATCTGTTGTTCCCTTTAAGGAACAACCGTTGTTCCCTCTTAGGAACAAAAATTCCGTGTATAATCTTTTTATTCTTTCTGATGTTCCCTCTAAGGAACAAAAATTTCGGTGTGTAATTTGTCTTGTTGTTCCCTCTAAGGAACAAAAATTTTCGTATGCATCTTCTTTTCTGTTCCCTACAGGGAACAACTGTTGTTCCCTCTAAGGAACAACACCTTTTTTGTGTGTTTTTCCTTCCTGTACCCTATAAGGAACAACACTTTTTGTGTGAGGTTTTCTTTTGCTGTTTTAGCACCTTGTGAATACTTGTGTGAGAACGCCTTTCTTTCCTTTGCCCACTTTTTATGATCTTCTATAAGGCACAAGGGTAAAAATATATATGAAAGGATACAAATCTGAAGTTTACTGGAACAAGAAAATATTGAACATTATCATCTTTAAACAATATTTCTTGGTATTGATCGAAAAAGAAAGGACACAACCATATATATCACTTCACTGTCCTCATTTCCATTATAAATTAAACTGATTGATTATCTGTATCATGTTGGTTCTCCCTTGTCTGTATAACTCTCTCTATATATTATTAATAATATTATGGGTATATTCTTATTTTATATTGATATGTCAAACTTCTTCCGCCATCCCTACTCTTAAGGAGTGATGAGCCACCCTCTATGTATAAAATGGGGATTAATATATATATATATATATATATATATATATATATATATATATATATATATATATATATATATATATATATATATATATAATATATATATATATATATATATATACTAATTATTTTATTATTTTCCATAGGGGAGGATAGGGGGTCTCATCACGAGCTGGCCTGACCACTCTCGATACTTCCCAGTGAATGGCAATGTGCTCACCTGGTCACCAAGCCAGCACATTGGTCTCCGCTATAGAAAATCATAAGACATTTCCCCAGTAATACATAGAGGACCATGGTTCTCAAGGGTTAAAAAGCAACTCTGTCGAGGCTATGAATGCCTGCGGGCAGCAGAAGCTCTGCTGATGGTATTAAAGCTTTATTTTACATCAATAATTATTATAATACCCTTTTATTATAAATTTTTGCTATGGAGAGATTATGGTCCTAACATCCAATTGAACCTATATGCATGAATATTTTTTAAAAAATCAATCATAATATCTTTAATTGGATTTATGACGGTAAAGTATCTTTTTTGCGTTAGATGTCCTTTTTCCTTTTTCGAAATCACCTCACAGCATCTCCTCACTAATTGATAATTCTCGTATATGCATTGATTTCAGCACCAATATCTTTTGCGATCCTTTCATAAATAGGCGTACCTTACCACCTTCATCATCCCTGTACTTCACTGCCAGCATGATTTTCCTTCATTTATTCGGTCGAAGGTAGCCTATCATTTCAAAAGGGGGGCGAGGAGCAACTCCTGAAGAAATTATGCATGCGTGCCAACCTTCTATTTGATTATGCAAGACAATATGAAATTCCATAATAGCAAGTCTTAGATAACGGTATTTATGATGTAAAGTATCATCTGATATAACTATTATAATAGCTTTTTGTTCCATCATTGGCTCTGTCTATTGCTGTGTTACTTTTGCTAATTAACAGTTTGTAGAATTCAGGCAATATGGGAGGAAGAACAGTGCGCAGGGAGTCGCTGATACTGGTTGTTTCTGATGCTGCCAGAGAAATTATAGCCTGAGCTGGGTGGATAACATACTTCACACGATTTCAGAAACCCAACGAAACAATTTCCATTGAATTCCTACAAAATTTACAGAACGACCAATCTATGGTAAGGGGCAGACAAATCACAGTATCAGATGCTGTGATTGCAGAAGTTTCCGGGTTACCAGCTGGAGGACACATATGGACTAAAAAACGATTGAAGCTACATGATGCTATTGAAGCCTTTAAGGACGAAGGATAGGAGCTAATCATCAAAGGAAAAGGAGTTCTACCATCGTCCCTTGGAGAATCGTGGGGAGAACTAGCCAGAGTCGTCCAGAATTTCATTACATGTGACGGGCGAAAAGACGTGGTAAGGTCGTGTCAACTTAAACTTTTAGCAGTCTTGAAACAAAAATGTTCTGTGAATTTACCTGCATATTTGAATTTCTTACTGCATGATTCTGCTGAAAGGATAAAAAAGTCCCGACACATAGAAATCGTCGTAATCCAACATTGTTTAATTAGGCTGATAGTTAGTTACAACCTTGCCCAGCAGCAAACAAGTTGGGAAGAATTAATATTTTCCATAGAAGGGGGTTTAGCTTTTCCTGCATCTAACCCTGTTCCGAAAAGGAAGAGGACTACCCATACAACAAAAATACCCCAAAAGCATAGACATTCCGCTAGACTAAGGACAAACTTAGGAGTAGCTGAAAATCCCCAGGGCAGCAGCAGCCAACCCATAGAATTGTCTAGTCCAGTAAATGAGCAGTATTCACAGTTGGAAGGACGGGATGACCCAAAGTCAGAACATGAAGAGGAAAAAGAGTGCCTGGGTGATGAGGAAAGAAATGAATCAGAACCCCCCTAAATGCCAAATACAAGTCCCCCAAGAGATTTATTTCACGATATTGAATTGGCCCATATCTTGGCCAATATGGCTGAATTCATACAGCCTGAAAGCATGCTCAATTTTAACATTGGAGCAACCCAATCTGTAGAGAAATCTGGACATGATAGAAGCATACCAGAAAATGTAAGCTGTGAAGTAGAAACAAGGACAAAATCCACTCAAGAAGAGGTGAACCAACCTAGTGATATGCCTCTGAGAGAACCCAGCCAGGTAGGCCTAAATATGGAAAATATAGACCAAAAAAAAGAAATGGAAATAGCCCAAGAAGATGACTACCAATCTGGGGACACAGTTCTTTTAGAGCAGAGTCAAGAGGAGCAGAAACGATCAATAGAACAGTTTCTCCCCCTAAAAAGTATAGGTCCAAAATAAAAAAGCTTAGGAAGGAACAACAGAAGCTGCAAAAAATAGTAAAAAGTCTCAAACGAAAAATAAGAGGGTTATTAGTAGGAAAAGTCCCAGATAAAACCCCAGAAACAATAAACGCAACGCCTCAAACGAAAGTAGATGAAAGAATAACTACAGGGACTCAAATGGGGCCCATACTCACTCAACCTGTTAAGGAGAAGCATGCAATTTTTGCAGAAGTAGCCACCGAAACAGAGGTTGTACCATCTTATGACTTAGCTATTCAAACGAAGATGGTACCCTCCTCCAGCACGGCTACCCAGACGGAGGCTTGGACCTCCCATAATAAAGGAACTTAGACAATAGGCATCTCTTCTTATAGCAGGGATACGCAGACAACCATTCAAGCTCAAGAAATTATGACAAGCAATGACCCTAGTATATCGAATCTTCAAAGAGATTTAGCACAGGCTCGGCTTGCCATAGAACGGCTTGAACTAGAAAATATCTCCCAGCAAAAATACCAAGAATTACAGAAGCAGCTTTGGGACATGAACACCTCAGAAAGTGATACCTTCGATAAATACCGAAAGGCAGAAGATAGGTTTGAGAAAATGAAGCTCAGATTAGAAAAGGTCAGGAGTCAAACGGATACTATCTACTCATTGTACACTGATGTCTTGGCATGCAGATCTCCTACCAATAATTATGCCCTATTTTTGCTAGAAAGGTACTTACAGTTGAAAATCAAAGTTGTCAGAGCTGGAAAACCAATAGAGTTAAAAACAATTGAGGATTTTATAAACTATTGTAAACAACATGGGGTAAAAGTTCAAAGATTTCTTTGTGAATTCTACCTACATAATTTTGTATTAGAGAAAGAAGTGGAAAAGAATCCCAACCCCTTTATGGGGGATGTGCGATTTCAAGATTTTATCTCATTTGTTGTTAATAAACTGAAATGGTTCAAGGCTCATAACACGTTCCAAAGACAAGAGCATGGACTAGATCTATGGGTCAGAGGTGAACCCAAAAACCCTTTGCAGATGCTGGCCAATAACAAAAGTTTGATGACAAGGGAAGGAGTAATAAAAGTTTTGGGGCCTATTCAGAAAGAGATTGTACAAAAGGGAGTAGAATACTTCCTCTCTATTCAGGAAAGCTCCTTAGCTACAGCCAAGCTCAAGTGGAAAATTTCCACTAGTAATGTACAAGATAGAGAGCCATTTAATTATAAAAAAAAATTGGCTGCAGAACATTTTGTCACTTACAACAACCTCATCTTAAGAGAAGGTCCTTATTGGCTAGGCTTTTGGTTCTGTAGCCCTATCATTTGGTATCCTGCCGAAGGTTATAAAGCTATATATGAATTTCCTGAAGGACAGACAAGGCCCATCTTTGAGATCTTGGCCAAGAACCATGGCTTTAGACCACTTTACGACATTCCTTCTCTAGCTTATTCCTTAACAGCTCTGCATACAAATTACTTGCTTTTCATGAGGACATGAAACAGAGTAAGTAGGGGAGTATGTTGGGTTGCGAAATGGGTATGTATTTGCTAGAAATTTCATCCTTGTTATCCTTAATTCTTATATTTTTCATGTCTTAATGTGCTAATCTATTAAGGAACTATGGTGATAAATGAGGAATGATTGCAGTTGTGATTTAACTAACATTTAACCTTCTTCATGCAGGAAAATGGACAAGGAACGATTGTTGTTCCCTGTTGTTGGTGTAGCCAAATCTGACAAGCAAAGAAAGGAATGAATCGGTTGCGGACAAGGCTAGTAATGAATCAATGAGATCAACGTGAAATAGAGGAAGATGTCTTAAAGATGGAAATTGGTTGCAAATCCCTCAAGATCTCCCGATCCTGAGGGATTGCATTTACTATTTACTTTTTACCCTTTCTGACAATAAAAAGAAACGATTGTAGGAAGACGGGGATGCCTGTTGTTTTTCCAAATTGTAAGCGTAATTGCAGACCGTATAGTTGAAGAACGAAATTACATTGTAATGTGACTCAAGTTCGACGATTAATTTAAGTTTTTGTTTTCATTCGCATCATCTGAAGTAATCTAGCAGTGCCTGCTAGTGGCTAAGGGCTTGGCTTCCGGTGGAATTCACTGCTTCATCTATGTCATACATTTCCAATTATTGGAAGTGTTGATTTGATAGTATTATTGCTTTCTGTGATTTTATTTCCTTTGTTGTTCATTATTTTCCTGTGTTAACCGAATAGTGTTGTTTTACATAATTTACATTATTGTTATTTATTTAGTTTACTTCCGCTTTCAGATTGAGTTGCTTAGATAATTGTTCTGCTCAATGTGATCAACTGTAATGAGTATTAACTACTGCTGTCAGGCTCTTAGATTGATAACATTGTTGTTTTATTGAAGAATGAATTTGATTTAGATTTAATCAGTTTCGAAGAGAAGAGTTATCACTACTATACTCTCAACTGATATTGCCGTTACTTGAATCACATATTGTTGTTACTTGAATTGCTGTAGGATTTGATTTCGTTAGAGGATTGAGTTTTCATTTAATTGCAATTAGAATTTACTTTCTGCATCAGTTTACTCTTGTATTAAAATATCTATACTGCATTCTGTGAAACATTACTCTCTGATGTAAATAGCAGCCACAAACTGTGTACACTCTTGAAATAGAAAGACTTACGCCGATTGATAATTAATTTGAGGATAATTAGGAGTTTAAAAAGGCATCTATTATCAACCAACACTTGGCAGACTCAAAAACCCTTCCCCACTTGGCCAAACCAAGTGCTTCCTATGCCACCTTGGCCTACGCAACCTCCATCAGGGAGTAATTGGTAGAAATCTCCTTGCTCTCCCCCTTATTGGCAGAATTTCCTGTATCAAAGCCAATGGCAAAACCCCCCTACTCAAAACACCAATTGGAATTGGCAGCAACCCATGGGAATGGCCAATCTTCCGATAGGAGCAGGAACCAAAAATCAACCTACGTTGCCAGCTCCCTACCCAGTTCAGCATAACCAGCAGCCTTCCATACACCCTCAATTTCCAACCCAACCTAATCCTAATCCCAATAAAAGACTGGTTCAACTAATTCAGATAATAGAAAATCCAAAACCCAGTGCCGAACAGAAACAGTGCAATGAATTGAGGTTAAGATCAAGATGTGCCATATTACCTATAGAGACCACAACTCCACCTCAGTCCCAAGTTGAAACCTCAAAAGAACCTAGCTTAATGAATATAACAGAAACAACTAAAGATAAGGAAACAATTGATCAACAAAGACCTGAAGAACTTAGGTTGACTCCGCCTCCATTTCCTGAAAGATTAAATCTACCCAGGCCTATAATCACTCCATATTTTGACATCCTGGGGGAATTAAGAAACCTTTATATCAAAATTCCTCTTCTCCAGGCCATCCAATACATTCCCTTCTATGCAAATACAATAAAAGAATTATGTGGAAAAAAAAAATCAAGAAAACAAAGGTTGCACCCACCGTTCATGTGGTAGGAATGCTATCTGACTTGTTGTTAGGTAGGGAATCACCTGTAAAATATGAAGAACCAGGAAACCCCATTGTAACCGTGAAAATATCTGGTCACTCATTTCCAAACACATTGGTTGACCTGGGGGCAGCGATTAACGTCCTAACTACAGGAGCTTGAGAAAAACTAGGCATATCAGCTTTAGAACCTACGGCCACACTTCTGGAACTAGCTGACATATCTGCTATTAGACCGTAATGTATAGTACAAGACATCATGGTCTCTGTGGACTCATGGGAATACCTAGATAATTTTTTAGTCATTAATCCAAAAAAACAGGATGGAATGGTACCCATTTATTCTTGGGCAGCCTTGGCTGGGCACAACAGATGCTTACATAGGCTGTCGAGTAGGTAGCATGACTATCACTAGAGGAGATTCTATAAAAAATATCATTATTTATCCGCTTTCCAAACCAAGCCTGCCCACGGTAAAAATTCACAAACATCCAGATACATATTGGGAGCAAAACATCTGTCCACCTCTAACACTAGTAGAAGCTCTCAAATTCAAGGATCAAACTGAAGGTGATGTAATTAATAATTTTATGAATCAGTCACCAACGCCTGAAAATATGAAATGCCAAATGTTGAAAATGGTCCTCGAACATGAAGATCAAGAGGATACTGTGACATACTTCGATACTCAACATATATCCACAACTGTTGTTTGTAACAACATACCTATTGAGATTGAGCCAGGAAAGGTTATGAATATTAATGGCAGCTTGAATGACAACCAAAAATAGAAACTCATAAAAGTCCTTCAGAAGCACCAAGGTGAATTTGCATGGGACTACCAAGACATGAAGGGTTTGGACCCACAACTATGCACGCACCACATCTATACTGATAGGGAAACACACCCCCTTAGCCAACCCCAACGAAGATTAAACCTGCACTTAAAAGAGATTGTAAAAGAGGAGCTGCAAAAACTGTTAGATGTAAATTTCAGACAACAAATGGGTCTCCCCTCTGGTAGTCATCCCTAAAAATAATGGGAAGTGGAGAATCTGCGTAGATTACAGATAATTAAATAAGGAAATGTAGAAAGACCATTTCCCCCTCCCCTTCATTGACCAAGTCCTTGATACATTAGCTGGGAAATGGTTCTTCTCCTTTCTTGATGGATTCAGCAGATACAATCAAATCTAAATAGCTCCCGAAGACCAAGATAAGACAACCTTTACTTGCCCATGGGGAACTTTTTCTTATAGAGTTTTACTGTTTGGATTATGTAATGCCCCAACAACATTTCAGAGAGCCATAATTAGCATTTTTTCTGACTTAATAAATGAAGGACTTGAAATCTATATGGATGATTTTACACCCTATGGGGAAGACTTTGATCAAGCTCTAGAAACGCTAGAAAAAGTGTTAGAACGATGTATTGCTACTAGACTATGTCTAAGCAACGAAAAATGCCACATGATGATGACTGAGGGGGTAATCTTAGGTCACTACATTTCTGCAGCTGGAACACAGGTAGATCCGACTAAAATAGAGGTAATCCTTCTGTTGGCCACACCTTGTACACAAACAGAGGTGCGCAGTTTTCTTGGATATGCAGGATATTATCGAAAATTTATAAAATTTTTATCACAGATAGCTACACCTCTCTATGCATTGACTGGGAATGTTGAATTCCATTGGACTGAAAAATGTGACACCGATTTTACAGACTTGAAGAGGCTGGTCTCAACAACACCAATCTTGCGAGGTCCTAACTGGAAACTACCCTTTCACATCTCTTCCGATGCATTTGATATAACAATAGGAGCATTCCTTGGCCAAGAAGAAGGCTGAAAGCCTTATGCGATTTATTATATCAACAAAAACCTTACTCCTGCCAAATTAAATTATACAGTGACCGAAAAAGAATTCCTGGCTGTCATTTATGCTATCAATAAATTCAAGCACTATATAACCGGATATCAAGTGTTCATGTATACTGACCACTCTGCTATTATATATTTAGCTAATAAACCAATCGCGAATTGGAGAATAACTCGTTGGCTACTGTTGTTGGAGGAATTCGATATAACGATCAAATACCATTTATGGAAGGAAAACGTGGTCGCAGACTTCCTGTCCAGAGTCCCCAAGACAGACGACATGCTAACAGTTGATGATCAATTCCCTGACGAACACCTGTTTGCTGTAGCAGTCAAAACACCATGGTATGTAGATGTGGAAAATTATCTGGCAGTGGGGAAGCTACCCAGACATTTAACGGCGAGAGAACGAAAATTGATTGTACAGCACAGGGCAAGATTCTCTTAGATTGGAGGATACCTATTCCATACAGGGGCTGATATGCACATACACAAATGCATAAGGGAAGACAAAATATATGACATCTTACGAGCCTATCACGATAAACCCTATGGTGGCCATTTCACAGAACGACGGATAGGGCATAAAGTGTTGAAATTAGGCTATTATTGGCCTACAATTTTCAAAGACGCAAAGAAGTATGTCTAGGCCTGCGATAGCTGCCAAAGAATAGGCCGCCTAGGCCAAGCTGATGAAATGCCGCTTCAACCACAATTGGTGGTGGAACCATTTGAACGGTGGGCATTGGACTTCGTTGGGAAATTCAACCCACCATCAAACCAGAAAGCCCACATATTAGTTGCCATGGATTATGTCACCAAATGGGTAGAAGCAGTGGCCTTGTCAAGAGCCATGGAAGAATCAGTAATTAAGTTTCTCTTTGAACTATTCATGCGATACGGCTTGCCAAGGGAAGTGATAACCGATGGTGGGGCACAATTCATGGGCAATAATATCACCTCTACCTTAAGAAATCACCATATCATCCATAGAGTTACATCTCCTTACCACCCGTAGGCCAATGGGCAAGTCGAAAGCACCAACAAAGTCCTGGAGGTAGTCCTTACCAAGACAGTAGCAACACACTGCCAGGACTAAACCACCAGACTACCAGAAGACTTACGGGCTTATTAAATAACATGGTGAAATACCATTGGATATTCACCATATCAACTAGTATTTGGGAGAGAACCTATCTTCCCTATTGAGTTTGAAATTAAAACTCTGAGAACAACCTAGGAAGTGGGATTGGACTTAACAGAAGCTCAAGCCAAGAGACTCCAGCAAATAAATGAATTGGATGAAATTCGATTGCTTGCCCTGCAATGCACAACGATCATTCAACAACAGTGAGCCAAGTGGCACGAAAACCTAATAAAGAAGAAGGTATTTCAAAAAGGAGATTGGGCACTCCTCTATGACTCCATATTCCAAGATTTTCTATGAAAACTGCAAACAATGTGGCTCAATCCATATGAGATTCAGGAAGTACATAGCAATGGTACCCTCACCTTGACCACCATAGATGGGTCTGGTTCAACATTCGAGTTAACGGACAAAGAGTATGCCTCTATCACAAACCTCTCATGAAAGAATATTATGTAAACAGGTATGAAATGATCCCACCATCCAAGTTGTGGTGCAAGGAGGTGATAACCCCACAAACTCAAGTACATGAGAGGTTTGCCAGCATCACTTGTAAATAATGTATATAATTGTGTTGTCTTATTGTACATTCTTCAAATTTGCAATTTATTTTCCATGTAAGATTGTGTTTTTATTGTTGTTCAATTCGAGAACAGTTGTTTTTCTATCTTTGAATGGCCACTGTTCAATTTAACATCCGTCTATTTGTTGCATTTTTTCTGTTGTTCGATTCATGGATAGCTATTGTTCAATATTTGAACAGCTGTTGTTCAGTCGAATTGAAAATCCATTGGCTGTGTTTTTTTTTTGTTGTTGTTCAATTCAAAGATAGCTGTTGTTCAATCTCTGAACGGTTGTCGTTCAATTGAACAACCATTTGCGGTGTTTTTATTTTTGTTGTTCAATTCGTGAACAACTATTGTTCAGTATTTGAACGACTGCTAATTCAACCAAAATTGAATAGCCGTTTTTACGTTTTTTTACTTTGTTGTTCAATTTCTGAACAACTGTTGCTCATTCTTTGAACGGTTGATGTTTAGTCGAACTGAATAGCTATTCGTTGGTGTTTTTATTTTTGCTGTTCAATTCGAGAACAGCCGTTGTTCAATCTTTGAACTACTGTGGTTCAACCAAATTGAAAAACCATTTGCTGTGTTTTCATTTTTTCTGTTCAATTTGTGGACAACTGTTGTTCAATCTCTGAATGACTGCTGCTCAGTCGAATTGAACAGCCATTTTCGGCATTTTTATTTTTGTTGTTCAATTCGTGGAAAACTGTTGTTCAGTCTTTGAATGGCTGGCGATTCAACCAAAATTGAACATCCATTTCACATTTTTAATTTTTCTGTTCAATTCTTGAACAGTTGCTGTTCACTTCTTGGACGATTGTTGTTCGGTCGAACTGAACAACTATTCATTACTGTTTTTTTATTTTTGCTGTTAAATTCGGGAACAACTGTTGTTCGATCTTTGAACGACTGCTGTTCATTTGAATTGAACAGTATTTTTTGAGCATTTTTTAATCATGCCGAGCAATCTTTGAACAACTGCTACTCAATATCTGAACAGCGGTTGTCCGACCAACTTAAATAGCCATTATTTTTGTAATTGAGTAACCTTGAGTATGGAATGGCAGTTCGAAGAGAGAGGGAAAATGGTAAAATTACAAATATGATGGCCCTTTGGCACTATAATTCTTAAACAAGAAGCTGACAGTATGCACACATGAAATGAAAGGCTAAGTCACCCACATTTTGTAGCTTGATGGATAAATTTTCCCAAATCCTTCAACGACTGCCCACCAGTGGTGCATCTGCATCCAACATCCACTCTAGAGGTGCGACTCCCTTTAAGGTACAAGTAAACTTTGACATTCCCATATTTTAGGGTAAAATAGATGTAGATGTTGTAGATAGATGGTTGAATCTATTATAAGGATATTTCTTGGTTCATGATTTTTCCGACCGAGAGAAGATTATTTTTGCACTCCTCAAAGCTACCCCCCATGTCAAGGACTGGTGGGAAACCTACTGTTAGAAAAGGGACAAGACAAATCCCTCTCTATTCTTAGCAGTACCCACTTGGAATTCTTTCCGAGATTCCATCAAGGAAAAATACTATCCCGTGGGGAGCTATGAGGACAAGTACATACAATGGACCATGGTGCGGCAAAAAAGGGATCAAGATGTGCATGAGCTAACGAATTTGTTCCATACCCTGTGCACAATGCTGGGTATCAAACATTGAGAGAAAAATTTGGTGCTAAAGTATTGTGGTTGTCTGCACAGATACATTCAGGAGGAAATGGAGTTCCTCAACATCTCCTCGCTTGGTATGGCATATTGGTATGCTACCAAGATTGAGCAGAAATTCAAACAGAAGAAGCGAGACTTTGGATCTGCGAATCAAAAGCAAAGGAAAGGTGCCCCCAAACTGCAGAACAAAGGACAAAGCCAAGGTATGGTGGCCCAAGACAACCTGCCAAAGACACAAGCAAAGAACAATACCGCGAAGCCAAAGAAGGACACGAGAAAGTGGTGTGAGTTCCATAAGAGCTCCACTCACAACACAAGTGAGTGTCGGGCCAAGCAGTCGCTGGTGGCCGAGATGAGGGATTCTGAATCATATGCATGCTCCGACTCTAAATTAGAACCTAACAAGGTGAATGAAAAAGGGAAGCAGATTATTGATGCAGAGCCCAACGCCACTGTTGCCACTACGAAGATCCAGAAGGAGAAAGCCAGAAAAAAAAGAGAGAACACAAATAAAATAAAACCACAGAGAAACTTATTTTATTAAAACAGAGAATAACTGTAGAAGCTACATTGTGGTGGATCTTGGGGAGACCCCCAAGATCTAAAAATTTGAAATGGATCTGACAAGATCTGCAAAACTAGAAAGCCAAAAAAAAGAGAGAACACAAATAAAATAAAACCACAAAGAAACTTGTTTTATTAAAACAGAGAATAACTGTAGAAGCTACATTGTGGTGGAAAATCCGTCCTTTTACAAACTAAGGCTTGTTATTTATAGCCTTTTTTGAGTTACAATACCATGTGTAGATACCATAGGTGGATACCATGGGTCAAAACCATGGGTCAATACCATGGGTAGATACCACTTACAATACCATGGGTAAATTCCATGTGTGGGTGAATACCATGTGTGGATACATACCATGGGTGGATGAATATCATGGATACATGTCACTTACAATACCATGGGCGAATAAATACAATGGGTAGATGAATACCATGGGTCAATGACATTTACAATATCATGGGTAAATTCCATGGGTGGATGGATAACATGGGTAGATGAATACCATGGGTGGATGCCATTTTCCATTCGGATCAAGTTTAAATATGATATCATATAATACAGGACCTTATGATTACATATATTTTTGCACTATTTGAGTAATATGTCCCTACAACATGAAGAAATGGAACAAGGGGTATTAATGGTATTGGCATTTTCACTTCTTTCACCATCCCTCACTCTTAAGGAGTTAATGAGCCTCCCTCTATGTATAAAAAGAAATCATTATGTGTTCATGCAAATATTTAAGAGGATAGGGGGTCTCATTATGAGCCAGCCTACCATGATCATCGGTATTTAACAAGTGACATGCCCATAATGGCTACCACACCAGGGTAATGACCTTCTCATCTACTAGAAGGACAGGAGGTCTCATCACGAGCCGACCTGATCACTCTGTTAAAATTCTAATGAATGGCATTGTGACTATCTGGCTACCACACCAGCACAGTGGCCTCCTTATAGATCAATATGTTACAATTCAAAAGGAAGTACTACATTTACATGAAAATATTAAGAGAGGATAAGGGGTCTCATCATGAGCCAGCCTACCACATTCATAAGGGTGTAGCAAGTGACATGCCCACTATGGCCACCACACCAGGGTAATGACCTTCTTAACGAATTGAAGGACAGGAGGTCTCATCACGAGCCGACCTGATCACTTTTCTACAACTCTAGTGAGTGGCACCATGGTTATCTGGCCACCATACCAGCATGGTGATCTCTCCATAAAATTGGAAAAAAAACTATTCTTACATAAGGATCTTGGCTCATTTTTCAAGTTAAAATAGCAACCCTGTCGAGGCTATGAACGCCTATTGGCAGCAGTGGCTCTGCTTGTGGTATGAAAGCATGCTCCTTCAATAGCCAATTGCTTTTATATAAACCTTGTCTTCCATTCTTCGACCACAAGCTATTACCTGAATTAGTAATAATTATGACCTGCCATAAGAATAACTAACAAAGATATGCTTACATATTTTGAACTTCGGGATGACAATGCCAATCATTACTTGACTCAGTCTTGCTTCTGTCATAAATTTTCAGTTGTACAAGGACATCATATCGAAATAATGGCTATGCTATTTCCTCTCACTTTCCGGTCACTTCCACACAAGATACAATTATGAAAACTTTTAAATATGACCTTTATACTGCATATGTTAGTAATTACTCAACTGCCCGCTCCTTCACACACAAATTATCATTACCAAATTCTGACATTCCTCTGTCTGCATTCATGAGTGACCAAATCTCTCTTGTAATTGAGGGCGTGGGCGCCCTTTCTTCGAGGGAGGGGGTATAATTGGTCTTAATTTTGTAAGCATGTGAAATCCCTGCACAAATCTCGTTAGATGCATTGATAAGACTAGAGGAACACTATAATTAAGGCATGAAGATTATTTATGCAGAGCCACAATCTCTTTTTTTTTTGCATACAACATCCAGTCGAAACAATAGAGCCAAGAAGAAAAACAATCAGATGAAAAGAGCATATCAGCTATAGGAGGAAATACCCTTCAAAGCGAGCCTGCAAACTTTCCAATTTCAAAGGCAACGAGTGCCACCCTCCAGCAAGCTAGGTGGCTGACATATGTACACAGACTATAGGGATTCGAGATGAGAATTGCAATCGAATTTCTGGAAAATATGTAGGAAGGGAAAACCAAAGTCAAAGGTTGAACTATACCAGTTATAGAGGGAATTATCGCGGAAGTTTCTAGAATACCAGCACAAGGAGAAAGATGGGCAGAAAAGCATCTCCTCTTGAGAGAAGTAGTAGCAGCATACCAAGACACAGATGAACCGTTGGAATGAAAAACCAGAGGGATTAACCCTGCCTCTTTACACCAGCCATGGCAGGAGCTGGCGGCATTCATCCAAAATTTTATTACGTGCGAAGGACGTCGAGATGTGGTAAAACATCGATAGCTCAAACTTTTAGCTGCACTTAAATAAAAAATTTCAATTAATCTTCCTACCTTTTTGTTTTTTATTGCATGATACTGTTGTTCGATTGAGGAAAGCTAAGAATCCCCAAGCAGTAGTTAGTCACTAGGGGTTAATAAAACTAATCATCATTCATGAGCTAGATAGGCAGCAGATATCCTGGGATAATTTCGTTAACCCTGAGGCACAGGAACCTGAAGTAAACCCTGATGGAATCAAAATTGAGCCCCCCAGGGTAAATACACCAAGAATAAAAAGGACTTGAACCTCAACGTCAGAGCCAAGCAGGCAAGAATGGTTCAAGACACTCCAAGGAACCTCAAACCTCATGGAGGAAGCAGAACCATCCCATGCACCCTTGCAAGAGTTCGAGGAGGAAATGGCTCGAGTCCTAGGACAAATAAGGACAAACTATGAATCAAGAAAATCATTGGGAGGAGGGGAGCAAGAGGAACTTTTTGATAAATCCGTGAACCCTAGTAGCTCTAATCACACTAACATCCTACCTGACCAAGAGGAACTGCGAGATGATGAGTCTTTGTCCCCTATCGATAATTATGAAGTGTATAGTGATGGACAGACAAAGGAGAGAATGGAATCACAATATCATTCAGGTGACACTATCCTTGTAGAGCAGAGCACACACACAGAGACAACCCCTTTGTCACCAGGAGGTAGCATCGCTCCTCCTAGTCAGGACCCTCACATTGAGGTAAATTATGAAGACGTAATCAGAAACACCATTTTAGATACCATCCCTGAAAAGGGGAATTCCTCTCCCCTACCACCTGCTGAAATAAGGATAGGTGAAGATTCAGATGAAAGGAGAAGTGAGAAACTAAGAAGGACCTGCAAGACATTGAAGAAATTGGTAAAATATCTGAGAAAACAACTAAAGAAAGAAAGAAGGGCTCGGAAGCCAAAGAAAGAAACCTATATTGTAGGAACTCAAACAGAACCAGTAAATACTATCGAAAGCGAAATGCAAAATGACTTAGCCGACACCGTGGAAACTGGAATACAAACCAATTTGATAACTACTACTGAGGCTGAAATACAGACCAACCTAGTAGACACCACCGAGGCTGAAGTGCAGACAGAACTAGAAAACACCATCGAAGCCTCCACTCAAACTGAGCAAAAGGTTATAGAGGAAAAGGGGACCCAAACAGAGGAAGCCCCTGCCTATGCCCATCTAGTAGAGAAAGCTGACAACCAGAAATTACACAATGAACTAGTGCAAGTGTGACATGAACTAACACAGTGGAGGAAGGAGGTGGTGCCATTACAAGAATATCAAGCACTGCTAAAAAATTTCATTGACCTCTCCTCCACATAAGATGAGACATTCGCCCAGATTAGAGGAGAACAGGCAAAGGTTAAAGTGGTACAAGAGTAGGTGGAGCAAGCTAAGAAGCAAATCTCTACAATTTTCTCTCTATATAATTATGTGCTATCATGCAGAGCTCCGACAACCAACTATGCCCTATTCCTAACAGAACGATATTTACTCTTGAAAGTTAAAGCTATCAGGGCGGGAAAATCCACTACTTTCAGGACCATAGAATAATTTGTACATTGTTGTAACGATCAGGATGAGTAGGTCCATCGCCTCTTGTGTGAGCTTTACATGCATAAATTCTTCTTAGAAGAAGACACATACAAAAACCCTAGCCCCTTCATAGGGGATGTGCAGCTGCAAGCCTTCCTTTCATTTTCTAAAAACCAGATCATGTGGGCCAAAGCCTACGACATCTTCCAAAAAAGAGAGCATAGCCTAGATTTATGGGTCAGGGGGGAGCCTACAAAACCCCTGCAACTGATCATCCAGCACAAAAACTTCATGAGAAGGCAAGGTGTGAGGACCAGGTTGGGGCCCATCCATAAAGATATCATATAAAATGCACGAGAATAATTTTGGGACATTTGTGAAGCGGCCTTAGTAGCAGCCAAGCAAAGATGGATGGCCTCCACGAACAATGTGAAGAATAGGGAGCCATTCAGTTACAGGAATTTTAAGGTTGTTGCCTCCAGATTCCTTTCATACAGAAGCCTGGTCCACAGCATGGGTCCTGCCTGGTTGGGATGTAGATACATAAACCCTCTCCTATGGTATCCTCCCAAGGATTATAGTCACAATTACGAACCAGAAGGAGCCACAAGCGCTACCTTTGCACTCATGAAATGAAAATAAGGCTTCAGAGCATACAACGAAAAGGCCTACCCTACCTACTCCTTAATGCAACTACATCTCAATCATCTGTTTGCATGAGGAAAGGCAACTAGGTAAGCAGGGGAGTATGTTGGGCCCAGATTAAGGTATGTTCTCACCCTGTAAGTACTTCAAATTATGTTATCATTTCGGAGGAATTCCTCTTCATATTAACAATAAAGAGAATAAAATATTATGAAAATGAGAACAATTAGACTAATGATGAAAAGGATGCTTTTGTAATAGAAAATTGAATTCTCTTATCTCTGCATGCAGGAAGGAAGAATGGCTAGACCAATAGGAAAGAGAAGCCAACCAATGGATGCAAACATATGAAATCTTGGTAACTCCCAGCGGCTGGCAGAAGGCAGATAGACAAATTCAAGTCCAAAAACTCAAACGACAGCCACACACAGTAGGTTGTCGTTTGGGAAATACTTTCGCATTTTTGAAATTTCCTTTAAAAGGGCGAAGGACGAACGAGAAGGGGAGTCGGAGAAAGGATAGAAAATTCATTCTGTAATCGACCCATGAGAAACAGTTTGTCTAATTGTATTTTTGTAACATCACTGGATGTAATATAGATATTTGAACAATAATATTTTGAAGTTTTTATTGCGCTAGGGCTTCTAGTGGTTTGGGCCCAACCTCTGGAAGTTCCACAAAGTTTTCATACTTTGTGTAGTTGCAGAATCAATGCTTAAGTATCTAATGCAGTTATAAAGTATATTTCCATTCAATAAAGTTACAGTTCTCTTTCTTCAGGATTGTTATAAATCGCGTTCTTGAATTAGGACAATCACAATCGTATTTTCTGACTTACGGCAATATTTCATTATCAGTAGATAGTTCCAATTCTTTTAATACCATTGCATTTGAGTTACAGATCGTAGAATAAGCTGATTTCAATGTTATCTGTCTTTATGAATTTCATTCTTCTTTTAGCATGACGAAGCATTCAACCATCGATCAATGTCGATTAATTAAGTCATAATGAGAACTCCATTGCAAAATTACTTAAATAATTGTTGTACGATTTATTTAATTCACTTCAGTTATACTGATGTTCCATTACTGCTCAGTTAGTTATACTATTGTTCCATTACTTCTCAGCTAGTTATACTGATGTTCCATTACTACTCAGTTAGCTAGACTATTGATTCAATTCAATTCCATTATTGTTCAGCTTAGTTAGACTAATGTTCCATTCAATTCCATTACTGTTCAACTTAGTTAGACTGTTATTCCATTCAATTCAATTGTTGTTTAGTTTATTTAGATCATTGTTTAATTAAATTCAACTACTGCTTGATTTCTCTAGATTGTTTTTCGATCAGTTAGACTGTTGTTTAATTCAATTACATAGATGCAAAATCGTGCTACTCAATCTTAGGTTAAAAACCAATCCAAGCCACCCCTCGTAGGATAAGAAAACTTAGGAAGTTAGCAAATTCTTCCTCATAAGTGACAAGGAATAACTATTAGATGACCTGACTCGCATATATTGTGCCAACAATCTTGAAATAAGAAGACTTACCCCAGGTTGATAATTAAATTAGAAAGCACTAGAGTTTTCAATAAAAAGCCACCTCTTTGAGAACCAATAGATGGAATTTTCAAAACCTTGTTTATAGTCATCTAATTCCTCATAATCAACTTTAGTTTGTGAAAGTAGAAAAAACTATTGTTCTTCTTGAGTAAGAAACACATAATCATCATCATTTATCCCCATTAAGTTGATTTGAGTGTCATCTAGGTCTTCAACTATTTCACCCTCTTCATCAGCATAGTTCTCTTGAAATGGAGGCCTGACCTGTTGGTCTAGTCCCTTTTGTTCCCTTTGTTTTATTTGCAATGGGTTCCTCCTAAAATTGTGATTTATAACTTGAGGACCAAGTTGGTTTTCTCTAGGAGGAGACCTATCAATAATATTCATTATCTCCATAATTATTTCCATAACCATCATTATTTCCATAGTTCTAACTAGGGAATCTATCTTAGCATTAGCAGAGGAGGTAGACGATTCCTCTTTTATGGTTACTCTTCTCTCAGTCCTAATTCTAACTCTCTTGGCTAACAAATTGGCCTCTACAATGACATCATCTCTCTGCATCTCTTCCAAGGTTGCAGGATTTCTTTCTCTTAATTGGTAAGATATGTCAGCATTGAAACCATCTAGGAACTTAATCAGGGCTAAACCTTGAGGGGGCTTAATGTTTGCTGGAATTGCATTGTCAACATTGTTAAATCTGGTGCAATGATCCTGCACACTCTCTCTAGGGGCCCTTCTAATTTTCTCATATTTTGGTAGGATCTGAAGGGTTTTTTTTTTAATCTCCCATCTATTGAGGAATGATTAGTGAAAAGTAGTGAAACCATTTATACTGGTTGATGGTAAAGCTTTGAACCATTTTCTAACTTCACCAGTTAGATTTTGAGAAAAAAAGTCTCAATTTTACATATTTCTCATCAACTTCTTGAACATCAGAATAATCATTCATTTTATCAACATTTTGTTGAGCAGTGATGGGTCCAGAACCATCAAATTGAGGGATGCTCTTTTCATATTCCTGGGGCATATTATGCAAAGGAGCAACAAAAACTAGGGGAGCATACCTTGCTACCATGATTAGGATTTGGGGATGAACAATAGATGAGGCTATGAGGGGTGTAGGTGTAGGAGTTCCTACTATAGGTTGAAACATTATCTAAGATGTTATTCAAGAAGTAGTGGAGATTATAGAGGAAGTGGGACTAGTTGATATAGGATGCAAATATTGAGAGGAAATAGAAGATGCTGATATTGTCAGGGCAGAGAGTTCAACAAATTGTTGGATATATGCTTCATGTACTGCTTGGTCAAAATCTAATACTAGATCTTATAATTTGTCCAAGTTTTGGAGGGCTTGTTGATCAAAATTTGGTTCAATAAATTGACTTCCAAGAGTATAGGGTTGTAAAACAGATTTATAAATTATTTTCTCCTCCACAAAAGTCTCAGACTTAGTTCGAAATAGACTATGTTCAAATGGCAGATCAAACTCAATATCCTCTAAAGTAACATGACTCTCAAGGAGAGAGTTGTTTCTGGGTGGGGGACTGATGCTTCCCTGACTTTCAGCTAGACTTATTTTTCTAATCAATTTTTCTAGGTCATCTACAATCTTAGCAGGCTCTGGATCAGGATGAGATCTGGTGTAAATTATTTTTGGAGCCACAACTAAAATTTTAAACACACACAATTATTTACAAAATTTCACAACCTCCGAACATTTAATTCTGAAATTTAAAACATTAATTTTCCTAAAATAAATTTCTTTAACTAGGGAAATGAATCTCCAAAAAGGTAACAATGTGTTCTTCCCCAGTATGGTCGCCACTATGTTATCACTCCATAATTTCTGAGCTTGTAAGAGAAATTACAGAGGTAACTACAAAACCACTTTGGGAGTTGGGAATTTAGCCCTTCCAACTCCAGAAATGGGTCTCTCTGTCATATTTAGCTTTTTTTTTCTAAATAATATTAGGCTAGATATTAAGTTAAGTGTTTGTTTGATCGATTGATATTGTTTGGTTTGCTTGGTTGATTAAATTCCTAAATTTCCATTGGGATATGGATTCAATGACTTAAAATTGCATCAATTTTAGTTTTTTATAAATAGTTTCACAGGGCAAGGTAGCTAAACTAACAAAATCGTATAAATTTAAATGAAGTGTAAGAGAAGAAATGAAAGAAGTTCCATTAGTCAAAGATAATATAATAATTATTTAACTTAACTTCAGAAGAAAAAATTAAAATCATTTACAACTAGAAACAAAGTGTATTTTGAAACAAATTATGTTCTTCAACTTTCTATAGAATAATTGAGATTATGAAAACATAAGCATGGAGAACATAGAAATAAACATATAGACAGTGAGGGATGCATTTCACCACCAATTCAACACAATAATCCTGTGAAAGATTCCTTTTTATTACTGATCAACCCATCAAATTTGAAAAAGTAAAATTGCCTTATGGAATGCAAAAATCAACCCTCAATACCTAGAAATCTGAATTATTTATAAAATTATTTACAAAAAAAAAAATATTGTCATGAGATATCGGGATATATTTTAGGCATTTCTAAAACAAATTACATCTTGTACTACAAAAGAATAGGAAAAGTTGGAAATGTTTGAACGTTGGCCCTATTTTGGAGGAGGTTGTTGCTAATCTGTCCTCCTGACTCGTGCTGCGTTGTTAGTCATGTTGTTGAAGATAGAGTTATTTATTCACTCAAGTAACTCGTACAACTTTTCCCACCTTTATTCACTTGGTATAGATAACTTAATCAACCTCCCGTAAATATCATCTACCTCTGTATACTTGGAAAAGGTGGGTTTAATAACAAAAATTTTCTTGACCTCATGTTGGAAATTTAAATCATTTTCTAGTGTCTCAAGAAAGGATTTTCCTATGATGTTGCCCTGTATGCCTGCAAATTTAGAACCATATTTAGATAAACCCATAAATTTCTAGTTATAATCATCCAAGGTGATTAATTTGTCATTTATTACAAATAAACTTGGAAGCCATTTTTTGTTCAACACTTCAAACATGAGGTTATTTTTGGATAAGACCTTCTTGACTTCCAGTATTGTATCAATCCTGTCTTCAATCTGCAATTCGTCTAGTTCATTCTTGTTCTTAGAATTTAGAAATATGATAAGGTTTGTGGCTTCGGTGGGCTTGTCACTTAGCGTATCTTAGATCTGCACAATTTCTTCCTTAGACTTCTGAATTAACACATTCTTCTCAAAGGTAATTTGAGTGGAAGGCCAAATCTTATTAATGGATTTATGGATATCTATCCATATGTTTTCCTTAGCTTCGGCTAAGTTCTGAGCCATGGCAGCATCCTTTCCTAATAGTTGTAATCTTTGTGTGAGTCTCTAAGACTTTTGTACTTCGGCCAGATGTGAAGTTTCTCCTTTTTTTCTTCTCTTATAGGGCCTTTATCTATCCTTGCAACTTTTCTATTTCTTCTCCTTGTATGCACATGTCCTCCATAGCCTTTGTCAATTTACCAGCAACATCTAAATCTTGAGTTGGGATCGTTGTTGATGTATAATCCCCTGTCATGGTTGAGGAAACCAATCTTGATTGTGGTATTGGAGTAATAGGTATAACCTTCACTAGGACTAAGGTTAACTGTGCATTTTTCTCCTTTTATTTCACTAATTTATCCAATTCAACTTCCATATTTCTGAATTGTGCATTTTTCTCCATACTTAGTTTGAACATGCCTTTCTTTTGGTTCTTTGTATCTCATATTTCCTTAATCTGCGTATCCTTAGTGGCTGGAAATTTTAATTGTTTCATGAGTGTTGTAATGTAAGCATTCTTCTTTTTCTATAAGTTCTCATGCTGCTTTGACATTGGCTAGGTCATATCCTATTTCAATGACCAATCCTTCCAAAGATTTGATTATGGTGTCCTTTGCCAGAGATGAGATCTTTTCAATCTCCAACTAAGATTTAAAATTATTGAGTGACACTTGCAACCTATAATAATTCATAGCAGTGTTCATTAAGGTGGAACATATCATCTCCCCTATATGTTTGGGCATCTCCATCTGATCAATGGGATGGATGTCATCTATATCAAATTCAAAAGAAGTCTGCTTATAATCAATTGTTGTTTTTGGATGAGTGATCTGAGCCTATAAGAATTCCATCTGCATTATTCCCTTCTCTGCGTTGAAATATGATAAGAGTATGCTCTGAGAAGTGGAATCTTGTTTGCAGAATTGAGTATAAGTTTTTTTTTTAAGGAGCTCATTTTTAAGCTTTATTTCTTTGTACTTTTCAAAGATACTATTTTCCTTCTCTCCCTGGATCAGCTCTAATGTTTGAGTTAGGTCTGGGTTGCCTTGTGAAACGTATGATGCTGTTGGGGACCCTGTAAAATTACTGCCTGACTGTGCTGAAGAAAATGGACCTTTCATGACTATGGTAGCTTATTTTTCTCCCTCCTTTTTAAAATCTTTTTTGGAAGTTGTTTTGATTTTCTTCCTATAAATTCTAAAATATTTTTCTTAGAGCTCAGTGACTGAAGGAGAGCCCTCTTCTCTTGGTATTTTCTTTGTATTTTTCTAAGGTGTGGGAGTATGTGAAGTAGATGTAGACATAAGTTTCTCTTATGCTTCCTGTAAAGTGTTCTCTGCCTACTCAATCAGGTTCATGTATTCTCAATCTCATGCCTCTGTGTATGAACATAGGGAGTAGTTTTTTTTCCCACTCTTAGATTAGAGATCATGCCAAAGGGATCATATGACCACATGAAGCCCAATGGAAAATTTCACTTCAAGAGAATGTCTGCCAACTCACCTATTGTCTTGTTGTTACAAATAAATGGTCCAATTTTAGCCTTTATCCTGAATTGAGATTTCTTCTTAGCTAGAACCAAATGAATTTCATCTGCATTGATCATCTGCCTAATATATTCTAATGCAAAAAATCTCATGGGTAGTTATTTAGGCAACTTATAGGGTGAGAGTTTGCACCCACACGCTCTTATTTCAGTGTATTTCGGGTACAAGTACCAGTCTCATGTCTTGGCCTGCTCTGTGAGATGTGAAATATTCCTAATTTAATCATTGACCTTGGGTTCTGCATTTCTGGTCAGTAAACACATGGTTGGATGAGAAAAATGATCTATATATTATTTGAAAGTGTATTCCTCTGAATTCTTCCTTACCAAGGAAGTCCAGAAAATAACTGATTGTGGATTTCCTTCTTCATCAAACTTCTAAAGCGTGAATGGAAACTCGTCTTCTTAATAATGTATGAACATATAAACTATAATTGAAGCATATTTGAACATTCCTTCATTTTCTAATTTAAGGAATTGTTCATGAATGTTGTTAGCAAGAAATTGGTTGAAATTAAAAACAACAAAGGGTTTTCCATTAGTTGAAAAAATAGATAGAAAACCTAGGATAGGTTCATCTATGCATTCATCTAAATAATAACCTAACATGCATGAAATTATGGAGATGATTTTTTTGGATTGTTCTGGAAACATGGATGAGGCATGGGGTGGATTATTCTTGGGTAACTGGGAATTTTTAGGTAGAAATATTTTAAAATTTTGCGATCTCTTGGAGAAATTTAATTTCTGGTATAGGTCATTCAAGGCTTCGTCTGAGAAATGGGTGCTTGATTCAATTTGAGGAACCTCCATCATTTGATTAATTGTTTCAGGGGTAATTGTGAATAACATCTCTCCACTTGGGGCTACAATAACTCTCTGATTGGGCAAGTAACAAGCTTGGCATTTATAGATGAACTCAGGGAAATGGTGGGTCTGAGGAAAAATATAGAGGGGTAAATTAGACTCCTGGAGTCTAATTTCATCACTCTGGTCTAAGTGATTTTCTTCGAGGCAAAAGTATAATTCGAACATATCAAATTCACACTTTGTATCTGTGATATTGTAGTCTTTTTCAGTAAGGGGAATGTATTCAATGCCGACTGCAGGAGGGAGCATATGATTGCTTTAATATTCATTGTTTTTCTTCTTTAGAGGCATTTTAATAATTTATACTGTACGAAAAGGAAGGTGATAGTGGGAGGTTACCGAGAATTCGCTGAAAGTTTATTATTGGTGATGAGGATGGATTTTTCTCTGTGCTTAACTGGTTCCTTTGTCCAGCTCTGAGGAGTTTTCACTGTGCCAAAAAAAGTTGGAATGAGGATGAGTTATCAAATTGAGTAAATATGCCTGAAAACGATGTAAACTGGTGTAACAGGGGAGTTTGTATGAAAACTTTAGAGGCCTGTTAGGTGCGCGGGACCATTATGAACCATAAACGGTAATCCCAAGAAAATTGAATGCGCAACGGTTAATGACAGGTGTCGCAATTAGAGTGAATGTGAGGACGGGGAAGAGTTGCCCCGTGGTTGGTGGTTTTTCAAAGGGGGGCCATCCTAGTAAGTGGATTATGGAGGGGGTGGGGGGGTGAAATAATGTGGGGTTAACATGTTACCACGGGGCATGTTAATGTCCATTACTCAGTGATCAATATGTACTCTTTTAAATTTGTCTAGTAGTGGTCATACGTCAAAATTTTACATTTCCAAGTCTATTTTCAAATAAAATTTTGATCTTTGGATATGTCTATGTATTTAAAATATAATCCCTTCAGTTTAGTGATGGTTATTATCATTTCATGGGGCATGTCCTTCATTTTCATCTAGAGTCTCAAGTCGAGTCGCCATGTTTTCACCTAGGTCAATGCCTAAGTTTCTTTCATTTCGCCACCATAAGGGTAATTCACTTCCATCATAAAAATTTATCTTTAAAGGGAGTTAGATTATGTAGGTGAATAAAAAAGAGACAATTCGTCTTCTTTCAAAAGCTTGTTTCATTGTCAAATTATTCAAAAAGAAAAGTGTTCTTCAAAAAAGGTCATGTTTTCACTACATGAAAAAAAGGTGTTTTTATTGATATTATAAAATAGAAAAATTGATCTCTTTCACTCATTTTATCTCCTCTTTCTCGATAAAGTGAATCTCTCACTTTCAAAATACCTTACCATTTCCAAAGGTGGAAGAAAACTGGAAAAAATTGCAAATAAATCCAATTTGATATCCTTTTGGAGGCTCTGCTACATTTCTGAAGGAGCAGTGTGATGTTTCTGGGAAAACACGATGCTTCTACATATTGGCAATACGCTTCTGGGCAACACTACGATTATGGGTAGCACTACGCTTCTGGAAAATAGTGCTACATTTTTGGATTTTGGCCTCTAAATCAACTACCCAAGTTTTAAAACAACTGTGAAAACCTCATGTGACCTCCAAAACTAGTAAGTGGACACTTTTAAAGCTTTCTTCAATTCAATTGATGATTGTATAAGTGGTTTCTATCCTTAGGGTTTTTCTCTCCTATGCTCTATAGTTTCTCCTTTCTTAATTGGTTTAGGCCATTGGAGACCCTTTTTCCTATCATATAAACTTTCATTTATCCTTTACAAACCCTACCACAACACCCCCTATCACTCACATTCCCCTTTGCCCATGTTTCCATCAAAACCCTAAGTCCCCACTACACTTCCACAAAAAAACTGGGAAATATTTGTGTTTTCCTATTTTGACCCACTTCCCTATACCCATTTCAAGTAATTCCACTTGTATACTCAAGATAACACATTACCCTACTACCTCAATTTTTTTGGGAGTTTTCCTCAACCTCCTTATACCTCATCACAACCCCTAAAAATACCCTATCCATATCCCCTATTTTCCCAAATTCACCATCCCTACCCACTCATTTCATCTAGGAGGGTTCGATTGTGTTCACAACTACTATGGAGACTGAAAAGAAAGCTCACGAGGGAGGTCACCACTCTAGATTTGAGCTATCCACATTGCAAGAAATTAATGCCTCCTAATGCTAAGAGATGTTTTGAAAACATTGGATATCTGAGATTTTGTGAGAAGATTATGGAGGTAGGATGTCATGCCCCAGTGACTACCCTTTTTTCCACAAACTTCAGCAGAGACAAATCCACCATTACAGGCATTGAATTCACTCTATCAGCAGATACCATCACTTCAGCAACATGGATTCCAAATGAAGGATAAGTCTGGTTCAAGGGCATGGAATTGGACCTTAAATACTACCCAATGTTCCTAAAACCACATTGCAGAGATGAAACTAAACATGTTTTAACTTACAAACATCTACTTGATAAGTATGCCCCATTAATGAATCTTATCATGAATTATTTTACATGTGAGGGAATATTTTCAAGATTGTACCAATACCATGTCAGGTTGCTAATGCACTTTACAGATACCAAATATATCAGTTTTTCAAATTATCTATTCAAGAGTTTGGTCAAGATGGTGGAAAATGTAAAAAGCAAAGGTATAAATCCTCATCCTGGTCTATTTCACCATGGTTTGGTAAAGATGATTGTTATGCACCAGCTCTCAACAAAAAACATGACCTGGGAAGTTTTCATGGAGAAAGTAGCATCGACACCTACTACTAGTCCACCCATTGTTCATACCACAACATAAATACAACCAAAGGAGGTTGGCTCTTCTAGCAGGAAAGCTTAGATTTCCAAATCACCTAGAGTTGATATCACTCAAACCTATGAGAATTTAAAGAGAATGTTTTTTTATCCCAAGACCATGAGAGGTGTATTGGCACCTGAAACTACAGATGAGCAAAGACAAATAGTGGATCAACCACCTAGTCATGATGGTGACTCACCATGGCATCACCATGATGAACAAGAACCCTTATAAGTTGACATGGCAGAGAAGGTGAAGGATAATTTAGTTGAGCAGATCATCAAAGAGAAAGTTGAAGAAATAGCAGAGTTGAGGGAGGTTTTCTCAATTGCAAATTATCATATCACATTCCTACAACAAGAGAAATTTCAGCTAAAGTTGAAACTGCTCCTCCAAGACAGACCAAAGGTACATGCTAATATAGATAAAGGCAAGGGAAAAGAGATAGTAGATGATGATCAGTTGGAGGATGTAGAAGTTGGAACAAAAAGAAGAATACCAAGGACAAGAGGCCTCAAGAAGGTGCTTCATAGAGAAAGAGAATCAACAACTCCTAAATCAAGTTGGAAGACTTTGGATGAGCTAATTATTGATGAAATAAATAAATACAGAGAGTATTTGCTTGATAGGGTCAATGGGAACCTTGATAATCTTCTGAAGAAATCTAAAAATAACAATAACCTCTAGAGACATATGGCCAATCACTATTGTGCCAGGAACAAAATTTCCCAAATCAGGCTCAAACAAGTGAAGAAGAAGCTCAAATGAAGCTTGAGGAGAAGGAAAACTTAGACCTCCTTGCTGAGGAATCCATGGTTGTTTAGCCCATCCTCCACATATGTCATAGAACAATTTTTTGTCAATTTTGAGCACTTCTTTTTTTTGATGATTTTTGCACAAATATGGAAATTTTGTCTCCATAGAAGCGTTGTGCCAAGACATGATGCTTTCTCTTAGAGCTTCCAAATAAATATTTTATTACATGGATGGATGGATCTTGGCTACTTAATTCCATATCTAGATTTGGTTTTCCATTAAAAGCTCTATTTTTGAAAAAAAATGCAAAAAATTGTCTCATTTCTATGCTTCTTCCACTGTTTTGGACCAGGCGCGACACTTCTTGAGTAACGTTGGGAAAAACTACTTTTGGAGGCCTTCTTGTGGGTGTTTTCCAAAAATTAAGTGTTTTATGGAAACTAGACTCATTGGGATACTGAAAAAAACTTTCATATTTTCATTTGAATCCTCCTAAGTGGGTCAAAATCAGCTCTGAACTAGCACGACACTTCTACAAAATTGGCGTGACGTTTCTACATAGGATTCCTCTCAGAAAACTGCCTTGCCCAGAAAAATCTAGAAATTCGATGCTTGTTGTCCCATGAGGTGGCATTATATGTGTTTGAGTTTTTGTTTCCTCTATGTTGAGGAAAAATTGTAATTTAATGGAGTAGACACACACTCCTAGTCTTTTGCTAATTTCAGAGATAAGTTTCTAACTTCCCTAGATATTAGGAAGTGACTCATCTAATGTAATTATGATTCTTTTTGAATAAGATTTCGAATGTCATGAACTCTATTTTTTATAAGTATTCCACCTCAAGTATTTTTAGAGGTTGGAAATTTGTTATTTGCATTGGAGCTATTGTACAAGATTTTGCTAATGAAATCAAAGACAATGTTGCATACATAGTGTTGAGACTCCAGTGGTATGCCTTTGAGAATTTGTTTTTCTTTGTAAAATTATCATGTTGAATGTTATGTTATCCATATTTCACATATATTCTTCTCTATGTTAATTCTTATCATTTTATTGACATAAATCATTCTTTCCATGCTCTATTTTTAGTAAGATTTAAATGAACATGTCTTTGCTCTTTTGATGAATGAATTTAGTTTAATGCTCATTCCGACTATCTCTCTGTTCACTCTATACACAATGAAAAATTAAGCATGCTTCTAAGCTTACCTACCTGGCCTCACCCTTACCTCTGCAATCTAGCCTTTTAAATTTGACCTAAACCCTGGACCTAGTTTCCTAACTGTTATTCCTATCTAGAAGAACTCATAACTAGCCTAAAACATTATATCCAGTCATCATTTTGGCTGCTAAGTGACATTGAGAGAGCCATATCTAGTCTTGGTAGGGATAGCTACCTGACCTATAGTTTGGTTTGTGGTTACCTTCCTTTAACTCCATTCTCAGCCTTGGGAAGCAGGGGGGAGTGATAACATTTTTGGCGTCGTTGCCGGGGAGCGATTGAAAAAATTTTCCTGGGAAATTTCTTTAGTTCACTAAAGGTTAGACTTGTGGGTGACAAGTTCTGACATTCAAATAAGGTTGAGCCTATAAATTCTAGCCAAAGTACCTATTTTCAAGAAAATCTAGCTCCCAAAAGACACACTAGGTCAAATCTAGACCCAAATCCCTCAAAAATTGTAAATGACCCTGAGAGTATTTTAAGAAAGAAGAAGACAAAGTACAGGAAAGTCAGATAGGTTATTCCTCCACTTGTAAAATCAAACTAGTTGCCTACGATATTTTCTTCAGAAGATTTGTCCTATAATTTTGAATTTGAAACATCTTTATCTAGGTCCAAGTCTGAAACTTTTCTTTCAGAAATTGTCTTTGATCCTAATTATTTCGAGACCTTTGTACATTTTTCTGAGTCTTCTTATTCCAAGGTTGATAATGAAGTCTGGTATAATTTCTACAAATGTAAAGGTTTGGTGAATAATTTTCAAGAAAATTTAGATAGAGATTATTTCCAATACTAGCAGCAGGATTTTTCTTCACCACCTGTTATTACACCTTCTCACACAGCTACATCATCATCTCTTCCTTCCATTCCATCATTACCTCTGGATTTTTTCACTCCATCAACACCTCTAAAACCACCTCCATTAATCATGGACATATTCGCTCCATTGATATTACCCAAACAACTCACTGTACTACCTCATAATTATGGTCAACGATTTCCCCTTTCTGATGGAACATCAGAGGTTACTGCTTATCAATACATTCTCAAAGTGGTTGATTTCATAGATCTTGAAGAGATTGAGAATGATGATGCCAAGATGCACATCATAGCAAAAATTTTCTCAGGATAGGTTAAAAAAAGGTTCCACTCTCTCATAGTTGGTTCAGTAGCTAATTCATAGCAGTCTATTGACTTGTTTATGAAAAAATGGGAGGAGAAGAAGAATCCATTGTAAATCCTAGCTGAATATAACACCTTGAAAATGAATCCTAATGAGTTTGTACAAGACTTTACAGCTATATTAAATAATATTTATGATTCTATTCCTGAAAACATCAAGCCTCCTCCGGGCCTTGCTTTATTTCAGTACCTTGATGGTTTCAATCCTGATATGGCTTACCAGCTGAGGGAAAGAAATCCATCAACCCTTGAAGAAATGTAGAGAAATGCAGTGAGCGTGGAAGCTAATTTGATTATCAAAAAGTCAAAAATCAAGACAGAGAAAAGGGTCACTATCAAGGAAGAAACATCTACTTCATCCAAGGGCAATATTGAAACCTTGATCAAAACCATGGAGGAGATGATGGATAAAATGTCCAATGTTGATAGAAAAGCTGAACCCTCCTTTAGAAATACCAATTTCAGGGGTCAAAATCAGCAACCTCAATATAGGATCAAGCAAAGGGAACATAGGGGTCAAGATCCACAAAGTCAATAGAAAATTCCCACTCCATTTCAGCAAAACTACACAGAAGGTCCTGATGAAGAAGATGAAGAAGAAATTTTTGGCGAGAATCATTTATTTGAGGAAAAACAACATCCTATTTTCCTCACTGAACAAGATCAGTTTTCTGCAGAAATTCATGCACCAGACGATCAAAAATACGTCTTGTAAAATGATGATATGCTACCAATACAGATAGAATATTATCAGAGGGGATATCAGAACGCTCTTACTCAAGTACAGGGGAAGTATGGTATGAGGAATAGGAATGTTCCTATCATCTTCAATCATAAAAAATAGAATTCTCAAACCGATACTCATCATAACGAGACGACTACTTCAAGTCAAAGAAAATACAATGGACTTGTTGTTCCTAGTCCTACAAAAGGCAATGAAGCTTCTACCAACAGTCAGAAAAAATATAAAAAATCCCAATATGGAGGACAAAAGAAGGAAATTCTGCATAAAGATTAGCTAGAGAAGAAAGATGCATCATCCAAAGAGGTAGAAAAACATTCTTCCCTTTTCAGTATTGAAAATAAAATCTCTAAATTGAAAGTATCCATTCCCTTAACTGAAATAGTCAAGAATGACCAGTATAAGTTTCATGTAGACAAGTTTCTTAGGGTAGATCAAATGTCTGATATGGTTAATGTAAGTGATGATCACAAGGAACTTTTATTTGATCATGCTGTTGATGGTGATTTAGAAGATAGTGAGGTCCCTCTATTCTATCTTAGCGCTAAAATCCACAATTGTATCCTCCATAAGGCCATGCTTGATTCCATAGCATCTCATAACCTTATTCCCAAATCCATCATGGATATATTAGGCCTAGATATCACAAGACCTACCATGACCTTTATTCATTTGATTCAAGTATAGTGAAATTCCTTGGCTCGATTAAAGATCCAATGGTGTCTTTAGAGAAAATCCCAGCCAAGAATGTCCTCATGGATGTCATTGTGGCTAATATCCCTCCCACATATGGAATTTTCTTCTCTCGTTTATAGGGAAAGAAACTTAGACATACCTTGCAACTCGAATTTTCATATGCTACCATACCAGTCTTTGGTAAGCTCAAAAAATTATACCAGGAAAGTAAAATGAAGTACATGATCAATAGCAGAGAAAAGCCTAATAATCACCACATACATGTTGTTCACATGGATTTATATTATTTTATCTTATTCAATGATCAATTTTCAACATCTTCAGAAATTTTGATTGAAGAAAAGGCATAAATTTTTGAGTTTTCAAATTCTATTTTAGAAATTGCAAATGCAGAAAATCAAGAAAAGATGCCAAGTGGTTTGGAATGAAGCGCATTAGCCCAAAAAATAGATGAAACAATGAAAGACGCGGAACTTTTTCGTACATTAGACCTTTATCAAGAAACAAGTAAAGTTCATTCATCTGATTTGCACCATCCCAATGAAGAGAGTGGTTTGTGGACCATGGACTTCGATGGAGCCTTGGGTAAGGAAGGGGTTGGCATTGGAGTGTGGATTCACATCCCTATAAATAAGTCTCTTAAAATTGCTCCTAATGCTTGAATTTCCTCTTACAAGTTAGCATTCGATTGTTCGAATAATGAAGCAGAGTATGAGGCTTTGAGATCTGGCTTGAAAATTCTCAAGAAGTTAGGTGCCAAGAAAATTTATGTGTATGGCGACTCTGAATTGGTAATAAAGAGAGTTAAAGTGGAATACCAGGCCAAACATCCTAGGATGCAGTCTTACCTAAATGTAGTATTAGATATCCTCAATACCTTCATCGAGTATACTTTGTCATTGATACCAAGGGACATCAATGTTATTGATTATTCTCTTGCCACTAGGGCCAGGATGTTTAAAATTCCATTGTATCCCAATAAGAAGTATGAGATCAATTTCAAACATTGCCCTACTATTTTGGATAATTTTCATTATTGGTAGGTCTTTCAAGATGACAAATAGATCATCAAATTCTTATAGATAGAACAGGAATTTGTGAGTTTACAAATGGATGACCAACTTTTTGAAAATAACCAAGAATTGCATATAGATGAAATTAAAGTACTTCATCTGAAATATGACTCCGTTCCTAGAGGTATTGTGCCTTTGGAGGAGATTTTTGATCAAGACGATGTTGCATGCAAATCAACCATGCTGCCAACAGAAGTAGGAGTGGAAGAACTTAATCTTGGCACCCTTGAAAAGGCCTAAGATAGTCAAGATTTCAAAATCCTTGAGCCTAGAGTTGAAAGGTAAATATGCAGTGCGCATGTCTCAGTTTGCTGATGTTTTTTCATGGGATTATTATGATCTGAAATTTTATGATAAGAGTATAATTCAACATATTATTCCTTTGAAACTAGATTAGAAGCCTTTTTGCCAGAAATTGAGGAGAATAAATCCCAACTTCCAAGATTCTACCCTCGATTAAAAAAGACGTAAATATTTTATTTACTAATGGTATTATAATTCCACTTCCCTTCTCAAACTAGATGTATAAATTTGTGCCAGTAAGGAAGAAGACCAGAGAAATTCACTTGTGTATAGATTTCAAGAACTTGAATAAAGTGTCGTTGAAAGAAAATTACTTACTGCCAAAAAAAGACCATATTCTACAAAGGGTAGTTCGATCTTCCATACTTTCATTGTTGGATGGATACTCCAAGTTTAATTATATTTTAGTCCATCCATATGATTAGGAAAATACAACCTTTACAACACCATGGGGTACCTTCATGTACGCCAAAATTCCCTTTGGATTGAAAAATGTAGGAGTGAATTTTCAATGAGAGATGGACATCGCCTTCGCCAATGAAAATGATGTCTTCTTGGTCATCTATCTTGATGATATCATTTTTTTTCCAAGACATATGAGCAACAATTGCAGCACTTGAAAATAGTTTTTCAGAGATGTAGGAAATTTGGCATATCGTTGAATCCTAAGAAGAGTTTGTTTTCTATGGAAGAAGGAAAATTGTTGGCTGACATCATTTCAAAAGACAACATCCAAATAGATCCTTCAATAATTGAATAAATTATAACTTGGACTATCCTAGAAGCAAGAAGGAGATTCAGTCATTCAATGGTAAAATCAATTTTCTGAGAAGGTTTGTTCCTAATCTTGCTTAACACTTAAGGAAAATTACTAACATGATGAAGAAAGAAGAAGTAAAATGGTCTGAGGAAGCAAAGAATTATTTCAATCGAGTAAAATTTTCTTTATCTCATGCTCCTATTCTTATTATTCCAGATTACACACTTGATTTCATCATTTTTTCCTTTGCTTCAGATTATACTCTAGTCGTTGTTCTCATGCAAAAGAAAAATAATAAAATAGAACAACTCAACACTTTCTTCAGTAGAACCATTAGAGATGCAGCCTTGAAGTACAATATCATTGAAAATAGGCCTTGGCACTATTTAAAGCATTGAAGGACTTCCGAGTCTATATTCTTCATTCTCATGTGATTGCATATGTTCCAAACGTTGTTGTCAAAGATGTGCTTACATAGAATGATCCTGAAGGTCGACGTGGAAAATGTATCGCTGCTATGTTTTAGTATTACTTAGAGATAAAACCTACAAAATTGATCAAGGGACAAGGCTTGGAAAAACTTATGGAAGACTCTAATCTCCATGCTTTAGAAATAAATTTTATTGTTGCATTATCTAAATAGAAAGAGGCCGATCCATTACCTCAGGTATATGAAATTTGTATTTCATCGCCATGGTACGTTGATATTATTTATGTTTTGCAACACTTGAATCCTCCTCCCAACTTCCCTAGTAGTAAATCTAGATCTTTGATGTTGAGGGCTCTTAAATATTGCATCTTTAATAATTATTTTTATTGGAAAGATCTGGGTGGAGTGTTGTTGAATTGCTTGGTAGATGGAGAAGTTGAAAAGTGATGAGTGACTTTCATAAAGGTGACTGTGGTGATCATTTTTTTTGGAAGACTATGGAAAATAAGATTTTAAGGGTTGGCTTCTATTGGCTGATTTTATTTTTAGATGTGTATAAGACTGTCATGAGTTGTCATGAATGTCAATTTTCTCTAGGAAAAATAAACCTTTTGTCGTTTCCCTTAAAACCCATCGCAGTTCAATCACCTTTCTAGCAGTGGGGTCTTGATTTAATTGGAGATATCCATCTTCCTTCATCATCTTAGGATAAATGGACACTCACTGCCACTGATTACTTCACAAATTGGATTGAAGCCATTCTGACGAGGCAAGATACAGATACTCTCATCATTCAGCTTTTGGAAAGCATTATTTTGTCTCGTTTTGGTTGCCCACAGTAAATTATTACTAACAATGCAACTGCCTTTAATCCTAAGAAAATTATTGACTTTTGTGATAAATATCACATAATACTTGGTCATTCTACAACATACTATCCTCAAGGCAACGGGTTGGATGAATCATCAAACAAATCATTGGTGAACATAATTAAGAAGTTGTTGCAAGAGAACAAGAGAAATTGGCACAAGAAGCTCATAAATGCTCTATGGGCGGATAGAGTTACCATGAATAGATCAATTAATATGTCACCTTTTCAGCTTGTGTATGGTGTTGACATAGTGTTTCCCACTTCTTTAGCTATCTCAGTGATGAAAATTATGCAAGAGATAAATAGTTAATCAAATGATATCTAGCGAAGAATCGATCAAATTATTCATTTATAGAAGAAACAAGAAGAAGTCTTCAATCATACTTCAAAACTTCAGGAGAAAATCAAGAAAGTGTATGAAAATAATACCAAAGCTGATGATTTCAAAGTAGGATATGTTTCTCTTCGGTGGGATGCTCGGAATGAAGACAAAGGTAATCAAGTTAAGTTTGATAATCTATGGAAAGGTCCATACAAGATCACAACATTTAGAGGAAATAAGGCATTCTTGTTATAAGATCTTGATGGGAAATAAATTATAGGAGGACTAGTGAATGGTAGGTTCCTCAAACACTACCTTACCTAAGTTTCAAGAAAAAATTTCACTTTCATTTTAAATATCACTTTTATATGTTGTAAAGGATAAGAAGTTGCAAAAGTTTGAAGCCCGAGGAGAAGGTCGTGGGACTTCTATGATTAGTTGATGCTTTTCTTTCAAAAAATTTCAAAAAGTTCAGTCATTTTTTGAGTCATTTTTTTAGTTTGTCGAAGTTGTTTCAGTTTCTAGTTTTGAATCCATCTCCCAATGGATAAGGATACCTAATCTATAGTGTTCTTGACACCTCCTGAAGGAGATTCCATCCCCATCTAGAGCCAATTTTACTATCCAATATTCAGTGATCAATATGTATTCTTTCAAATTTGTCTAGTAGTGGTCATAGGTCAAAATTTTACATTTCCAAGTCATTTTTCAAATAAAATTTTGATTGCTAGATATGTGTAGCTATTTAAAAGCTACTCCCTTCAGTTTATTCATGTTTATTATCATTTCATGGGTCATGTCCTTCATTTTCATCTAGAGTCTCAAGTCAAGTCACCATGTTTTCACCTAGGTAAGTGTCTAAGTGTCTTTCATTTCACCACCATGAAAGTCTAAAATATGCCATAAAGAAGGAAAAAAGAAGGGTCATTCAATTCCATCATACAAAGGTATCTTTAAAGGGAGTTAGCTTAGGTAGGTGAATAAAAAAGAGACAACTTGTCTTCTTTCAAAATCTTGTTTCATTGTCAAATTATTCAAAAAGAAAAGTGTTCTTCAAAAAAGGTCATGTTTTCACTAAATGACAAAAAGGTGTTTTATTGATGTTATAAAAGGAAAAAGTGATCTCTTTCATTCATTTTATCTCCTTTTGCTCGAAAAAGTGTGTCTCTTACTTTCAGAATACATTACCATTTCCAAAGGTGGAAGAAAACTAGAAAAAATTGCAAATAAATCCAATCTGCTACGCTTATGGAGGCTCTACTACATTTCTAAAGGAGTAGTGCGATGTTTTTTGGGGTAGCACAACGCTTCAGGGTATTGGCACTATGATTCTAGGAAACACTACGTTTCTACAAAAGAGTGATACGTTTTTGGATTTTGGCCTCTAAATCAACTACCCAAGCTTCAAAACAGCTGTGCAAACTTCCTCTGACCTCCAAAACCAGTAAGTGGACACTTATAAAGCTTTCTTCAAGTCAATTCATGATTGTATAAATTTATTCTATCCTTAAGGTTTTGCTCTCCTATGCTCTAGTGTTTCTCCTTTATTAATTGTTTTAGGCCATTGGAGACCCTTATTCCTACCATAAAAACTTTCATTTATCCTTTACAAACCCTACCACAACACCCCCTATTACTCATAGTACCATTTACCTTTGTTTCCATCAAAACCCGAAGTCCACACTACACTTCCACAACAAAAATTGAAAATCTATATTTTTTCCTATTTTGACCCACTTCCCTATACCCATTTCAAGTAATTCCACCTGTATATTGAAGCTAACACATTACCCTACTGCCTCAAAATTTTGCGGAATTTTCCTCAACCTCCTTATACCTCATCACGGCCCCTAAACCTACCCTATCCATATCCCCTGTTTTCCCAAATTCACCATCCCTACCCACTCATTTCATATAGTAGGGTTTGATTGTGTGCACAACTACTATGGAGACTAAAAATAAAACCCACAAGGGAGGTCACAACTCTAGATTTGAGCCATCCACATTGCAAGAACTTAATGCCTCCCCATATTCTAAGAGATGTTTTGAAAACAATGGATGTCTGAGATTTTGTGAGAAGATTATGGAGGTAGGAATATTTTGTGACATCAATCAACCTGCATATATATATATTCAAAATACATTCAAGAGTTAGCCATATTTGTTCCAAGTATTGTCTATTTAATATCACACATTTCCTTGAGAAATCCCTTGCAGGTTGGAAATGCTAGGTTCCAACTAAAAGTGGTTTGAAACAATTACTCTAAATTGATTGTTGAAGAAGCCCATCAACCTCAATTTGGTGGTAATAGTGTGAACAGATACTATGGAGACTGAAAATAAATCTCACAAGGGAGGTCACCACTCTAGATTTGAGCCATCCACATTGCAAGAACTTAATGCCTCCCCATATTCTAAGAGATGTTTTAAAAACACTGGATGTCTAAGATTTTGTGAGAAGATTATGGAGGTAGGATGTCATGCCCCATTGACTACCCTTTTTGCCACAAAATTCAGCAGATACAAAGCCACCATTGTAGGCATTGAATTCACTCTATCAGTAGATACCATCACTTCAGAAACATGGATTCCAAATGAAGGAGAAGTCTGGTTCAAGGGCATGGAATTGGACCTTGAATACTACCCAATGTTCCTAAAACCACATTGCAGAGATGAACCTAAACATGTTTTAACTTTCAAACATCTACTTGATAAGTATGCCCCATTAATGAATCTTATCATGAATTATTTTACATGTGAGGGAATATTTTCAAGCATGTACCAATACCATGTCAGGTTGCTAATGCACTTTACAGATACCAAATATATCAGTTTTTCAAATTATCTATTCAGGAGTTTGGTCAAGATGGTGGAAAAAGTAAAAAGAAAAGGTATAATCCTCATCCTGGTCTATTTCACCATGGTTTGGTAAAGATGATTGTTATGCACCAGCTCTCAACAAAAAACATGACCTGGGAAGTTTTCATGGAGAAAGTAGCATCGACACCTACTACTAGTCCACCCATTGTTCATACCACAACATAAATACAACCAAAGGAGGTTGGCTCTTCTAGCAGGCAAGCTCAGATTTCCAAATCACCTAGAGTTGAGATCACTCAAGCCTATGAGAAGGGAAAGAGAATGTTTTTTTTCTCGCAAGACCATCAGAGGTGTATTGGCACCTAAAACTACACATGAGCAAAGACAAATAGTGGATCAGCCACCTAGACATGATGGTGAGTCACCATTGCAACACCATGATGAAAAAGCACCCTTAGAAGTTGAAATGGCAGAGTAGTTGAAGGATAAGTTAGTTGAGGAGATCATAAAAGAGAAATGAAGAAATATTAGAGTTGAGGGAGGTTTTCTCAATTGCAAATTCTCAGATCACATTCCTACAACAAAATAATTTTCAGCTAAAGGTGAAACTTCTCCTCTAAGACAAACCAAAGGTACATGTTAATACATATAAATGCAAGGGAAAAGAGATAGTATATGGTGATCACCTAGAGGATGCAGAAGTTGGAACAAAAAGAAGAAGACCAAGGATAAGAGGCCTCAAGAAGGAGCTTCAAAGAGAAATATAATTAGTAGCTCCTAAATCAGGTTGGAAAACTTTTGCTGAGCTAATTATTGATGAAATAAATCAAGACAAAGAGTGTTGGCTTGATAGGGTCAATGGACACCTTTATAAGCTTCTAAAGAAAGCTAAAAATAACAATAACCTAGAGAGACATATGGCCAATCACTATTGCGCCAGGAACAAAATTTCCCAAATCATGCTTAAAAAGTGAAGAAGAAGCTTAAAGAAGCTCAAATGAAGCTCAAGGAGAAGGAAAAATTTGAAATCCTTGTTGAGTCAGCCATAGTTGTTTATCCCATTATCCACAGATGTCATAGAATAAATTTTGGTCAATTTTGAGGACTTTTTGTATTTTTGGTGATTTTTACACAAATATGGAAATTTTGTCTCCATAGAAGCATCACACTGACACGCAACGCTTTCTCTCAAAGCTTCCAAATCAATATTTTCTTACATGGATGGATGCGTATTTGCTAGTACATTCCATATATAGATTTGGTTTTCCATGAAAACCTCTAGTTTTGAAGAAAAATGAAAAAAATTGCCTCATTTCTATGCTTCTGCCACTATTTTGGACTAGGCGTGATGCTTCTGGAGTGAGGTTGGGAAAAACCACTTTTGGAGGCCTTCCTTTGGGTTTTTTTGAAAAAATCAAAGTGTTCTGGAAACTAGACTCACTAGGATACTTAACACAACTTTCATATTTACATTTGGATGCTCCTAAGTGGGTCAAAATCAACCCTGAACTGGCACGTTTCTTCTGCAAAATTGGCACGACGTTTCCGCTACAGGCACGCCGTTTTTGCATAGGATTCCTCTCACACAACTGTCATGCCCAGAAAACTCCAAAAATTCGATGCTAGTTGTCCCATGAGGTGGCATTATATTTTTTTGAGTTTTTTTTGCCTCTATGATGAGGAAAAATGTAACTTAATGGAGGAGACACATACTCCTAGTATTTAGCAAAATTTTAGGGATAAGTTTCTAACTTCCCTAGATTCTAGGTAGTGACTCATATAATGTAATTATGATGCTTTTTGGATAGGATTTCGACCCTATGAGGTGTCATGAACTCTATTTTCTATAAGTGGTCCACCTCAAGTCTTTTTAGAGGTTGGATATTTTTTATTTGCAGTGGAGCTATTGTACAAGATTTTTTTAATTAAATCAAAGACAATGTTGCAGATGTAGTGTTGAGACTCTAGTGGTATGCCTTTGAGAATTTTTTTTCTCTGTAAACTTATCATGTTGAATCTTATTTTATCCATCTTTCACATATATGCTTCTCTATGTTAATTCTTATCATTTTATAGACAGAAATCATGCTTTCCATGCTATGTTTTTTGTAAGATTTACATGAACATGTCTCTTCTCTTCTGATGAATGAATTTAGTTCAATGCTCATTATGACTCCATATTATTTCACTCTATACACAACGAAAAATTAAGCATGATTCTAAGGTTACCTACCTAGCCTCACCCTTACCTCTGCAATCTAACCTTTGAAATCTGACCTAAACCCTAGACCTAGTTTCCTAACTATCATTCCTATCCAACAAAACTCCAAAAAAACAAAAACCCTAATCTACTGAGCATCATAACTAGCATAAAAAATTATATGTAGTCATCCTTTTGGTTGTTAAGTGACATTGAGAGAGACCTCGCTAGTCTTGGTAGGGCTAGCTACATGATCTAAATGTTGGTTTGTGGTTACCTTCCTTCAACTCGATTCACAACCTTGGGAAGAAGGGGGGAGTGATAACAGGGCCAACGAGGGGAAATCCGCTTTTCGGACCCCCCCCCCCCCTCGTCCGATAAAGTTAGGATGGGAAGGGGAGCCAAAAGGCATTGTGAACCATTTATTTGACTTGATGTGGATTGAACCGACAGATTATTAGTTCCTTTTAACGCTTCCCAACAAAAAAATTGTCGCTTATGCCCTTTATATAATAAGCATTGAGACTTTGGATAAAAATTATTAAGCGTTAAAAATTTAGGTTAAGATCATATATAATGTATTACAAACACAATCACCTTTTTTTAACCTTTTTCACTTCAATTTTCTCCTAATTGAACCTAATTTTGACTAACAAATGGTGCATTTAAATGTGCAAAACCTTGTTTGATTTGTCTTTGAAAGGGGAAAGCACCTAATATAATTGTACCTACTAATTTCTTTCATTGATCCAAATTAAGCAATTGAATCAATTTATTCATCTACCTAACTATTTTTAGCCAAGATTAAATAGTTTGGCTAAATTATTTCTCTAATCTAATTAAGAGAAATTCAAATTTGTTTGACCATGATTACACTGTATGATCGAAACAAAGACTTATGGTTGTGGCATTTTATACAAGCTGCGCACAAAATTGTATTTATCCTTTGAAACAAACTATTTATTTGGTAGTGGCATTTGAATTTGCATCACTTTCACATTTGTTTTTTTTTTCATGGGGTTATTTCATCATTATTTTTATTCTTCTTCTGTTTTTTCTTCTTCTTTTTTATTTTCTTTTGTTTTTTATTCTATTTTTCTTTTCAAATGACCTCTTTTCATTTTATTTATATATATATTTTTAAATCATTTGCAAAATGAAATATTATTTACAATTTCATATGACTGAGAGAAAATATTCAATCACCTTGTGCTCCTATGAATTATAGGACCCTAACATAATCAACATGGAATAGATTGAGAATTCATGTAGATAGATGAAGTCACCAAGTACAACTAACACGGGGATGATCGACACAAAATGGAAACAAGGACTATAGATGGTTATTTGAGGTTTAGAATTCCCTTGAACACATAGTGGAATGACACAAAAGTGACTTGGTAGAATTAATTAATGAGCACCATGTGATATCATGTAACAATGAAAGAGAAATTAAATCAGAAGGAGTAAAGGAATCATATTTATTTGTATGGATCTTAGGAAAGTTAAAACCCATATATAAGATAAAAATGTAAATAGGTTCCATTTTCAAGGGAAACATGATTAACACTGCCATTTTGAATATCTCCCCCACTCTTTATGTGTTAGTATCCCATTCATAGCTTGGTGAGGAAAAAAGTGAAGACAATTAAACTTGATAGTGTCTTATTTTTTCAATTTTAATGAGCCTGAAAAAGAGATAAAAGGATACTCAATAGGGTATCTTATTTGTGAGTTAACAAGGTTGAAGAAGAGGTAGCAGTATGCTCAATACAAGGTGTCTTTTTCATGAGCTTTTAATGAGCTCGAAGAAGAGGTAGTAGTATGAACGGTACCCTTCAATTTTTAATGAGTCTAAGAATAATACTAAGGAAGCTTCTCCTAGAGGCACAGATGGTATAGTGTAGCAACTTGCTCCAAGCTAAGAACCACCCTAAGAAAAGTGAAGCAAAGAGTTCGGCAAAGAAAACCCACGCTTAATAGTGGTCTCTATAAGAAGGTGTTAATGCCTCAAGAAATCCCTAGTCAACAATTAAGGATCATTACTCGATCAAGGCCCCAATTAGGCCTATAATTGTTTGATATACTAATGTGCACTCGTATGTGGGCTCAGTTTCCACTGAGGATATTTTTGGAGCAATGATTTTGTCGATCCAAGTTTTAATTTGAAGTTTATGCCTAATCTGCAATTATGATGGATTAATTTAATATGAAATTAAACTAATTTTCCTAAATTGGACTTAACTATATATGTAGCCATATTTTAAAGTAGATATGAGTTTCTTGTGAAAATAGATAATTATATGAAATTTTTATCAAAATATTTAGTTATTATTCCAGTCACAAGAATTGAATTATTCAAATAATGATTAAGTTGAATAATTTAATTTGTAGTGCTCATATCATGGAAGAAATATTTGCATCAAATTTAAAAAACATGGAAAGCTAATAGTTAACAACTTGGTTTTCTTAACAAAAATGCAAAGAAAAAATAGCAATAAATTATAGATATTCCACTAATAAAATTGAAGGAAAGAAAATATGATTATATTTCTAATTCAAGATGAAAGTATTATAGTACACTTGAAATGTTATAGATAGAAATACATCACTAATATGTTGGTATTCAATCCTAAATAAGACAAGACAATAGTGTACCCGGTCTCTTTTCTAGAATTTCCAACCTATACATCCTTTTGCCTAACAATACAAATACATTCTCAATTCCTAACAAAAAAAATAGCATAATTATTAATTTGGATTATATTAGTGGATTGGTGAAATTTTTTCCCAAATGGACTTCATTGTTGTGAATTCTAAGGATCTGCACATCCTACTTGACTAGATGATTTCTTAGCATGTAGATTTTCACAATTCATAACTTGTCAATGATGAAGATTTATGGATAACTGTGAGTTCTCATTGATATTTATGACATTTTGGTTGAACACTTCACCCATATTCAAGGACAAAAGCTTAATTTTATGATGCGAAGAGTGCTAGACCATGAAAAAATATAGGTAGAATTTGATTGTTAGAGATATGATATGATATAACCGTTAGGGATAGTGTAAAGGATTTGAATGTTCATGATGAGGATTGAGCGTTGATGATATAATAATTTATTTTATTTTATTATTAATTATTGAAAATATAAAATGAATTCAAGTAATAAAGTAATAAATTTGTTTTTAATTTGGTCAATTTGATATTATTGTTACACAGAGTTTAATTTTATTTAGAATAAAAAATGAGATGTATAGTTTAGTATTAAACAATATTATTAAATTTATTATTAAATAATATTAATATACTAGTGAGTTGGAGTAAATTATAGGGATAAAATTAAATTATTAAGATTAAATTGGTGTAACTTATAATAAATCATATTAAGATGATTTGATCAAATCGATATTAGTACTGGAAATTAGGATTGAATATTGATATTAGGGAAGAATTTGACTATACAAATAGTTAGTGATTAGATTCGAATTATTAAATCATATTCAATTAGAATAAATTAATAAAAAATTAGTATTAGAATAGAATTAATTTAGCACAAAAGGAATTAAATTATAGTATTAGATTAGGATTAGAAATAGAAAGAAAAAATAAATTACAATAAAAAAGAAAAAGGATTAAAAAGGGTCATTAATAAAATAAATATTAAAAGGATAGAGGGAGGGTTGGGGGTGGGAGGGGGGGCTTAAGAAGGGTCAGGATTGACTTTAGAGGACAAAAAATGGATAGTAGGCATCCAAGACTGTTTTAATTGAAACCCATTTTCCTGATTGAAGTTTTTAGGGCGATTTGCAATTTCAAATGCTTTCCTAATGATATGGTTCGAGTGGAATGGGAAAGAGGCCAAAATTTTGGATTTGTCAAAAAAATATTAAATTCTTGGTATTGTGGGAGTGTTCTACAATGGAAGATTGAGAAATTCAGTTATGGTATGTGTCAGCCATATTTTATTTTAGTAAGGTTTTGAAGTACTTCCTAGCTTGTCTTATGTAGGCCATTCCACAGGAGAAAGAGACCTCATAGATTCCAGGGCAAAGCATAGGGCCATTTTTGTCCTTGGTCGTTCTAAAGAGATAGTTGAGGGTTTTATGGGGCATGAAAAAGGTTTTTTTAACCACCCTCCTCCCACATTTACCCAAGATAACTGGTCCACTGGTGTAAACATGTGACAAAGAGTTACTATGATATGATTCAACACCCCAAGTAAATTTAAGGAAGTGGAATCGAAAAACCAAAACCAAACTGCCCTTCCTAAGGAGATACATGACACCCAGGGGTTAACCAACCACCCCAGGTGCCCAACTCCTGAGTTAACATGCTTTTTGACTAAGCTAGACCCACAATAACTCCCATGATAGACCCTCCAAGTGACTGTAACCCTCCAGTCACTCCCATAATAAGGGAATCCATGCGACGACAGTCTTTTTTAGGTAGTTTTGTGCTAGCGACCCTAAATTCTAAGCTACTTTTTCAGGGCTAGGTCTCAGGCCTCTACCCAAAACTTGATGAAATTCTTATAAATCATAAATAAAAAGAAGACAAGGCTTATAATGCAAAAATTGAACAAGGACCTAACTTGACTCATCGTAAACAAGAAAGGAATTTCATCAAACAAATCATGGACATGTAATATACAGGTCATATAAACACATATGAACATAGGAACTTCATAATTATCTAATATTCTTCAAGGTATAATTCCCTCTGATTACAACTAAAATATCATCTATTAGTTCATAAATTCATTATCCATTCATTTACTAATTAAAACATGATGAGAGCCATAACTACAATCTATCATAAATCCATGCTTATAACCAACATATAAACAACATAATGACAATGATAGAACAACCATTAAAATAAAATAATAACAAGCACATTTTCACATAATACACAATAGGAAAAGAGCTCTTATGAACATATGAAAAATGAAACCAATTCAGGAAATTCCACCTACTACCTGGTCATAGATTGGGTTGAACCAAATATCTATTTTGGCCAATCACCCTCATGCCATATTCCAAGCATGAATGTGGGATCTCATGGAATATGTTAGTACTCCTTAATTTCCCAAGGCTGAGAAAGGAAACCAAAGAGGTAACCTCAAAACAACTTTTGACTTGGTATCTAGCCCTACCAAATTAGATAGGGCTCTCTCAAAACCAACCTCACATCCAATGGAAGTGACTGAAGAATATTAGGGTTTTAGGCTAGTTATCAACTCAATAGAGTTTTTATTAGGGTGTGTTGGATAAATAAGTACCAGGTTGAGGAACTGGGCTAGGCATTCCAAAAGATCAGTTGCAGACATAGAATGAGGTAAGGTGGGTGTAATCAGTGACACAAATTGATCTGTCATTGTAGTGTGGTGAGGAGAAAATCATATAGAAGGAAATAAGTGAGCATAATGAATTCACTTTTTCAAAGGATGAAAACACTTATGTGACAATCTCAAACAAAACAGAGCATTTAGACAATGTATTATGTTTAAAAAATTAAGATATTAACACAAGAAGAAATTTAGATGGCTACTAGAGACATGAAATAATAAAATGCATAAGAAATACTGGAGAAAACAGTACCACTGACCACAACACATGAATCCCATAAAAAATAGATGCAATTGTATTATATTTCTCTTAAAAAATTCAAGTACAATAGTTCAAAATATATGAGCTTCGAGTATCCAAACTTTTCTTACACTTTTTTCTAAGTACATATAGAATACAAACAAGATTTCCCCTCTAAGGGGTCGAATCCCAATCCATAAAAACTGATTCATGCACCTATTTACTCATTTCCAAATCCTAGGGAAGTTAGAAACAACTTTCCCCTATTTTAGCTAATCTTTCCAATATAAATAATTATTAATAATGCAATACTTAAGAGCCTTCAATTTCAGAAATCTACCTTTACTCTTGGAAAAACATGGTGGAGGATTTAAATTTTGCATCACATGAACTATATCTGAATACCATGGTGATGAAATAAAAATTTGAGATACTCGGGGGAATGAATCAGCCACTTGCTCCTCGAAAAGTGTAGCCATGAAGTTTATTTCTAAGGCATGTAAGTTAGATTCCTCCATGAGCTTAGATAAGCCCTGTCCCTTGACCAATTTTGTAACTTTTATTTCTAAATCATATTCTAGCATAGAAGCTATCCACTTACCACGCATACCTTCAATATCATTATGTGTTAACACATTCTTGACACCAACATTTGAAACATAGGCAAGAACATGGGAATGAAGGACATAAACTAGTAAGTATTTCAAAGCTTTAAATAGTGCCAATGCTTGATTCTCAATGATATTATATTTCATAGTCCCATCCCTTATTGATCAGAATTTGGATTAGGGCCTAAAATTAGATAAAAATTCAAAGTGATCAAAATTGTTTCAAATCTGAACGATCGGATAGAGTTCGTCGACAGGATTCTAGAGCAAATCGTTTCATCAAAATCCGAGTTTGTATGACTGAGTTATTGTTTGCTATTCATTTTTTCAAATAAGCAATAAATGGACAAAACATGTACAACAGATGACTTGGCAGTCCAGTCAGCACCTCAATAATATTCTCCATATTTCAACCAGTGGCCTTGTGACAAGTGTCGTCTCTAGATTCTCCAGACGGTTTTGTGAAGGGAAAATTTCCCAATGACCTCCAATATTCTTCCTAAGTTTGAATTGAGGCTTCGAAGAGCATACCTCAAGGGAAAAATCCTACAAGCCTCACAAGGGAAGAAGGTAAAAATAATGGTGTTTCACCACCATATTCACCACAAAATTCTTTTTTTTCTACAGATTTGATGCAATTTGCTAATGTAGAAAGTCCTTCCAAGATTGAAGATGGACACATTTGTGTTTTTTGAAGAAGACACAAGAGCTCATGAGGACACCTTGAGAATCTGAAAGGAGTATGAATCCATATTTTTGTCTCAATCAAAAGATGAGAAAAATGGTGAGCATGCATATGATTCTTACTTGTATGCACATATTGATGAAAATTATTTTGAAGCCTTTGAAAGATACAACAAAGGTATTGGGTCCAAGATATTGGAAAAGATGGGATACCAAGAAGGCTTGGGTCTTGGTGCAAATCAGCAAGGCATCAATAACCCAATAGAGGCGAAAGAAATGCCTAAGTATGAAGGCTTGGGGTATGTTGCACCAGAAGAATGATCTTCTGATGACAATGATGATTGGGTATCATGTACCTACTGTCGCAAAAGAGGACATGAAGCAGCAAGGTGTTGGATTTTTCATTCGAATCTTGTACTTGTTTGGCTCTCTAGATAGGCACCATTGAAATGGTTTGTTTCTTTACTTGTATGATGCAAGATTGCATGTGAATGTTTTTCAGTTGAAGACATTTCTATTTGTTGAAAAATTTCTCCAATATGGTGTAAAATATGGGAATGTCACTCATTTATGTTGTAGAAATTTATCATTAAGTTCAGCTCTTATGATCACACTACTACATTTGGCAGAAATTCCAACACTTTTGACCAAATGTCAGAAATTTCCCCAAAATTTTTCAACTTTTTCAAATCCCGCCCAAAACCATCGCTATACCGACATTTAGAGACAAGTGTCGCAATATTGACACTTAGAAAAAGTGTTGCAATTGCGACGTTTGGAGGAATCCGTCGGAAGTGCGACAATTTCGGCAATAGCATCGGAATTGCGATGACATAGAGGAAAGTGTCGCTATTGCGATGTTTGAGGAAATCATCGCTATTACGACAGTTCAGGCAAAGGTGTCACTATTGAAACAGTTTTGGTAGAATCAAAGAATCGAAGTAGGAGACCATTTGAATCGAAGATCTGGCCAGACCAGAAGCTGTAAGTAATTTCAAGTATATGTCATAGAAGAATTGTTTCAGTACTTCTTGTGCATTTTTTTGATTTAGTTATGTGTAAGAATGCCTCGAGTCTCCGTGAACTGAGTATGAGGGAGACTCTGTGATTGTTTTGAGGTTTGTCTGTATATTCAGTGATAAGATCATATGAGGAATGTGTGAATAGTTATGTGATAAGAGTTAATAGGGAACCTGTGTATGTATATAAGAAATGGTTGATTGAATAGTGGGGTCGAATCATAAATTTGGGAGTAAACCATATGTTCCAGGTGTATGTGTAGGAATTGAATAATTGAGGTGAGTCTCATTGAAATTTAGGCCTCTGTGTAAGGCAATGACAGTGAATTGAACTTAGGGGTTCGTTGCCTGAATAAGGACTTGGTTCCTTTCGAATTCCCCTGGATTATATAGATCCTCTGTTAATTTGAATGCGTGGTGCACACAAATCAGCATCTGTGTCGGGATTGGTATACCCGATTCACAAAATCGACATAAATGCTTCCAAGCCACAATGCAGTAATTAGTGGAGAATATGATTCTGTGTGAAGGGTTGATAAAACCTGTACAGAATGTTGAAGGCAGAACATAATAAGGCATTGAATGGAATAGGCAGAACCTTGACGAAGAAGGAGGTGGAATCATGAGCACGATTAGCAAAGGTGGTTTTGAGGAACAAAACCATGGTATTCGTGTTGTTGAAAGGCGGTTAGTTGTTTTAAAAAAAAATGCGATACGCTCCTGAGACAAACACGTGTCCCTGAGCGGATTTGTAAAACCACAATTTTCGCATTTGTTTTGAGCGTTAACGCTCGACACCAAAGATTTTGCGAAATTTCATTATCGCCATCGGATAGAGGTTTGGGGCGCGACATAACATGGATCGTTGGATTCATTCGACGGCTAACTAAGGTATGGCCCAACAGTTTTCGCCATTTAAATGTTTATTTGATAAGTTTGATGTGTGGGGCCGTGAGTGCAATGTGTATTAAAATATCACGCCGGTTTAATGTTATGAGTTGAATTTTAGCGTTTATAAAAAGGGGCTAAACCATAGTCAAAGTGGTTAAGGTGAAGACACCATAGTCAGGGTGCATTATTTAAAATAATTAAGGACCAAAATTAAAAGAGGCTCTGAATATAAGAGCTTTCGAAGTGAGATATGATAGAAGCACTTCATTAAAAGGACTAAGGGTACATATATGGTATTTGATGCGAATAACAAGTTTTGGTGGAGAATCAAGGTAAAGAACGAAACCTTTGATAAAGAACTCTTGCCTAAGGATGAGTTGAGTTTAATGTAATAAGCCGAGGGTGGATTGCATGGTTTCAATAAAGGAGAATATTATATACATGAAGGGGTTTTATAACCTTTGAAGAAAAGGTAAGAGAGAGTTGGAATTTGACCATTGGTGAAAAAAGAAAAGCTCCGCTTGTATATTTAGGTGTATGGCCTTATAACTTATGGTTAGTGAAGTTGAAAGAAGTGTCTGCAAGCTAAATGTGGGCATTGATTTGAATGATAAAGAGAAGATGCATTGCTATATGCACATAGGTAGAGGGAGAGTATTAATTTAATATCTCAAATCTCCAATTTGAGATATTAAAACATTCAGACAGAGTTTATTTAATTTTCCAGTTCAAGTAATCAGAATAGTGTGAGTTTGCCCAAATTGTGAATTGCTTGGGCATGAAAAAATTGAAGGCATTTTACACACAGATTGAGATTGAAATTTTGAGTAAACAGGGACTGTGGGTTTTACCCCGTTATCATTGTTCCTCTGGGCGGCTGGGTGCACCGTGTCGTACCTTGTGACGACTGTGTAATCTTAACCCCTAACCCCTTAAACACTAATTTCCAACCCCTAACCCATTTAACCCCCTAAACCTCTAGTAAACCCCTAACCCATTTAACCCCTAAACCATAAACCTCTAAACCCTTAACCCCTAACCCATAAACCCTTAACCCCTAACCCACTTAACCCCCTAAACCCTAAACCTATAAACCCTTAACCCCTAACCCCTTAAACCCTAAACCATTAAAACCTTAACCCTAACCCCTTAAACCCTAAACCTATAAACCCTTAACCACTAAAACCTAACCCCATTAACTCCTAACTTCTAACCCCTAAAATCCTTAACTACTAAATCCCCTAACCCCCTAAACCATAAACCTATAACCCCTTAACCCCTAACCCATTTAACCCCCTAAACCCTAAACCTATAACCCATTAACCCCTAACCCATTTAACCCCCTAAACCCTAAACCTATAACCCCTTAACCCCTAACCCATTTAACCCCATAAACCCCAAACCTCTAAATCCCTAACCCCTAACCCCCAATCCCCGACTAAGCCCTCCAAATTCGAATTAGCTTTGAAGAAGTAATTGTTTTCTTACTTCTGTCTAATTCACTATATAATCAGATCATTAATGTGAGAAGGTTTCTGGTTGTAAGCATGGTTGTGGTATGTTGATGTTCAAATGAAAACTACAACTTGTAGCCCTTGATCTGCTAGGGGTCGGTTACCTTGATATTAACGGTGGTGTATTCATACTCCTTTTGAATAACCAATAAAGGGTCAAGGAAATTGACCAATATGTTGTCAAGTTTTATCTTATCCATCTCTGGGGCAAGCTTCTTTTCAGCTAACTCCACTACTTTTGATCTCAATTTTTCCAATTACTTCCTTCTCTCATATGATACCTAAGCCTTTTCCTTTCTCTTCCCTTCTAATTCTATAATAGTGTCATAGTGATGCCAACCAACTTCTTTGGAAAGCCTTCCTAGCACACAATACTAGGTTATGAGGGTATCATGTGTTTGTGGGTAATGCCATTATTACCATGTGTTTATAGACTAATTAGTAAATTTTAGTAAAAAATTGCAAAATTTCTGATGATGATAATTGATGGTAACTCATGTGATTAGGACCAACTTGGAATAATGAGATGAACAAAAAAAAAGTGCTAGCTAAATACTTCAGGTGGTTGAGTGGAAGTGTCACAACAAGTGTAAGAAATCAATAAGAAGAGGTCGCTTATTTTAGAACATATGGAAGATGTTGGAATATTCATAACTTGGTACTCTAAGGGTATCCATTGAATGAACAACTCTATGGAAAATGGTTGTGGAATCATAGAATTATCTCCATACACGAACATTCTGAAAATTACTATAAGGTCTATTTAAGGATGATTCATATAACGAAGAAAATGTTGGCAATCAACTAATGAAGTTGAATAATTATGGTAATAATGAAAGTAATTTTGAAGAAACCTATAAAGTATGATGAAAATAATTATTCTACCTAAAAATATTATATTTATTAATATTTTTTATTACTTATAAATAATAATTACAATGAATATTATAAGTAATGATTTTTACATCCAAAAATATTGATAAATTGTTTTTAAATAAAATCAAATAAGTTTATTTTGTAAAATATTACAACAGTTTACAATAAATATATAAAATAATTTAAATAAAATAAATTATTCACTAATGTTTGAGTGGGAAATTTTCATATGATTTCATGTCATAGTTTCAATTTTTTCCTGCTCAGCTTGTTCAACCTATTCAAATTTTCTTAATCGACCTATTCCATTTTTTTTTTCCCGCTCAGCTTGTTCGACCTTTATGCCTTCTTTCCCATTATGCCCTATGATTCCATTCTGCCCTATTCAATTTTTTTTTCCCACTCAGCTAGCTTCTTTGCTTTTTTATTTTCTTCATTGAATTCAAAGCTCCAGTGGGGGTCACGGGCTTCGAACCTGGGGCCAAACAACGTTTCCGTGACAGCATGGGAGTCGGCTATTATTTTATTGGTGGGGATTTCTTTGACCTTTTTTTGCATCAAAATTAAAGCAGCAGTGGGGCAACAAGCTTCGAACTTGGGCATCCTGTATTTTTATGTCTGCAAATACAGAAATGCAAGTGACATTTACAGTTGTTTAGATAAGAAGATGTATGTTCGACCTTTTTCTCATGAACTCTGAGCATGGAAAACAGCCTCTGTTCGGAACTCTTAGAATCAAATCGAAGAGAAGTCGATGTTCAAACAACCTCTGTTCGGATAGATTTGGTAGATCGGTCTATCAAACCTTGTGATGGATTGTCGTTATCCATTAATTAAAGTGCTTGGAAGGCTTGTTAGAAGAAAATTACAGGTTACTCGTAAGTGAATATATGAATTTCTCAGTATATTGTTTATTTTTTCATTAAAAAAAATAGGGTATAGCACATGGGGTTTCCAAATTTAAATAACAAAAGCCAATAAAAACACTTTACCACGACAAAGATCTTGGTAGAAATATTGCCGAGGAAAAATTAATGTTCCCTAGTCGTTTGCAGCAGATGAGGAACATCACGGATTGAAGTTTTCTTGGAGCTATCTCCTCATGTAAGTGTTTCAATCATTTCAAACTTTGTCTTCTATTTAAAATGAATATTTCAAATTTGTTTATTCCAAGCATGATACATCTGTCTGGCGTACATTTTCCTCATTGAATTAATAGATAATGAAGAGTGATAGATCTGCACACTTTCTCATGTTTGTTTTACTGGTAGAATGATAGATCTGTACACTTCTCAAGTTTGTTTACCCACAGTCCCACTCTCTTGTGCTGTAAATTTCATCCACCTTGGTCCTACTCAATTTTTTTTTCTTTCAATTTCATTCATCAAATTTATTAAATTTGATTAATGAAATTCCTTTTACAACCGCATATAGATCAATACCAAAGACAGTCTGTACATAACCCCCAGAAAATAAGACCTTTGATAATTTAAATAAAGCACCCAAGTGCACTGAGACTATATCTCTCTTTATTACAAACGTTGGTCTTTTTACAAAGCGCTTTTAATTATAATTGCAACCTTCCTTTATACATTGTATAAAAAGATAAATAATCCAACTTCAACCCTTTTTAAATAACACTCTAAGGTTAACCAAGATATAGTGAAATACATCAACTTTCTGCCTCAAACCACAGGTCCACGCCTTTTATTTGATTTGTTCAAAATCTCGACCATAGACTTATAATACTAACCTCAATACATTAAAGGTCATTAATTTCAGACCTTAGCACTTAACGTTATATAATGGTTCAACCCTTTTTCACAAACTCCCACCTCAACTTATAATAAAACCTTAATACAATGCACCAATCTTCAGGCTTGTATTATTAACCCAATTTCGTTATCAACACAACAATTTTAATATATATTTTGCCCACGAGCCCCACACCTCAACAGGTAAATGAACGAATTTCAACATAAAACAACCGGCCATACCTTAACTTATCTCCCGTGCAACTTATTGCACGACCATTGTTTGATCTACCAGCCTCCTGATCAAACGAACCAAGTTGATATCGCGTTTTCCCCCGAGTTGAAGATTATCGTTCCAAAAAAACGCGTTGAGGGCAATAATTTCCCTGTGACGTGGCACAAATGTGTTGGATCGGATTTTTTTGAAGTGGTTTCATCCTCGGCCAAAAGCAACGTGACAAAGGTGGTATCAGTTTCACAAACCCACTCCCGGTATTTGCACAGTACTTAACTCAGTTTCTCACTACAGTTTAACATCTTTCTTGTCCTATTTCTATGTGTTAACTCTGGGGTTAATTCCTAATATAGTCGCTCCACTGATAACAAATAGTGTTATTTCCCCAAATGGACAGAGATAACGCTCTCGACAGAGTTTCGCAATTCTCTGGCAACCAGAGTGTGACAATGGTTCATTCCTATAACAAGGTCCTCTTCAATCTCTCTTGGATTCAATACATTCAATTCATTCAATTCATTCAATTCAGGTGTCTATAGCATAAATTCAAAACCACACTCTGTTCATGCAATGAACTTCTCTTTTCCTTATACAGAGAGTCCTTATAAAGGTTCTGCCCCTTGTTCATTTGTCCATCGACAACCCAACCGCATAGGACTTCAATTCATAGGGTTGCATTCATTCAATAAACACCAGATCACCTATATGAATTCCGACCTCTTCCATGACATACAGGGCACAATTAAACCCTAATTACAGAGGGTTCCTGCTTATAAATTTGGAACAACTAACTCATCCTATCACAATTAGTTCAAGCGGTTAATACCTGCAAATTTCAACCAGTTAATGACACAGAGTTCCGCATTTACCACAGAAACTCAGAGCGCACTTGGAAAAGTAGTCATCCATCCATTTTTTCAAGTAGCCATGCAGGAGGAGTGCTAAAGACTAATAGCACAACTCTGGGATCTCTTTTTCTTCTGGTTAGTGAGAAATTACTTTTCTTTTCCAACGTTGTTGGGAGAAAGGTCTTCAATATGAATATAAAACCCTATATTCTAGATTTTAAGCTTGCATTTGATCTTTTTTGTATTCATGTTGGAGGAAGAGCAGTGATCTATGAGTTTTAGAAGAACTTTCATCTCAAGCCAATACATGTATAGGCTTCGAGGATGACTCTACATCTCTTTGGAAACACGTCTTGAAGCTCAATTTGTTATGTATGTATGCAAAAAGGAAATTAGATTTGGTAGATTTCATTTGGAAGTGGATTCAAGTGCAAATTTTTTTTTGGAAAGCACTTCGAACAGTGAAATCACCAACTGATAGTCCTTGGGCTGATTGCATTGATTGATTATACAATGAGAAACCAACGAAATGAGTTGAAACTCTAATACATCCATTTCAACCTCATATCTACATGTATCTCCTAGATATGTATGCACTTTCGAGTTCTGCAATCTTGGTATTTTTTATTGGTCCCCATTTCAAGGTATCTCACATGGTTTAGCTTTGAAATCCCTTTGATCCACTTCTTCTCCATCCATAATTTATATAAAAGACCCTATAGGCATCTCCACAGCCTCATTCAAGAGGGCATAAACCTTCATGTTTAATTCTTTGAGCACATGTGTGAAGGAGGTCCATTGAAAGGACTAAAGAGGTTCTCTAATATCCTAAAGCAAGGGTTGAAGGAAGACATTCTCAACATCCACCTTATTGTTTTAACAGAGTCGACTACGAACTTAGAATCTCCCATAACTTGCAATTTCTTAAAATATTTTTGTGATACAACAATAACAAAGTACACATAGCTTCAGTCTGATATGGATTTCCCGGATGCGGGTGAAAACATATGAAAAGGGGATGATGGGACGTGGGTACAGCAAGTGGGGAAGCCACTTGGCCACCCACGATCCCGCCATTAGTTTAAGCTGGCTCGCTCACCATGTTGGCATTCAAGTCGAGATCATTCCAGGCGCAATAAACCACACACCATTAATGCCCAACCAAGGTCGATATCTCTACTATATGCTTTCTCAATCCTCCAATATGAATGCTCTGCACATCACAGCTGCGAAATTTAATGAGGTCTGAAGGCAGGAGAGCCTCGAGACAGAGACACTCAGAGTTTAAAGATGGACACTGGAAATTGAGGATCAGACATTCCTCCACCACCGTTGCAGAGAATTTGTTCGGTCTTGGCAGTGCAACCCTGTGTTCGCACTGCCATTGGCAAACAAAACCATCTCAGCTACTGTATTTATCTTGGGGATGGGCTCCACCTCTCCCGCACAGGCCACTGCAATAGAGCTGTTTTCAATTTGGATTTTCTCCTCTCCCTGTCTAACTCTGTCACTCCGCCTCCCTTGTCACCTTTGTCTTTGCCCTCCACCATGCCGCGCCTGAGACATCGCATGAGATGTCGAAGGGGAAGCTCCAGGGGCCGAGTCCATCGCACACCTTCCACCTCCACTTCGGATTCCTCCTCGCCTTCCTCGGAGTATTTTTCTAGTAGATATGCAGACACTCGTAGTGGGCGAGGGAAATTCCACCATGTCAACCCTGCTCTGCACCCCCCTGTCAATATGTCATCCAACACTCCTCAAATAGCCCAATTTTTCTTTAATTGTTCTTTGAACAGGCCCCGTATCATTGCCTCGATTTCGGTTGTCTTCACAGAAGAACCCCAGTAAGCTGTGCCCAGGGAGCTTCAGACAGGTGCTTCTTCAGTTCTTGCTCAGGAATTGGACAAGCCGCAGCAGTAGGAGCCCAAGGATAAAGGCAAAGCACTTGCAAGAGAGGAGAAGGTCAATGTTAAGTGCTCCAAGCAAAGTGACGACCTAGGTGAGGACAAGCAACAGGACGAAGATAGTATGGAGGCTTACAGGTGTTTTATCCTGGAGGAAACCTCTCCTCAGCATGATGCTTAGTATTTACTGCAGTGTTTGTTTTTTTTTTCAGGATTCCCATGTGGATGGAATTTTTTTTGTCTTTCCTGTTTTAAATTTCAGTAGTCTCAGTTTCTCAGTTATCTACTTGGAACTTTACAGTGGACCGCATTATTGTTGCCCCTACGTAGGCAGTATGGTTGATTTTTGTCTGGACTGGACTGGTTTCCCTTCATGGGCAGTCTGTTTTGTGCGTTTTTTGCTGAATATGCCTCTCTCATAGGCAAAGATAGGGCTGAGACCCAGATGTAACATATTTTTCTTTTCTTAATAGATTAAACTAGTTTAGAAAAAAAAAACAAAGTACACATAGCAATAAATTATCCCCTGTTGTTTGATCCCCTCCCAAGGGAATTTCTTGCATGAAATAAGTGATACTGAGATAAATCCAATAGCACATTGACTTTGTGTTTTGACATATGAACTTTATTTCTCATCGAATTCTAAACCAAAGATCCGAGGATGAATTCTCGATTCTACATCAACAACTGGAGGAATTGCAATTCTCCTTCGGTCAAATTCAATACGGTCCTTCCTCATCCAAAAGCTCTGTCAATTTTAATAGGTTTTTTGTCCCTGACCTTCACACACAGGCTCCTGTTAAGGAGATGGGTATAGCCCATGGTGATCCTACCCATCAGTTTACAAAGTAGTATGTTTGTTAAAGCTTGTAAAATTTTAAGAGTATTTTGGAAAGTGTTTACTTCTATGTATGTTAGTTTTGACTTGGTAGATTTTGGTGTTTCATCTAAGTTTGAAGTTTCGAAGGGATTTTTCAGGTAATGGATTTCAATTTACCCACATGTCAAGCTCAGGAATTTCACATCAATAACTGCTGGACTAGATGCACCAAATGCGACAGGAGATCCAAGTTTTTCAATTAAAACATAATCAGCTGGTCTTTAGTATCACAAAAACCATGGGGGTTCTTATTTACCACCAAAGTCTAATCCAAAAATCTAAGGATGAACTCTCCAATTGGCATCAACAATTGGAGGAATTGCAATTCTCTTTTGGTCAAATTCAATACAGTCCTTCCTCACCCATCAACTCTGTCAGTTTTATCAAGTTTGTTGTCCCTGGACTTATTGAACAGACCCCTATTAAGGATATGGGTATAGTCCATGGTGATCCTACCCATCAGTCTACAAAGCAGTATGTTTGTTAAAGCTTGTAAAATTTTGGGAGTATTTTGGAAAGTGTTTGCTTCTAGGTAAATTAGTTTTGACTAAGTAATAGGCTGGCATTTTGGGGACATTGGCAGCGTGGAAAATCTCTTTTTTTTTAGTCTACCAGCTAGTTTTTGCAACCTCTTGATGTATATTGATGTAACAGCTGTGCTCCAAATGCAGATTTTCACTTAATATAAAAATTCTCATTACGATTCCTCCTTACATTTATTCACAAAATTCACATATGGATCTTTCGGTAACAAACAATTTAATAACTGTATAAATGTGAACAAGTGTGGAAGATTATATGTTTGTTTTTGAAGTTTAGTATAATATATTTTTACTGTTGAGCTATTTATAATACTTCATGTTTTGTGTTTGGACAATGCAGGCATTTGATGCTTTTTTATCATCTTTAGATATTTGGGATGTTAGGGAGGCCCATTTACATGCTGAAATTGGGCCAAATTTACAAAGTAGTATGTTTGTTAAAGCTTGTAAAATTTTGAGAGTATTTTGGAAAGTATTTACTTCTATGTATGTTAGTTTTTACTTGGTAGATTTCGGTGTTTCATCTAAGTTTGAAGTCTCAAAGGTATTTTTCAAGTAATGGATTTCAATTTGCCCACATGTCAAGCTCAGGAATTTCTCATCAATAGCTGTTGGACTAGATGCACCAAATGCGAGAGGAGACCGAAGTTTTTCAATTAAAACATAATCAAGTTTGTTGTCCCTGGACTTAATGAACAAGCCCCTATTAAGGATATGGGTATAGCCCATGGTGATCTTACCCATCAGTCTACAAAGCAGTATGTTTGTTAAAGCTTGTAAAATTTTGGGAGTATTTTGAAAAGTGTTTGCTTCTAGGTAAATTAGTTTTGACTGAGTAATAGGCTGGCATTTTGGGGACATTGGCAGCTTGTAAAATCTCTTTTGTTTTAGTCTGCCAGCTAGTCTTTGCAACCTCTTGATGTATATTGATGTAACAGTTGCGCTCCAAATGCAGATTTTCACTTAATATAAAAATTATCATTATGATTTAAAAAGTAAAAATGCAATGTGAGTATTAATTCAACTCATGTTCATTTTTTTTGTATTAATCTTGCATCTAACAAACTACATTGTTGCTTGAACCAATATAATATCACCTTTATGGCTTTCTTTTAAAGTAGCACCCCTATCTCCCCAAGGATAATTTTTTGCATCAATTTTCAGCATGCTAAGGCCATACAAAATCATGCATTAGCCCTTTTGATCCATGCCTTTTCCAAAAACAATGGAACCACCACCTACAAAATGGTTCTTGGGCATTTGAATAAGAGATTTTTATAAGGTGTGCTTAGTGCTATTGCAGGTTGTCTGGAAAGGACTAATTGAGACAAAAGCAATGTTCGTATTGCCTTGGTTTTGCACAGAGTTCACATCCTTATCTTCTCCAAAGTGTTTATGTTCAAATTACTTATTTTCTGGATTATATTATGTTCAACTACAAACTACTTTCTGCTAAGATTTACTTTTTTTTTTCATATTCAGATTCAAATTTTATGAGTATCAGTTGGCGCTGGGGGACAGTTGCTGCAACACTGACTAAGAGTATCAAATTCAAATGTTATGCCCAGAAAAGACCAAAATGTCTCAATGCCATTCCAAAAATCCATTTAAATCCTTTACCCTTGCTACCTCTCCTAGTGGGCCTATTATTTAGAGAACCCAGGGACCACCCATGAGGTTGGGGGTCCCAAATGATTGCCTTGAGATCCACAATGACTGCACATGTTCCTATATATTGTGTTGCTACAACATGCACTCTTGAGCTTTAAGCTTTGCAGCTTGTGATTCAGGGAGATCCTTGTCTAATTATATCTTGTGAATGAGAGATAAGAGCTTCTTTGCTCAAATGGCCTGAAGCCAGTCTTAAGAGCTTCTTCTTTGCTCAAGGGGCTTGAAGCCGGTCTTATGAAGATCTATATTGAAGGGAGAGGGTGCAGTCATACCTGTACGAAGCCCTCTCAAAGGCCAACACATGGAAGGTTCAGAGTATCTCAGAGGAACGAGACTCCAGAGAGGGGGAAGATGCAGGAAGTCCTTTCACTTTAAATCTTGCAATTTGTTTGCTGACATTCACATAAATTCTTCAGAAGTTTACGTACTCTTGTTTTTTATAGCAAGTATGCATTGTTAAGTTTGTAAAGCATCAAATTCCCACAACTGCCAAGAAAGTATTCTTATCCAAGGATTAATAACATCAGGATCACTTTGATTATTTACGGTTATCCAATGTTTCTTGCCTCTTTATAGTAATGAATCATGATTATATCCACTTTATTATGAAATTCTCCTTTGGCATGTTTTTCTTCCTCCTTACATTTATTCACAGGATTCATAGATGGATCTTTCAGTAACAAACAATTTAATAACTGTATAAATGTGAACAAGTGTGGAAGATTATATGTTTATTTTTGAAGTTTAGTATAATATATTTTTACTGTTTGGACAATGCAAGCATTTGATGCTTTGTTATCATATTTAGATATTCGGGGTGTTAGGGAGGCTCATTTACATGCTGTCTTGCAAAAACTGGAGAACCCATTCTATAGCCAACCATAGTAACATCAAGCATAGAGCTTCCAACCATGTCAAAATGGGAGCTAATTTATTGATACAAATTTGGGAATGAATCCCACTGAAAATTGAAACCACCAGTGGCAAATAAATGATGATCCTCATGCTTCAACGAATGTCAAGTGTATGATAGAAATCTCCAATCCAAATCGATGTCAACTAGTTGTAGGTGTCCATGAATCTTTGAGTTTGTTTCTTTGCTACCTAGTGTATTACCCTCTCACCATGTGCATATTTCCTGTAGATGCCAAGTTTGGTTCAAATGGGGTGAAGGGAGGAAAGCTCCCTCCAAATCTGCGCTAGATTGTTGTGATAAATCCCCTCAAAAACACGTGTACATGCCTTCGTGTATATCTGCTGGCTGGGCACATGTAGCTATTGTGGAAGAGTCGAACTTTAGAGTGGAAAGCTGGGAATTATTTCCCACAAAATTTGAAAATGCAATCCCTGACCTGCCAACCAAATCCGTGGCAAGAGATCGAGCTTGCTATGCGTGAATCTCTTCATTTTTTTTTTACATATTTTTAACTATTCGTCAGTATTGCGAAAGTTCATAAGCATCGGAAAAGCGACATTATGTTTTTTAATATTTTGACATTTTCGTCGGAAGACCAATGCCTCTATCATCGAAAGAGAGACGTTATTTTTTTTAATATTTTTACTTTTTTCGTCGGAAGACTGACACCTCGATCGTCGGAAGAGCGACGTTTTTTCTTAAATATTTTCAACTTTTTCATTGGTAAAGCGACGTTACATAAGTGTCGGACAAACAACGTTCTAAACGTCGGATGATAATTCATCGAAATTATGACGGTTTGTAAAACGTCGAAATTAAACGTTGGAAGCCATAACATCGGAATTGTGACGTTTTTTGAAAACATGAAAAGTGTCGGAAGACCGACAGTTGGTGATCGTCGGAAGACCGACAGTTTTGGTTCGTTGGAAGATCGACGCTTATAAAATTTCGGAAGAGTGACACTGTGCAAAACATTAGAAAAAGTGTCGGTATTGTGACACTTTGGAAAAGTGTCGGAATTGCGACGTAATGGCTAACCACGTTTTGTTCGGCCTCAAACTGTCGCTCTTACGACGACTATGTGTCAGAATAGCGACGAAGTGGCTGTCGGAAATTGGGCCAAATTTTCTAGTGTCACCCATATGTTTTGGGTTTATGTACTTATTTGTACTTGAAAGGGAGAGTTGAAAGTGTACATATGCATGAGATTTTGTATGTTTAAATATAGAACTTGTGATAGGTTCATTATAAAATAGATACATGCATGAGTGTTGTAAATATGTATCATATGTTTATCGACTTGTGTCAATCGTGTCACACAAATTTCATATCGATTTATATTGATTGTGTTATACATTTAATGTCGACTTGTGTTATTGATGTCGCATGTTGTTTGTCGACTATGTTTATCGATTATGCTGATTGACTTATGTTTTAGTCGATGGTGTTTGTCGATTGTGAGTCGATATTGGATACACCAATGTGCAAGAATATTTCCATGTACTTGATGTTACAAGAGGTGACAGTCATTTCTTTGAAGGAGCAACAAAAAGAGGCGGTCGCCATTTCAATTCTTGCATAATTTTTTCTTTTCAAGATTGATTGTGTGTTCTTGTGACAAGATGCCGCAAGAAGTTTGAGGTCCTTTCAGTGAGAAGTGGACGAGATTCAAAGTGTTTTTCAGCCATTGCAGAACAAGCTGGTCTGTTGTGTTGAAGCCAATAGTTCACTCATATTGCAAGCTTAATTTGGGTAAGAGGATTTCCAAGAAGAAGCTTGTATGCATTTGTTGCAAGAGGGACTTGATTCTCAATGGGAAGGCTAACATTTTTCCAAGCACATAGAGATTGATTTGGTACAGCAGGGTATGTATCAGTCAAGAGCAGTCAACAATGTTGAAGTGGGTCAGGAACAACCAGAGAGCAGTGGTTGAGAGACATAGCCAGTTGTGATGCAAGCCATGTCAATGTGATTGTCAAAGAAGACTTGTCAAGTAAAATCAGTTGATATAACTTGAAAGCAGAAGAGTGCAGAAGCTCAAGTAGATAATTATTAGCTTTTGTGGGTCCAAAATCCCGTCAGTGGCAAGGAGTGATCAGAATTTGGATCTGGGCCTAGAATTAGCTAAAAATTCAAAGTGCTCAAATTTTTTTCAAACCTGAACTATCATATATAGTTTGTTGCCAGGATTCTGACGCAACTTATTTCGTCAAAATCCAAGTTTGTATGACTGAGTTATCGTTTGCTGGTAATTTTTTCAAACAAGCAAAAAATGGACAAAACAGGTACAACAGCTGACTTGGCAGTCCAGTCAACACCTCAGGAATATTATCTTGACTGCAACCAGTGGCATTGTGACAAGTGTCGTCTCCAAATTTGCAAAATAAGTTTGTGAAGGGAAAAATTGCCTAATGACCTCCAATATTCTTCCTAAGTTTGAATTTAATTTTTTTTTAGGTTGGAGCACAACCCAACCAAAGGGTGCCATGTGTCCTCTCTGGTGGGCCCTCTCCAACCCTTGCTTCAAATTATTTCATGGATGGTTGAATTATCATTTTATATATTGCGAATTATTTCATGGATGGTCAGATTACCATTTTATATATGGAAAGTTTGGACATTATGGATGGCGCAATTTTTATATACCCTAAGTCCTAACCCTAACTACATGGTGGATGGACCTTATTATATGTGGCAGAAAAGTTTGATATGGTGGAATTATATATATTGCAACATATATATAACCATAAGTTCTAAACCATACAACTCGCAGATCTAACCAACTGTAGAGGAGCTTCTAGTTCAACTAGCGAAGGTTCTTATTTGGTTGGCGACTCTAAAGTTGGCGAAAATAATTTTATGAGTTTGGATAAAAAATTATGATCGGATCGGAGGTCGAACATCCAACCTACTCCACACTACACGAACGGCTTACCAACTCCCCTACCATGGTGGTTCTTAACCAGTACTATCTCCGCCCATTTTTAAAGTTTTTTAAACTGACGGTTGGGGGTTTGGAGGGGGCCAGCCCCCTCCCCATATGGCCACATTTCAAGGACTAGGTGCTAAGAAATCAATCCGGTGGAGATTAAAAACCATGTTTAATTATTCTTAAGATGTGGTTAAGCCACATTAAAACGAGATTAGCACTAAACCACGCTTATATTTAAATAGCGCTTATCTTATCCTTAAGACTCGCTTATCTTCTAATTAATGCACATTTAAGTGGTGGTTAACTTGGCAGAGCGTGCCAAGTTTGGCGGCACTTCCACTTTTAGTGGACTTAACTAGCAGTCTTTCAATTTAGTGGTAGTTTTCTAGGTCTGGAGTAAATGAGGCCTATCTTGGGAAATATTCGACCAAATTGAGCTTAGTAAAAGTTATTCTTAGCATTTTGGCATGCTAGGAATCCATTGAAACATGTTTCAGAGGCAGAGGAGCACTTATTGGTGGATTTTTTTCCCACTTGAAGATTTTTGATACCAAGGGCCACCAGGAGAGGAGGCCATGTCTAGAGGACTTGAAGTCAAATTGAAGAGATAGAAGAGGCTACTCAGGGGTTTAAGGATGCTTTGAATCCAATGGTAACTTCTTTTTTATGTTTTGAACACATATTTAAGGAAAAATTGCAGGTTTGACAAGGAGGGTGTATGGATCATTCAATCATTTGAAGCAGTTTTGGAAGCTGTTGATCAAGGAGGAGATCTTGTAGGGGTTTTTCTCATTTACAGAACTGTTTTTGCAGCAGCTATGGCCAGCATGGTTCAGTTTTGGTTTTATTTTTTTATTCATTAAGTTTATGAATATATTTTATGTATGCTTCAGTGTGGAATTGGAGTGTATTTGTGAGGGCTTTCTAGCACTCATTGGTGATGTATAGATCATCTTTGTAGGATATTGTTATATTCCTGTTATATGTGAGGGTTCTTTGTAGGAGAACATCATATTGAAGGGGTGATAGCCACATAGTAAGGAAATATACTGATATGTACCTTTGTTCACCAAATAGAAGAGTGGTCTAGTCATGTTGACAGGCCAAGGAGATGTAGCCCAGGCTAGGTGAACTCCTTCATCAAAATTCTTGTCTTATGGTTTGATGTATATGTATTTTCAGCTGTTGATGCTGGCATGTTCTTTTTAAGAAATTTAAAAATTAAATCCTAGAAGAAACCTTCTCATTCCACATAAATCCATGCACATAAGAAACACATTTCTTATATTGATGGGGGAGCTTGCATAACATTAAAAAATTTTCCCTCATTTCAGATCACTTATTGTCCTACTAAATATGGCAATTAGTTGCTTTTTTTCTAATCTTTCTTTTGCATGAGGACAAAATCTAATGTATTTTAAGAGGCAAAGGAAAATATGATAAAGTCTAGTGTATAATTTGGTCTAATACAGATGGGAGCATGGGACAATGAAAACTTTACTTGATTAAATGATTTTCATGCCACATCAGACCATTTCACCTCGCTTCTTTTCTTTAACATATTAGTGATTTCTCTTAAGTGTTTTGCAAGGTCAGGAATAAACCTTCTCAAGAAATTTATCTTACCATTGAATTATTGAATTTCATTTTTATTCCTAGGAAAATACATATTCTGAATTGCTTCAATCCTTGAAGGATCTATTCATAAATTTCCATCTCTAGATATAATATGATCGATCAATTTCCCCTCCTCCATATCAAATGAACTTTTCTCTGGATTCAGTGATATGCCAAATTTTTTGCACCTTTAGAAGACTATCTTTAAGTGTTGCGAGTGTTCTTCATCCACCTTTGAAAAAAATGTTATTTCATCAAGATAAATTACCAAAAACACATTCTTATCATTGGAAAATGTGATATCCATCACACGTTGAAAGTTTTCTCCTGCATTCTTCAACCTAAAGGGAATCTTAGCGTACATAAAAGTACCCCAAGGTGTCGTGAAGGTTGTCTTTTCTTGGTCATCTGGATGAACCAAGATCTGATTGTATTTGGAATATCCCTATAATAGTGAAATCCTTGAAGGAAAACCCACCCTTTTTAGGATATGATCCATATTTGGAAGTGGATAGTTGTCCTTCAATGAAACTATATTTAAATTGTAGAAATCAATACACAAGCGGATATCACATGTCTTATTTCTTACCGATACTAAATTTGACATCCAATTTGAGAAATAGAGAGGGAAAATAATAACATTAGTGTATAATATGTTTACTTCCTTTTCAATGGAGAGCAACAACTTTGGATTCATTCTTTTGAGTTTCTAACGGAAAGGCTTCTAATCAGATTTTATCATAATGGTATGCTGAATTATGCTCTTATCATACACCTTTAGATAAGTGTATTCCCATTCAAAAACATCATCAAATTTAGTCATAAGTATTGCATATTCACCTTTAATATTTGGACTCAAAAACTTTGATATCTTAACCATTTTTGGCTTCTCGGGAGTTCCAATATTAAGTTCTTCTACTCCTACCACGGTTGGCAGAATTGTTGGTTTCCATGCAACATCATCATGATCAAAAAGCTCCTAAAATGGGTACTAGACCTCTTGTAATTGAGTTATCTTTCAACTTCACTACCTTTAATTTTGTTGCATGCATTTCTTGATCATATTCATAAAATTGATCATCAATTTGTGAACTAACAAACTTTTATTCCATCTGCAATAAATTGTCAATTTTTTTATCATTCTAGAAGACTTGCCAATACCGAACATTTTCTGAAACAATAGGGCGATGTTTGACATTGATCTCATACTTCTTTCTGGGATAAACTAGAATTTTGAACACACTGGCTAAAGTGGCAAGGGCATCAGCAATGATATTGTTGTTGCTTTGAATCAATGATAGAGTGTATTCGGTAAAGGTCTTAAGAATGTCTAATACCAAATTAATATATGCTTTGATTCTAGGATGCTTGGCCTGGTATTAACCTTTTACTTTATCTATTACCAACTCGGAGTCACCATACAAAAAATTCGTAGCACCTATTTTCTTGAGAATTTTAAGACCAGCTATCAAAGCCTCATATTTTTCTCATTATTGGAACAATAAAATGCTAATTTATAGGAAAACATCTAGACATTAGGAGGAAGATGAGATGACTGATTCATGGGACTGTTAATCCAAATTCCAATTCTGGCTCCTTCCTTACCTAAGGCTCCATCAGAATCCATGGTCCATTGTCCATTTTCTTCATCAGGAAAAACAATTTTGGATTACTGATTTTGATTATCTTTTTGAGAATGATATGATGTCCCAATAGGCTTTGTCTCATTTATTGATTCAGCTATCTTTTTGACTACTACACTTGGATGCAAAATTCTTGGTTCCTGTTCTCACTTTTTTGCACTTGGAATTTATTGAACACAAACTGAAATATTTGAAATTTCTGCTTTCTCTTCTACCAGATCTTCTAACAAATTTGAACAATCATCATTGTAGAAAATAAATTACTCTAAATCTGTATGTACAACATGAATTGGGTGATTATTGGGTTTTTCCTTGCTACTAATCATGTACTTCATTTTTTTCTCCCTGTATAATTTTCCGAGTTGTCCAAAAACTGGTATAGTAGCATAGGAAAATTCTAACTACAAAGTTTCTTTAAGCTTGGCTCTCCATGATCGGGAGAAAAGTATTCCATATCTCGGGGGAATATCAGCTACAACAATGTCCATAAGAACATTGTTTGCTGGAATTTGATCTACTAACACCACTAAATCTTTGATAATACCAAGAAACTTAACACTTCTTGAGTCAAAAGAGTAAAGGTCATGGTATGGCCTAGTAATATCCAATCCTAATTTATCCATGATGGCTTTAGGAATGAGATTATGGGAGGCCCCAGAGTCTAGCATAACATTATGGAGGATGAAGTCATGAATTTTGAGACTGAGGTAAAAGGGTGGAACTTCGTTGTCTTCTAAGTTACCATCTACAGCAGGGCCAAACAAAAGCTCAAGGTGGTCATCATTAACATTTACATATCAAACATTTGGTCAGCCTTAAGCATTTTGGCTACTTAGAACTTGTATTGATCATTCTTAATTAATTAAGTCAATGTAATTGAGACTTTAAACTTTGAAATTTCATTCTCGAGACTAAATAAAGTAGAATTATTTTCTACCTCCTTAGATGGCATGTCCTTCTTTTTGGGTTTTTCTCTGATTGGGATCTCCTTTCTTTGTCCTCCATCTTGAGTTTCTTTGTCTTTCTTCAGATTGCTAGTGGAAGCTTCATTAATTTTTCCCTAGTTAGTAGAAGCATGTCCTTTTTCCTTATTTTGATTTGTAGAGGTCATCTCTTTGTTATGAACATCTCCTTGAGAAATTTTATTTTCCTCATTTGAAGCTACAAGAACATTTCTATTTCTCCGACTATATTTCCTTTGCACTTGGCTAAGGGGATTTTGATAACCTCTTTGATAATCCTCTGTCTATACTACCAACATATCATCACTAGAAAGAACATATTGTTGATCATCAGGTACATAAGGTTCTTCAGAAAATTCATCCTCCTTAGTCAAGAAAATGGGTTGCTAATTTTCCTCAAAAAGGTGTGTTTCCTCTGAGATCTCTTCTTCCTCATTAGGGACCTCTGTATAATTTTGCTGAAAAGGAGTACCGATCTTTTGTTGAACTTGTTGATCTTGACCCCTATGCTCCCTTTGTTTAATCATGTATTGGGGTTGATGTTGTTGACCTCTGAAGTTGGGATTTCTTATTAGAGGTTCTGCTTGTCTATCTGTGATGGTCATCTTATCCATCATCTTCTCCATTTTCTCAATCAAAGTATTAAGTTTACCCTCAGATGAAGTGGATGGGTCCTCCTTTATGGTAACCCTATTTTCTGATTTCATCTTTAAATTTTTGATAAGTAGATTTTCCTCAACACTTACTGCATTCCTTTACATGTCTTGAAGGGTGGAAAGATTTCTCTCCCTCAATTGGTAGGCCATATCTGAATCAAAAGAATATGGATAATGAAGAAGTGCCAAGCCAGGAGGAGCTTAATTTTTTTTGGGATAGAACCATATATCCTATTAAATCTGGATGTGAAATCTTGCACAGATTCATTAGTATTTCTCTTCAATTCATTGTACTCGGTCGAAATTTGGAGAGGGTTCTTTTTATCTTCCCACTTTGTTAGGAATAGGTCTATTAAATATTGTGTATTAGATACAGAAGTATTTTTTAAGGAACATAACCATTTCTTGACTTCCCCAAAAAAAAATTGTGTTATAATGCGCATTTTGGTATCATCATTATCAATTTCCTCAAGATCAATAAATTCATTCACTTTATCTATATGTTTCTTAGTCATGACCTTTTTTTTCCCATCACATAAAGGCAATATCTGACCATAATTTTTAGGCAAATTATTAAGTTGGGGTGATAAAATAAAAGGAGAAAATCTTTCCATGATTGTTGTGGAAGGTTGTATGGAAGTCACAGCAGGAGGTGTTGATGGACGAGATGATTTCAGAAGAAGTGATAGATTGGCAGTGGAGGATGAGGGAGTCATTGTATGAGGAGGTGCAATAGTAGATGTATCAACAAAGTCTCTTTTTGGTACTGGATATAGGCGTTTTCAGAGGCTATTTGGAGCTAATCAACTAAGATCTAAAGTTAAAAAAACCTGAACATACCTTACTATCAACCTCAAAAGATGAAGAATCAGAAGATAGAAAATATGATTCAAACTTAATGTGATAAAAAAATACTTCTGAGATGAAAGACTCTGACTTGGACTTGAACAAGGATAACTCAAATTTGAGATCAAAAGATAGATCTTCAAAAGCAACCAACTTTGCAAGAAAAGACATGGATCTTACCAGTGGAGATGTGCCTTTTTCAACTTCTTGATATTGTGACTTATGTATTCTTAATAAACTTTCAGGGTCTTCAACTACTTGCGAAGGATTGGGATCACGATTGAACCTCGTATGCCTTTTGGGAGCCAGTACTCTTCTCAATCAACACTCTGGCTCAAAAAAATGAATCAACCTTCTTTGGTTACTAGCACCTATCACCCACAAGTCTAGATTTCAATGAATTGTAAGAAATATCCCCAGGGAATATTTGAAACTCGTTCCCCAGCAACGACGCTAAAATGTTAGTGCTACTTAGTTTTCCAAGGATAAGAAAGGAAACCAAAGAGGTAAACTTAGACAAAAATTTGACTTGATATCTTTCCCTACCAAATCAGAGAGTTATCTCTCAAAATTAATCTCACAGCCAATGGAAGTGACTGCAAAATATTATGGGTTTAGTCTAGTTATCAGATCAATGGGGTTTTGATTAGGGTTTGCTAGATAAAAAAGCACCAGGTTTAGGAACTAGGCCAAGCATTCCAAAAGATCAGTTACAAACATAGAATGAGGCAAGCTAGGTCACTAATTAGTTACACAAATTGATATTTCATTGTAGTGTGGTGAGGAGAAAATCATATAGAATTAAATACGTGAGCATAATGAATTCACTTGTTCAGAGGATGAAAACACTTATGTGACAATCTCAAACAAAATAGAGCATTTAGACAATGTATTCTGTTTAAAAAATTATGAGATTAACACAATAAGAAATGCAGATGGATACTAGAGAAATTAAATAATAAAATGCATAATAAATACTAGAGAAAACAGTACCACTGGCCAAAAAAATTAATCCCATAATAATATCTGCAACTGTATTATATTTATCTGCAAAAATTAAAGTACAGTAGTTCAAAATGTATGAGCTTCAAGTATCCAACCTTTTCTTAGACTTGTTTCTGAGTAAATATAGAAGAAAAACAAGATTTTTCCTCTAAGGGGTCGAATCTTGATCCATAGAAACTGATTCATGCACCTATTTACTCATTGCCAAATCCTAGGGAAGTTAGAAACAACTTTCCCTTTTTTTAGCTAACCGATTGAGATTATCTCTCAAAGCATTGATTACAATATTTGAGTTGATATTTTGATGACTTGGAAGAGGTTCTAAGCATTGTTGAAGACCTATGAAGAAATTTTTGGATGTCCACTACACCCCGGAGCCTTTAAAACATCCAAAAACATCATTTGACCTCTTGAAACTTGATCCAAAAACTAATTGTCCAAAAACACAGCAATAAACCTGGAAAGGTGGCAGTAAGGTGTAAAAAAGACATTGTTTGATCATTTTCTAAAAATTCATGACTCTACAAACATCCTTAAGTGATTTTAAGGTGAATCATGTTTTCTTGTAGGTGATTCCTCTCTCATGGTTTCAACCTGAACTGCTTCCTCATTAAAAACATCCTTAGGTATCCTTTTTTCTTGAGATCTAGTTTTAGGCTTAGACCTAGGCATCTCCTCGTCTGTTTTAGGAAAAAAACCAACTTCTTACACTTTTTGTGTGCCCTTGAAATATCTTCTCTAGGCTAAGTTTTTTTCGTTGATGGTCTGCTTGATGATTTAGCTCCCTGTGGTCTGGAGGATGATGAAGGAGTGTTATGAATTTTTTATTAGCTTGATATAAGTAGAAGAGAAGTTGCCTCCAAGAAGCTCTCCCATGCAGACATGTTGATTTGTGCCAGCCAGTATATGACTATCAATTTCACTAATTCATGATGAAAGAGGCTAGCTTGATTATCTCTTCCTTTAGACTGCACCTTCTTTGTCATCTTTACCAAACTTCTAAAAAGATAATTAGGTATGTCTAGAGGCTTATTAGAAGTGAAATGAATTAACAACCCTATGTGATATTGATATAGTATGCTAAACATGCCCTCACAGGTGAAATACTTCATGATATTATTCATAAAATGGATGTACTTTTCTAATAACTTCCTACAAGGAAAAATATGAGAAGGAGACTCCTTTTACTGTGATTTCAAAAAAAATTGTAGTGTTCCAAGTCTAAATCCATTCCCTTGAACCAAATTTCACCTTGATTAGGGATGGTAGTTTTTGAATCTATGATCTATTCCTGCTATAGTTTCTTGATCCTTCTTGAAATTAATGGCAAAGAGTCTTGTTAAATCATGATGGAAGCCTACCTCTTGCACCTTTATACAAAACCCTAGGTAGCCTGCCTTCTCAAATGATTTTGTAATGAATTCTGATGCATTGACCTCTTGCATATGAGTTGGCTCATATCTAGAGATTTCTCCTCCCTTATACCTCCTCCTTTCTCTGGCCTTCACCATGTTTATAGATTCTCTTTTAATAAAAATAAACCAATTTCAAACAAAGAAGGGAAATGGATTTGAGCTGCAAAATAAGGCTAAAATCACAACAAATTGAGGGAATGGAAAGAAGGGAAAGGGAGGTAGGAAAAATTATGAGAAAATTATGGGGGTAAGGATAGATGTTAGGAAGACAATGGTGGTGGAATTTCTCAAAATTAGTGATAAAAAATGGGAGAAAAGGGCAAAACACAGGCTTGAGCCAGAAACGCGGCAACAAACTGGGTTTTTGAGGAAATGGATGAATATGAAGGAATTTCAGTATAGGGATTGATGAAGAGGGTTTGATAAGTTTAATGAAGGATGTATGAACTTAAAAACAAGGTGATTCCCTTTCAAAATAAGTTGTAGACCATGAAACTAGAAAATGTAGAAAAACCCTAGGGATTGATTTTTCATTCTATTTATGAGGAAATAAAATACATATAAATTTTGTGATTTTTGACTTAATTTTTAAAAGAGGATTTGAATCATTAGAAACCATAATTTAACCTGTTCATCGTTTCTTTAATCTCCAGATGAAAAACACGGAAAATTTCTCCACAAATGCAACAAGCAAATGGAAATGGGAAGTAGTGGAAAATTTCGAGTTTCTGATAACTATGGCAAATTTCAAAGAGGTAAAAGGGAGTTGTGGATCTTGTGGAAGGATAGAATGAAGTTTTGAAATGATTTGATGCTCCTTTATAACTTGAAATTTTATTTTTGTCTCATAATAGAAATATGACCTCATATTTACTTTGAAAAAATGACTTGATGATGTGATTTGTATTGCAAGAATGTTTCTTCAATGGGAAATGTTACATCTCCATGCATGTAGATGTAATTTTATGCTTTTTGAAAAAAACAAATTCCCTAATTTTCTAACTCCCATAATGGATGACAAGACTAACTTGTTCAAAATGATGACTAAGATAATTATGAAAATCATATGCATATTCTTGACCATGATTTAGAATTTTAGCTCTCCAAGTATGCATTTTTATGACTCTATGACTTAAATAGTGACCAACTAACTCATTTGATGACTTATGACAGGAAATGATTATAATGACCATGATGGTTGTTTATGACCTTGAATAAGTGGAGGGAGTAGAAATAACACCTAGACAATGACTTGGAACCTTTTGACAATCAAGAGACATGTCAAATTTTATTTGAAAATATAAAAATTTTACCATAAGACTAATTATGGTGGAAAGAGTAAATTTGATCACTATGAATATAGGCCTCTAACAGACTAAACCAAGAAAACCAAACCAAGGCTTCGAGAGGAAAAACCACCTCAACCTGCAACCAACAATTCCACCTCATCGTTGGACATCATTAAACATTACCAGATCGGTCTCCACCCAAGCTATCCAGGGCTCCAGAGTGTTTGTTCCAACCTGTCTCCCAGGACTAGTAACTCAACCCGCGACTGTCATCGAGCTCCAAAGAATTTTTCCGACAAAGGCTTCCAGTGTGTTTGTCCAACCAAGGATCCAGTAAATAGGAACTCAACCCACATCCAAAGGAACATGAGCACCAATTATAAAACAAAGATAAAACCCAAAAAACCATGGTTATCTAGAAAATGGAAAGGATAGAAAAAACCACTATCATTCTAGGAAATCCTCCATGCTAATGATAGGTCATAACCAAGAAACCACATGCATGTGTCATGCATGCCAAAACTAGCAAGGAAATATACATGCAATTCAGTACCTACAAGAAAAACTCATTGTAGTTGTTGATCCCACTGTCCTCTTGCGCTTTCATGATTTTCCTTAACCTTCTTTCTCCAAGTCCCAAGTATACCACACTCCTCCAAGAGTGCTCCAAGAGAACTCTAAATGTCCAAGAGTATGAGAGAGGGCGAATAGAAGAGAGAGCTCCAAGCTAAAAATAGAAAAAATCTATGAACTGATCCTCATAAGAATTTTTTCATTGAGGCCTCTATTTTCTTAATTTTACATTATTTTTCATTCATTTTACTCCTCACATGCAACCTATGACCTTTCACCTTCTTTTTTTCCCATTTTCCATTATTTTCATAAATAAAATGCCAATTAATTCTTCATGCCATTCCAAATCCTTTTCCATTTCCTTTGCCAATTCCATAGCCATTAATTAATCACAAGTGGTCCATGTCACTATGTTTTTTACCAACATTCATCTTGGATATATGTCCCATGACCTTGGTTATTTTTTTTCCTTTATAACTTTATTACATGGATTTTTAACCCAAGGTTGTTACAGACCCCTCCCCCTTAGGGGAACGTTATCCTCAGCGTTCAAGGACACCTACAACCAGAAAATAATTGAAAACCAAAACATATTACCCATGGCACTTTATAACTTAGCTCATTGCATTATTTACAATGAGCAACCTACTGAGAATCAAACCAACATGACAAACATAACAACATGACAACCAGACCACTTATTGGAGATTTATAACACAACTCATTGAGGTATTTACATAACAACCATATATAAATATGTATATATACCAAAAATCCTTTTCCTAATCCGGAAAAAAATTAAGGATACATATCCCACATCTAATCATCCATCTCCCATGTAGCTTCATTGGGACCAAAGTTCTTCCACTACACTTTAACCTGCTCAATTTCTTGATTTCGTCCATGAGCATATTTCTCTACAAAATGCACTGAGGTTACGGCTATAATTCTCTTTCTAGTTCCACTTGCAATAAAAACTAAAAAATAACATGATCAAAATATCTCACATATCATTTAAGCAATTAAACATGGAAAACATCATGGAATTTCACTGTCGGAGGTAGTGCAAGTCGATAGGCCACTAGTCCAATCCTCTCAAGGATCTCAAAAGGCCTGCAATACCAAGGTGTCAGCTTCGCACATGACCCAATCCTCAAGGATCTATTCATGGGATTTATACACAAATACACATGTTCCCCAACCTTAAACTCCTTAAACAACCTATGCTTATCCACATAAATTTTCTGCATATCCTCTGTTTCCTTTAGATTCTTCTTGATTACTTTCATTTCCTATTCCATCTTTGCCAACATGTCTATTCCAACCAACACCCTATTCAATGGATCACTCCAACTAATGGGAGTGTTACAATTCCACCCATAGAGTGCCTTAAACACACTCATCCTTAGAGACTCGTAATATCCATTGTGTAAGAAAACTCAACCAATGGAAGTTACTTTTCCCACTTTCGTTGTTGATGCATCACATGCATTCTCAACATGTCCTCCAAAATCTTGTTGGACCTCTTTATATGTCACCTTTTTTGTATATTATAAGTTGTGTTGAATTCCAACTCTGTACCCAAGCCTATACATAACTCTTTCCCAAACCTAGAAGTGAACTTAGCATCCCTCTCTGACATAATTTTCTTCAGTACACCATCCAACCTATTGAGAATCAAACCAACATGACAAACATAACAACATGACAACCATACCGCTTATTAGAGATTTATAACATAGCTCATTGAGGTATTTACATTAACAACCATATATAAATATGTATAAATACCAAAACTCCTTTTCCTAATCTGGAAAATAATGAAGGATACATATCCCACATCTAATCATCCATCTCCCATGTAGCTTCATTGGGACCAAAGTGCTTCCACTTCACATTAACTTGCTCAATTTCTTGATTTTTTCCATGAGCACCTTTCTCTGCAAAATGCACTGAGGTTACGGCTATAATTCTCTTTCTAGTTCCGCCTGCAATAAAAAATAAAAAATAACATGATCAGAATATTTCACATATCATTTAAACAATTAAACATGGAAAACATCATGGAATTTCACTGTCGAAGGTAGTGCAAGTCGGTAGGCCACTGGTCTAATCCTCTCAAGGATCTCGAAAGGCCTGCAATACCAAGGTTCCAGCTTCACACATGACCCAATCCTCAAGGATCTATTCTTGGGCTCTATACAAAAATACACATGTTCCCCAACCTTAAACCCCTTAAACAACGTATGCTTATCCGCATAAATTTTCTCCGTATCCTTTGCTTCCTTTAGATTCTTCTTTATTACCTTCATTTCCTATTCCATCTTTGCCAACATGTGTATTCCAATCAACACCCTATTCAATGGATCACTCCAACTAATGGGAGTGTTACAACTCCACCCATATATTGCCTTAAACAAACTCATCCTCAGAGACTCCTAATATCCATTGTATAAGAAAACTCAACCAGTGGAAGTTACTCTTCCCACTTCCATTGTTGATGCATCACATTAATTCTCAACATGTCCTCCAAAATCTTGTTGGCCCTCTTTATATGTCACTTAGTTTGTAGATTATAAGTTGTGTTGAATTCCAATTCTGTACCCAAACCTACAAATAACTCTTTTCCAAACCTATAAGTGAATTTAGCATCCCTGTCTGACATAATCTTCTTCATTACACCATCCAACCTTACTACATCTCTAATGAACACCTATGTACATCATTAGTTGAATAAGTATACTTCACTAGAATGAAGTATGCTACCTTTGTCAACCTTTCCACCACAACCATGATGGAATATTGTTGTCTATATGTCCTTGAAAAACCTGTAATGAAATCCATTGAAATGACCTCCCACCTCCACTCTAGAATTAGAATCAGTTGTAGTAAGCCACCTGGATGCTTACATTCTACTTTTACCTATTGACAATCTAAGCATCTAGCCACAAAATCTGCCACTTCCCTTTTCAATTTTAGCCAATAATAGAACGTATTCAATGTTGTCAATGTCTTATGATATCCTAGTGACTGAAATATGACTTAGCATGAAATTCCATCAAGATAATATTATTGAGCTCATTGTTATCCGACACATAGATCATGTCCCTAAATCTAACCAAACCATCTATTGTGAGATGATAGTCCACATCCTAATCACCTGTATCCTATTGTAACATGTGCCTAATATCCTTGTACCTATCATCCTATTGTCCTACCTACAAGATCCAATCATGTAAATATTTCCCATAAGAACTCATATCCACTATGTGATTTACATGTACTCTTCTGCTAAGAGCTTTTAGAAGCCTGTTTTGTTTCCCCTTGATGCACCTGATCTCAAATTCAAACTCATTGATTGTCGCCAACCATCTAGCTTGCTTGGCATCCATATTCGATTGGTCAAATATGTAACTCAATCCACTATGATCACTCATCAATATGAATTGTCTACCAATAAGATATTGTCTCCACATATTCAAGGCATGGATGATCGTTGCCAAATCAAGATCATGTGTAACATAATTATGCTTGTGCTCATTCAGTTTCCTTGATTCATAGCACACCACCTATCCTTCCTGCATCATGACTCCACCAAGTCCTCTCTTACAAGCATATGGACACACAACAAACCCTTTGTTTGGATCCACGATTTTTAGAATTGGAGCATTTGTCAACAACTTCTTCAATTTCTCAAAACTAGTTGCACATTATTTTGTCCATTAAAATTTCTTACCTTTTCTCTGCAATGATGTAATAGGATAGGAAATCTGTGAGAATTTCCTGATGAGCCTTCTATAATAACCTGGTAATCCCATGAATGATCTAAATCATCCAAATTCCTAGGAGCTTCCCATTCCAGATATATTTTATCTTTTCCAGGTCCATTGTTATGCCCTCCTTGGAGAAAACATGCCCCAACTAATGTAACTTTGTCTAAAATAAACTGCACTTTCTAAGATCGGCATACAACTGATGTTATCTTATCAACCTTACCACTACTGCTAAATTTCCTACATGTTCTTCCTCATTCTTATAATATATCAATATATCATCAATGAATACAATAACAAACTTGTCCAGATAAGGACGCAATACACTATTCATCAAGCACATAAAATTAGCTAGAGAATTAGTCAAACCAAATGGAACTTTAACAAAATCATAATGCCCTTACCTGGTCAAAAAATCAATCTTGTAAATATCCTCTTCTTTAATGCGTACTTGATGGTGTCCTAATCTCATATCAATCTTCGAGAAAATTGTTTCTCCCTTCAACTAATCAAATAAATTATCCATCCTCGAAAATGGATACCTGTTCTTAATGGTTACCTTCTTCAACTTCTTGTAATCAATGCATAACCCGAGATTACCATCATTTTTCTTCACAAAAAATACCATTGCATCCCAAGGTGACACACTTGCCTAATGTATCCCTTATCAAGAATTTCCTTTAACTAGAACTTCCATTCCACTAACTCTAGAGTGCTCATCATGTAAGGTGCCTTTAACTTTGGTGTTGCCTCTAGTACCAAATCAATAGAAAATTCCACTTCTCTATAAGATAGTAACTTGAAAATATCTTCAGGAAATACATACTGAAACTGTTATAAAACCGAGTACCTATTCAATACCTCTACATCCTCAACATCCTTACCTTTATCACTATAAATATGTACCAAAAATAAAACACACCCTTTCCTGCGACTGTGCTTGGCCTACATAGTTATGACCATTTTAACTGATATAGTGTTCTTCTTACCCTGCAAGATCTTCTGCTCTCAATTTTCATCCAAACACTTAATATCATTTTCATAAAAATCCACCTTGGTGCTATGAAGATACAACCAATCCGTACCCAAAAATATATTGTATGATTCCAATGGAAGCACATTCAAATGTGATGATGTAGGCATACCATTCAACTAAAATGCACAATATCTTACCCAATGATGAACTCTTTTCTTTGTACCTGTATCCAGCTGCATTAACCAATATTCTGCATGTTCTTTATTCAAACAACATATATCCACCAGGTCAGGATTAACATAAGTATAATTAGATCTAGGCTCAATAAAAATAAAAACAACCTAATCACAAATCTTATCATCCACATCTATAATATATTCTTGGTGATCCACCTGCTTACTATCCAATGCTGCATAAATACATGGAATACTTTGTCTAACATCCCCCATTGTATGTGTTTCCTGAGCACTATAAATCTATTGTCTTCCACCCTGGTGTTGTGGAAAATCTCTCTGGCGATGATCCATGCCACAAGTCAAGCACTGTAAAGGCTTCCTATCATCACCTTTGTTCTACTCCTCAGACTAATATCCATTTCCTCTATCATATGCATTGAAATTCTTAGGTGGTGTTGCATTATCTTTGTTACATGTGTCCTAAGCTCTTGTTCACTTCTTATCCCATTTTCCTTTATTCTTTGCATTACCTTTCCAATACTAGTTAGTCTTATACCTATGATTTGATTGCTCATAACAATGTTTCAACTTTCTAATGGCTTCCTCCAGTGATATAGGCTCATCAAACTTGATTTTGTCCTTGAATTCTAGCGACAACCCACTCATGAATCTCTGAATATTTTCTTTTCCTCCTTCAAATAAGGCAAGTACCTCAAAAAATCCAAGAATATGCTATTATACTCCTCAGCGGTCATGGATCCCATTTTTAGCTCATAGAATTATTTTCCTTGTCATCATAGTATCTCTATGATAGATAATTATTCATGAAAATTCTATCAAACGCAGTCCAAGTAAACTCCTCTTCATGAATACCTCTGACATTATTTACATCTTCCCACCAAATTTCTAATTTACCTTTAAGAATGAATGTATCTATTATGGCCGTCATGTTCTCTATGTAATCGTGCAACCAGAAGAATTTATTCATCCCAGGTATCCATGCTTCTCCATCTTACGAATTATTCATCTCTCCAACAAATTTAGGTGCCTTTTCTTTCTTGAACTCATCCAGAAAATATCCCCTGTCTCTCCTCCTATAAGGATGATAGTGATGATGACCATGGTACATGTCTAAACCAAAACTAGCGTAAATCCTGTGTCCACTACCTCGTCTATCAGGTGTATCCAAGAACCTTCCATCTTTGACTATGTCATCTCTGTCTGACCTGTGCCCACCATGGGACCTGCTACCATAGGCTCCATTAGTCACGTCCTCCTGTCCATGATTGGTCTTAAGTGGTCTATGTCTTTGCAAGTCTGACAAAATCTAAAGAATGACTTCATTAACCTCTTATTATTTACACTATGCTCTATCAAGTCTCTGTTGCGACTAAATGGTTCTATCATTAACTACTTTGCAACTATCTCTTTTTACCTTTAGAATTCTCAATGTATCTTCTATGTGAGGGAAGTATTCATCACCATGTTTCTCATATGATATGTAGGGAGAATCTCATGAACTATAATCCACCATCTTGATAGTCATATTTGATATTCTTCCTACAAGTATATCATGTCAGGTAAACCAAAAATAAGCATAAACAACATACTTCAGGGGAGGATATCTCATTTGCAAGTTCAACTATATTATCACAATACATGTATAAACATAATCATAACAGTATATCAACATCATCTCAATCATTACCCAGTTACCATGCATGACAATACCAACTACGTACCATGATCTCATGCACGACAATAATGACCATAGCAATTCCTGCATCATGAACATTTAGACACTAACATGCATATACAACTGACATGCATTCACGACAAACACATCCCAACAATAATATCATCAACTTCCACATGAAAACAAAACTCTAAAAATGACCACTACCATGCATACATAAAAATCACATATACCACAAGCATAATAAACAAATATTCAACCAACATGTATGCACGATAAACACATTCCGCCCATCCAGTCCAAGGGTTGAACCATGCTCTGATACCACTGTGTAACCACCCTCCTCCGACATTTACCCAAGATAGCTGGTCCACCGAGGTAAACATGTGACGAAGAGTTACTATTATATTATTCAAATCCCCAAGTAAATTTAAGTAAGTGGAATCGACAAACCAAAATCAAACTGGCATTCCTCAGGAGCTACAGGACCCCCATGTGCTAACCAACCACCACAGGTTCCAAACCCCTGAGTTAACCTGCTTCTTGACTGATCTAGACCCCCAATCAATCCCATGACAAGGCCATCATGTAGCTACAGCCCTACAATTTCTCTCATAACAAGGGAATCCATGCGATTGCAGTTTTTTTCAGTCAGTTTTGTGCTATCAACCTTGAATACTGAGCCACTTTTTCAGGATTGGGTCTCAAGATTTTGCCCATAACTTGATTAAATGCTCAGAAATGATTAATAATAGGAAGATAAGGCTTCTAATGTAAAACCTAACTCATCCTAACCATGATATTAATTTCATCAAACACATCATGGACATGTAATCTATAGGTCATATGAACACATCTGAACATAGGAACTTCATACTTATCTAATATCGTTCAAGAAGGTCTGATTCCCTCTCATGATAGCTGAAATATCATCCATTAGTTCATACATTCATTATCCATTCATTTACTAATCAAAACACGATGACAAACATAACTATAATCTATCATAAATTCATACTTATAACCAACAAAATAACAACGATAGAACATCCATTAAAATCACATAATAACAATCACATTTACACATAATACACAAGAGGAAAAGATATCTTATTAACATATGAAAAATGCAACCAAGTGAGGGACTTTCACATACCACCCAACCATGGATTGGGCTGAACCAAATCTCTCTTTTAGCTAATCACCCTCGCGCCATATTCCAAGCATGAATGTGGGATATCATGGAATAAAACAATAAAACAAAACCATGGCTTCTGGAGGAAAAATCACCTCAATTCTCAAATAGTGATTCCACCTCATGGTCGGACATTAATAAGGATCGTGAGATCGTTCACCATCCAAGTTTTCCATGTCTCTAAAGCATTTGTTCCAACCTGTCTTCCAGGACTAGTAACTCAACCCACAACTATCATCGGGATCCAGAGCGTTTTTCCAACCAAGGCTTCTAGGATTAGTATCTCAACTGAACAAGTGCTCCAAATAATTTTTCCAACCAAGGCTTCCAGCACTATTAACTCAACCCAAGTTGTTAGAAGGCTTCCAAACTGGTTATCCAACCAAGTCTCCAGGAACTAGTAACTCAACCCACAACCAAAGGAACATGAGAACCAACTAGAAAAAGAAGTTAAAACCCACAACACCATGGTTATCCAGGAAATGTCAAGGCTAGAAAAAACCACTGTCAGTCTAGGCAATCCTCCATGCCAATGAAAAATCATAACCAAGAAACCACATGCATGTGCCATGCATGCCAAAACAATCAAGGAAATAATACATGCAATTCGGTACCTACAAGAAAAAACCATTGTAGTTCTTGATCCCACTATCCTCTTATGATTTCCTTCTTTTTCCTATGCATTCTTGCTCTAAATCCCAAGTATACCACACTCCTCCAAGAGTGCTCCAAGTAAACTCTAAGTGTCCAAGAGTATGAGAGAGAGAAAATATAAGAGATACCTCCAAGCTAAAACTGAAAAAAAGTTATGAATTGATCCTCAAAAGCCTTTTTATCATTGAGGCCTCTATTTTCTTCATTTTCCATTATTTTTCCTTCATTTTCCTCCTCACATGGAAATTGTGACCTTTCAGCTTCTTTTTCTCCTATTTTCATTATTTTCATAAATAAAATTCCAATTAATGCCTCGTGCATTTCCAAAGCCTTTTCCATTTCCTTTGCCAATTTCCATATCCATGAATTAATCGAAAGTGATCCCTGTCACTATTGTTTTCCCCAACATTCATCTTGGAATACGTGTCCCATGACCTTGGTTATTGTTTTTCCTTTATAACTTTATTACATGGATTTTTAACTCGAGGTTGTTACAGTATTTATGTTCCTTTTAGAAATGATTTCGGAAATATGATCATTAACTCCCTGAATCTAGGGAAGGGAAACTTTGGCTAAGGACAGATTTATGGAAAGGTTTTTGGGCTTGGGGTGGAGAGTGAAATGGAAATCATTTTTTATCTAGGAAGAGGAGTACCCATTTGCTTTAAGGGATTTGATGAGAATGGATTTTTTATTGGGAAAGAATTGAATGGAGGATATTCAAATGGCTCAGTTAACAATGGTTTTAAGCACAATAAACATTTTAGAAGGATGATGGTGAGAGTTGGCATGGAGGTTCCTATCGATATGAGTCTTCTTTTGATATATTTGGTGGGTAAGGGAGCCATCAGGGAGGCGAGAGACAAGGACATCAAGAAATGGGAAGGAATAATATTATTCAAGCTCCATTCTGAATTGAATGTGAGGAGAAATGTGATTGAGATGGGAAAGGAAGGTTTTGAGTTTAGGCATGCCATAAGACCAAATAAAAAAATGTTTCATCAACAAAATTCTTCCATATTCTTTCTTCCTTTCAATGTTGTCCACATAAGACTATCAATAAGCTTGTAACTATAAAAGTTGAATTTCATTAGTTGGGGTCAAGTCATTCACATTAACCTCACAAGAGAAGACCTTTCCTAATATGTTAATAAACTATCCCTTCATTTTGGTAATATTTTATTCATTGGTTTGGAGTAGTTGGAAGGATTGATAAGAAAATGATTGATATTCCACAAATTTCGATTGTCAATGGATTGCAGTTATTATTATGTTTATGTTCTCTCTTTTGTATATATATATATAACAGTAGAACCAATGAGTGTTAATTGAACTAAAAATTATATATTTGGCATATCACAATCTATGATTACATCTACTACAATATCCCAAACATTAGAGAAAATATTTATGGACTCTAAAATTCAGCCTTGGTATAATTTTAGCTTTCTCTCCCAATTCATCTAATAATATTTGTGTTTAAATCTATTCAACCTCTAAAGTTCTTGTTAATGTGTTTGAGGATTATGGATATTTGGTTTTAAAATGCTTAAACCTCTTGAAAGTATTTTGTGCTTCCTTCATCTCAATGGTTTGAGGATCAATTTTCATCAAGAAATGAATAATAATTTTATGAAAGTTTTGAACTTAGTAGAGTTGTTGAAAGAAATATTCTTGTGCTTTTCCCAACAATGGGTTGAACTTCACAGCCTCTTTCTAAAGAAAATATGAATTATATTAACTCATGTACATGCTTCATTTCAGAAGATAATTGTTTAATAATGTTTTTCTTTTCTCCAATTTTATTCTTGGTCTATTCATGAAAATGAGTATGGTTTTCCTTCAACTTATTATGAAGATTATTCCTATTGTTGATATTGTAATGGTAAATATGTGACTAATTCTCTTTAACACTTCTAGATTTCTCACCCTAAAGATCCTCAATTTTTTATTTCAATTGTTTTATGATCTAACTTACATTATGTATTTACCATATTTGTGTGTTCATATGCTCTAATGGAATCTGCAACCTTTTTTGCAAAATATTCCTAATTAAATTTGGAGCCATCCCATTAATTTCATGTATGACATGGGACCCTTAAACTTGACCAAATTTTAAAGTAACTTATTCATCTTCAATATGTTCGAGATCATCCACATGGATGGGCATGGATGAGATTATACCTGGGTAAACATATAGTGAATTTTTACTAGTTGCAAGTTGTGTTAGTGTGTTGATGGTGTTGGAAATCTGCGAACCAAGGGGGTCTCCCTAATGTGAAGTCCCAAATATACCTCACACCATTTGGACTAGGATCCCCATCTGAAATATTGGCCCAATTTCCATGTATTCTTATAGATGTGCCTTGGATCTAACTATAAGCAATAGAGAGGGGTGCACATGCGCCTTTGAAAATCAAGGGGGTGTGCCTGGTGAGTGTTCGATCATATGTGTGTCAAAGTTATTTCACTGTGGAGGAGAGGAATGAGCTTGCGTAGCTACATAGTTCAAGGGATCAAGGAATGATCTTGAGGCTTTTGGCTGCAAAGTGCACAGTTCAAGTCAGTTTGGGGGTCATGAATGTGCAATTTCGGAGGTTGGGGTCAAGGCTTAGTTAAGGAAATAGTGCAGTGGAAACAAGGTCATAGCTAAAGGACTGAGACTGTGTAGTGTGTATCTCATGGAAGGTCGAGTGAAGCTAGGTTTCTTGGTCGGGATTTTTTTCCATAAATGGCTAAGTGTAGGACCAGTGAGATCAGTGCGAACGGTGATGAAACTTAGATTGTGATCACACACTTAGAATAATTTGAAAACTCAACAACTCAATAAACATTGATCATCCATGACATATAAAAAAATAATTTCCCTCTTTGTGACATCTTTACGACTGGTTATAAAAATTGTAACACCAAAGGTACACTTTACGATGACCATGATGACACTTGTGCAACAGTGCTCAAAACTTTGGAAATGAGTGTGATAGGTACTTACTAGGTTATAAAAACTAATTTGCACAAATATGACCTCCTGGGATCACCAGAACAAGCTCATACACACAAGGTGACAACCAACATACTAAAATACGACACTTTTCCCAACTTGCGAAAGGAAATACAAATTCTAAGAAAACAAATAAAATGAATTTCAAAGTTTGCAACGATGATGAACAAGACCAAGGAAGGCTCTGAAATTTGGTATGAGCCAAAATTTTGGAGGGTGTTTTAGTAGATACAACACTTTGTGACACACTAATAGAATCTACAACTTCTCGTTCTCAATTAACTTCTTTTGTGCAGGGCCTTGGTTCTTTGGGGAGTCTTGATTCATCGTGCATATCACTTTAGTTTCCCCACTTACCTCATGAACATAAATAGTCCCCAACATGCCCTCTTGGTTTAACTCTACATAAAATTCAACATTATCACAATATTTCTATTTGGGAAGGGTGGTTAAGCTTGCGAGTTTAATATTTGTAGAGTATAATTTTTCATTTTTGGTGTTTCTCCGCTACCAGCACGCCTAGAAAGTACCCTGGTGGAGTCACTATAGGAACACAAACATTGCTCCACTTCCAAAAAGGTTGAACAATACCCCGACGGAGTTGCTTTATTTACCTCTCGGTGCAGGAATCCTTTCTATTCTTTCACCTTTATTTATTTCTTTAAAGAGGATTGTGCATTGGAACTTATTCATTTTGGGTGGAAGATGGATCCCAAATTATAGAGAGAAGGAGAGGTTGTTCCTTTAGAGAAGCATGCATAGAGCTATGATTTACTTTTTCCCATTTATATTTTCCCCTTCTCCTTTTCTACTAATTGGATAAGCATGAAAACACCAAAACATAAATAACTTAATACAAGAATAAAGTTTCTCGAATATACATGAGTTCATGGTTTTACCAAAATTCTCCTTATGGATTGATCATATTTTCCATCGAAACTTCACTGGCCAAAATACATAACTAACACAAGGAAGATGGACCAAAGTCTAAAAAAATGTTGAAATGTCACAATACTCCCTTAGACTTCAGCCACATTCCCTTTCAGGCCAACAGAGCATATTCATGCACGATCTCATAAAACGAAAGGAAATACAACACACAACAAGGAAAGAAAACCAGAAGACAAGACAAAAAATGACCAAATAAAAACATGATGCGAAACCAAAACTAGAAAACACAAGACAGACTACAGGAAATGAATGCAGGATGGATGTGCAAGTAAAATACAATTCAACTGGACCTATTCCTAACTTAACTAGCTATAATTTTAGGGTCACGTATAATGGAATTTCCAATGCAACCATCGTAATTGTTCTCGACCTGCATCCATAGACATGTGAAAAATTAAAATAGATATAAGGTAATATGCAACATAAAAGTTAATAATTTTAATAGCTTGCACAAAAATTTGAAGGTATTTCCTGTCAATAGAAAGATAGTTCATAACCAACACTTCTAACCAGTTTATGTTCTTGCCTCTTTGATAAAAACCATTATTCAACCAACCTCTCAAGCTTTCTGCGAATGTGTCTCCATCCGCACCGAAATCCTTAGCAGGCATGAGGAATAATAGAAACTTTTTATTTGCAATGGATCTCGCCAAGTAATAATGTTCCAACCATTCAATGACTAGATCGTAAAATTCATGATGACCCTCTTGAAAACCTTGAAATATTTGAAAAGATGAATCTTCAATTCTAGGTGCGAGATTACAATGGGAATTGTGTGGGGGAAATAGATCAGATCACATTCAATAGGCATGTCGAGAAAATGAGGACCTGACATAACCATCAGTGAAGGTCTAAGTGCCTCAACTACTTGACAAGTATCTAAATAGTGATATGTTGAGAGATGAACATCGAAGGATGTAGAACCAATGTCATTGGATGTGTTGATGGAATAATGATAAGTTGAATAACAGTCACTAGACATAGAATAATGATCAGATGAGTTGATTAAAAAATCAAATTCCCAGTTTGTGATTAACGAATATAAATCAATTTAGAAAAATCTGTGAATTCTCTGAACAATCGAACCAAGTTCCTCGTAAGCCAGATGTGACCAACCATTTTCCTGTAATTGGTGAAAAACTGTGCAAGTGTCGTAATCATGAAAATAATTAAAAAGGGATGCCAGCACAACAAATACATGAGACCAGTCAAGACATGGTGAACGGAGAAGATCTTGATTCATGTGATAAATAATGCATTAATTATCACTCAAGAGGGCTTCAGGTGCGAATAAGGGAAATACTTTCAATATAACATCCATAAGAGGAACCATGACCTGAATATTAAGGGATGAATTTGATAAGAATGATTGCTTCAGCTAAAGATAGTCCTTGGAATGATAAATTTCAAAATTCCATGACTCTATGAGAGATACACGTTCCAATCCTGAGTTTGATGCAGGATATTTGCATGAAGATGAATAAACTAGAAAATATTCTTGAATTTGAGCATAAGCAAAATATTGAAAGTTTGAAAGATTACATCTAAAATACCAAACATATTTCAAAAATAGATTTACATCGAGTGAAAGCATGCAAATATAAGGATTGTGAAAGAGAAACCAAGTCTAACTTAGTTCTTGGGTCTTACCAAAGTCGCGATATCCTCACATAACCATCAATGGAAGTTGAATTTCCTCGACTCCCTGGAAATTCACGAAACTTTCTAGGATTGTAAAATCACATTTTGAAACTTCAACTAGATCATGCATGGTTTGAGGATAGCTACTACCACTCATTTTAACAAGGCCACTTCTCACCAGATGGAAGCCATCTATGTCACTTATTTTACCGTATTTTTCAAATTCAACAACCAGATTACTCAAGTTGAAAGATTCTTTTGATTAAAAATTCAAAGATAAATGAATTGGGGAAATTTTCTGAGAAAGTTGATTTGAAGATTTGTCTTCATGCAAGAGAAGAGATGATGATGGATGGGACGAGTACTCAATGATTTGACTATTTTCAATTTCATCATGGAAAATCTCACTGCCTTGTGTCAATTGAGAAGATAACTAATTGGATGAAGAACCTAAAGAGAATATATTATCTTCATCACAAGTGTATGCATCGCAAACTACAGAACACAATGGATAGTGAGATGGAGGGGAAGTTTCGATGAGCGCATCTTCTTTGACCAAATCCGATTCTGGATCTAACATAAAATATTCATGAGAGACTAAAATATCACTTGATATGCCTGGGAATTCGTGATTGCATACATCAACATAGTCATCATCATTGGAATGATTGTTTCCCAAGGCTATGAATTTATTGAAAGAATTGATTGCTTTTGATTCACTATCGAGATTAGTAGATTGAAAATCATCCATGAATGGAAGTGCATCGTATTCACATGGAGGATTTTGGAAAATAAAATAAATATTGAAAACCTCTTCACCTTCCTTCTTGTGTACCTATGTAATGTGACTCCCTTGTATCTAATCGTAATTTGAACTAGCAGCATAAAAATCAAGAGTGTGAAAAAATAGTTGGCGGAACAAATTTCTCAGGCGGATCATGGTACCAAGAGTCATGGCTTGTAGAGGATAAAATATAATTGAAATCCATATCAGATTCGAGACTAGAGTTATGAATATTAACATCGTCTCACTAAATGGAGGAGTTATTCTTCACCATAGGCTTCATGAGCCATTTTGGAATTTCCTCTATTGAATTTTAGTTATGACTATTAGAGGAAGAATGAGAAGATATATTGGTAATTTGATTAGCAGGTCTCCCAACATTATTATCATCACAAAGAGGCACCCTCATCGGAACTGGAAAAGGAGGAGGACAAGGAACAAAAGGGATAGTAGGTTCCTCCTCTAGAATTAGAGGTGTCTCATGATTCACAAGATTTGGGGGAGTGGGAAAATCAGGGGGGTTAGGTTCACCACGTAAAGTGATAAGAACCAAGCACTCAAACTCTTGTTTCAAGAAATCCTAGTTCAGATCTTCTTCTGGAATTTCATAGAAAAGGTGGAGGAATCGATCAAAAAAAACCTCAACTGATTCATTAGGCTCAATTCTACAAACATTTCAGTAATTTTACCTATCAAATGATTTATGAATCTCCTTTGCAATTTGGTCAAATGAATGGATAGAAGCAGCAGGTAATGTATGACACCATCTATTAGCGCGACCTTCAACTATGAGGGTGAGTAATCTAGCGATGACATTGATGAAATATATTTTGTTAGAAAAGAAAAAAACGGACAACTTGAAACAAATGTTAACGAAAAGGTAATTTACCCTCACCATTAAACTTAAATTGTGACAGTTTATGAATAACTTCCACAGGTATGGTAAGATTAAGATCTTTATATAAACATCTTGAGATTATGATTTGGGGAAGAACCATTTTGAATAATAGATTCAAACTAGAATCAATGAGAACAACCTGTCATCTAGCCCTCCTTCTAAAACCATTTTGTTGACCATGTGGGAAATCTTTCAAAAAAGGGGGTCTCCCCTATGTGAAGTCCCAATTAGACCTCACACCATTTGGAGTAGGAGCCCCATCTGAAAAATCGGCCCAGTTTCCATGTATTCTTATAGATATGCCTTGGATCTAACTGTCAGCAAGAGAGAGGAGTGCACATGTACCTTCCAAAAGCAAGGGGATGTGTCTGTGAGTGTTCAATTGTATGTGTGTCAAATTTTTTTCACTGAGGAGGGGAGAAAAAGTGAGCCTATAAGAGATAGGTAGTATTACCTCCCTAGTAGAGACACACATGAACAAGACAGATCTATACGACATCAAGCGGAATAGTCCACATAGATGTGATCGTCATTACAAGAAAAAAATGAAAAATATTTATCCGGTATCCAGCAGAATTTTCCACAAGGATGTGATAACAACAACAACCATTGCAACACATTATCAATATGATAATTACCAAAATAACCAAAATAGTTCAACTATCTTAGCACATGTGAAAGAAAACATGAAATACAAACATCCACATAATATTCTTACAAAAATTTATAATCCAAGCATGAAGAATGTGTTGTCCTTGAAAGCTTATGTTATTAAGTAGAAGTTCCAAGACACATGTGTACAATGAACACCACTAGCTCCAATTGTGGAGTGTCGAAGCCACTCCTTTCTCCTCAAGATAACTAGCTTATCTCTCTAATGCCTTGCATGAGGAGCCAAGGTGAAAATTCCTTTGCTCATACAATGAGGGAGTATATATAACCAATGGTGACTATTTGACAACCCTCATGACTTATTGACTTCCTATTACTTTTCAACTTACATGACTCTTTACATTCCATGTGTGTCCTTTGGACTTCCACTTTACAATACATTTTGAATACAATGTACATGATCCACAATAGTGATCTGGCATATGAAAACTCATGACATGACATGACATGACACTACTGACATGGAATGCTTGATGATGTGGCAATGTCAAGCCACTACTGATACTGAGAGTTGAGTGTCTTCGAGAAGAATCTTTCCTTTTCACCTTCACATGCATTGGTGATAAGGAGTCTTCAATGAGCTCAAGTCTTGGATAGTGGTCATAAACTAGTGTCCCTTTTCTTTATCCTAATCAATCAGCTTGAAATTTTAGTTGCAAGAGTGTATTTGAGCATGCTTCCCTCCTTCTTCTCCTTCTCCATCATCTTTCCATGACATGGTACGTTACTTGTTTCAGTAATTCACTCATGACAAGATGACATCAATATTAAAACCTCTAGCCTAGGATGATTCATTCTCATCCATAAATTGAGCCCGGAACAAGTGACAGACTGGGAAGAGGGGCTAAGTGATTGTGCAGTTACGTAGTTCAAGTAGGAAAGGGGAATACTTGAGCCTTGATACTGTGTAGTGCATAGTTCAGGTAGGGTTGAGCAACAATACTATGCATTTTCCAAAACAAGTGGGACAGGCTGAGGGGATGGACAATGGGAGAGCTTAGTGCACAATTCTAGGAGTCAAGGCAAGTCAGGCTACTATGCAGTTGCAAAATTCAAGGGCTCAGGTAATTACCTTGAGGATTGTGGTTTCAAAGTGCGCATTTCACTTCGGGATGGGGGTTATGATTGCACAATTCTGGAGGTTAGGGTTAAGGCTGGTCACAGAAACTACATAGTGAAGCAGTCCTAGGAAGAAGGAAATGCGCATTGCATAATTCCAGGAATAAATTTCACATCTAGAGGATTGATATTGTGCATTGCACAACTCAAGGAAGGTTGGGTGAAGCTAGGTTGCTTGGTCGGGGATTTGTTTTCCGAAAATGGTTATGTGCAGGACCGATGAGATCAGTGTGAACGGTGATGAAACTTTGACTGTGATCAGACAATTAGAATACTTATATGACTCAATAAGCATAGATCATCCATGACAGAAAAATTTACGATTGGTTATGACAAGTATGACACAAAAGTTAAACTTTACGATGAGTGACGACACTTGTGCAACAATGCTCAAAAATTTGGAAATGAGTGTGATGGGTACTTACAAGGTCAGAAAAACTCATTTGCACAAAATTTACCTCCTAGTACCACTATAACAGGCTCATAAGCACAAGGCGATAGCCAACATTCCAAGACATGACACTTTTCCCAACTTTTGAAAGGAAGCACAACATTATAAGAAAATAAATAAATGAATTTCAAAGTTTGTGACAATGATGAAAAAGAGCTAGGAAGGATCTGAAATTTGGTATAGGCCAAAATTTTGAAGGGTGTTTTACTAGCTACAACACAGTGACACTGCAATTTCTCTTTGCTCAAATTTTTGTAATTCCTTTGAGACATGTGTATGTAATTCTACATGTGTCTATGTAGGTGGTTGTACTTGTGTTTCTGGTATCTTCTCGGGTTCATGCTGAGGTTGAGATAGTATAACCTATGTTTCTTGAGGTTGAAGAATATTTTCAATCATATGCATTTGGACTTCCTATACTTGCTCTTTCTATGTATAATGTTTATCTGATTGGATTTCTTCTCCCTACAACAGTTTTGACTATATATATAAGATTGATTGGATAGGGATCAATGCAAGCTCTTTGTGAATAGGATGACCCCATTTTTCCAATACATTTTCCACATGTAGTGAAGTTTCACTTGTTTGTTCAGTAATTGGAGGAAAATTTATATGCATATGCTAGTCTTTTTGGCATCAATCCTTTACCCAAACCCAACATTATTCTTCTCTACAAAGCAAGGAACTATGTTCTAGTGGGTACTTCTCAAATTTCATAAATTTCCTTTGTCACTTCTTCATATGATTTGGCTCTTTGGAAAACCTGGTTAAATCTTACATCTTAATCTACATAAATTTTAAATTTTTGAAGCTTACAGAGTTCAAAAATAATTTTTAAGGGGTCATACCTTTTGAAGGCTATGCAAGATAGTTTGAGTATTTATAATGTTGTTTATTCTTTATTTTCATGCTTGGAATTTTCCAAATCATAAATTCCCAATTTAATATGAAATGATGGCTAAGTTTTATTATTATTATTTGATAAGGACTTAGAAATTTATGTTGTAATGGTTTGGTAAGCTACCTCCCTCAAAGCTAACTTTTCTAGCACATATTTTGGTAAAGCATGTCGAGGGACTTCACAAGCATAGATCCTAACAAAGGAAAATATTTCATCTATATACCTACCTCCAATACAGTCAATGGATTCCATATTTTAATCGGTGAACCTTGGAGGGGATAAGCCGAATAGAACCTGGTGTAATGGGATCATGAATTTGTTACAAATTTCATGGAAACAATCTACAACATTTGTATCTCGTAATTTATAACAATAGGTGTGAATAGGACCACACTTGGATTGTTAATGCCATTTCATAAAGGGAAAAGGTGTTCAAGCACAAATGGCATTAATTAAATAGGCGGGCATGAAGAATTGAGGAATCAACCCTTAAGGAGCATTCAATAATATCTCGATATGTTTTCTCATACTATTAGATAGAATAATAGCCCAGTAAAAAAAAATTCCTTTTTCCAAGATTTAGGGAAGGAGAGGTACCCATTCTACTTTGAAGAGTAGAGAATTTTGTTCCATGTTTCCTACATAGCATGGTTGTCATAGATGCACATCTCTCTTTCATTTTTTAAATAGGATAAGAAATTTTTCCTCTAGCTTTAAATGCATCTTCATAAAATAATATTCTTTAACCAGGGCATCCATTTGTAGGTCATCATTGATATTATCTTGAGCAGTGAAAGTTCTAGCGAAGGTTTCATAGAAATACAACTTAGGTTTAGGCAACATGTACATTTCATCTATATCCTTTAGCCGGAAAGAGCCTACCACTTACCTCGGCCCATTGATAATTGTATGAGTCTTAATGTCTACACAGGGAAGAGACCAACATACCATATCATTGTATTCAGTGAGTGTCAACCTTGCCGCTACTTCGTATACTTTTGATCTTTAGAATTAATAAAATCATGTCATTCAGTGATTGATTTAAGAAGCTTCCTTGTTAGGAGGCATTTTGGTACCTACAGTAAGAATTTTTTATTAGACATTAATTTAAAAAACTATCACATACCATTGTAGTAAGAAATTATTATGATACTATAACTTAATTGTCATAGGCAATTATTACAAGGGAATGGAATGGAGAAGGTATAGATTAAGTGACTTAATACATCATTAATAAAGTTTGGGTAGTGTTGGGAAAGTGAGAGGCTAGACTAGGCTATGGATAATTGATGGAGTGGAGGCTAAAGTGAAAACTTTAGTGCCATACAAGGAATTTAAGCCATTTATGCTTCTAGCAACACTAATGTAGGAAATAGATGATTTTCTTGTTTTAAAAATCCTTTATACTTCAATTACATCCATTGCATAATGTTCAAGAAAAACTAAGCTTAATGTTTGGACTAGGTAAATATTAGCATTAATCCCTTTAAATATTATTTAAACACATATTAATATGGGATTAAGGCTTGATTAATTACAATTAAGTAGGGATTGAAGATATTGGATACTAAGATCTTAGGTGATGCATGACTGTTTTGTTAAAGAATAACTTGATAACCCAATGTCTGTGATTCAAGTTACACCATAGTGATATCATCTCTACAGACGTGGTAGTGCCATATAGGTGACGGAGTAAGCTAACCATTCAGTGGAATGCCTTTTGGGTGTTGCGACCCCGGCGACAGGCGAATGCGGCCCCACGCTCCTCCCCGGATCCATCTATCTCCATGCCACAAACGTTTCGTTTGAAGGAGCCCGTTTAGGAGCCATAGGATGTTATTGTTTCCTCCTACCCACCTATGCATGGGAGTGCCCATGAATGTAAATGATTTCCCGCTTCAGCCCACTGTGAACAGTTCGGTGCAAACCAGTTGAGGGAAGACGGGGAGGGGCATGGCATGATTTTGTAATCGAGCGGAACATCTCCTTAACCAATGGACTGATTGAATACGACAGAATGAAAGCCATCGCAACCATCGTTGGAATACTATTGAAAAATATATTGAACAAAAGTCGCTGGATTGAACGAAAGTCATTGGATGGCTACTAAAAACCAATTTGTTTTGTTTAGTGACTGTCTATTTTTTAATTCGATGTCTGTGTATTTTTAAGTGAGAATTCCTATTGCGCCCACTTCACCATTGCAGCAACTCTCTTAAACGAAAGTCGCTAGACCACTACTGAAAACCGGTCTATTTTTTTTAGTGATTTAATTCAATGTCCGTGCATTTTTAAGTGAGAATCCCCATTGCGCCCACTCCACCGTTGCGGAAACTCGCTTAAACAGATACTCGCTAAAAAATGGTGAAGAAATTGAAATGGGAATCAATAATTTCCCTTCCAATGCAAAACCCTAAAGAAATGCTCATCTTCTCTAGGTCGAATTTAGATTGGTCTCTTGTACAAGGAAAACACATGGACTCCTTAGATCAGATTGCAAAAATTCCTTCAACTAGAATTGGAGACTTTATTAAAGGAGAGGAAATGAACCCAAATTCTCCATGTTCTTTCACTCGGGTACAAAACAAACGCCCAGGCTCAAGGCCTACAGCTTCCTTGGTATATGAAGTGTAATTTTTTTTATCAATCCTATGTATATATGTTGGTATGAATAGTGCTCAAACAGTTTTCATGGAATCATATGTATTGAGTTTCCAAAATTTTTTATGCAGCTATTCTTGTTCATATGGCCCCGATGACAAAAGGGGACAAGATGAACTGAATCGAAAATACTCATTTGTGAAAAAGAGGGGATGCCAATGCCATTTTATTGTAAAAATTATGGTGCAAATCCCTGAGGTTGCGATAATAACATATAACATGTATGAGCATGTAGATAGCCAAGGATTTCCTTGTCATGGCCAACATGACACCTCGGGTCCTACTAGGGTGTTGCATCAACCAAAGTTATCAAGGGACATGGTTTCCTATGTAGAGAGTTGTTTCTTCTTGGATGTGCCAGTTGACTCTGTTTGCAAAATGCATGTTAAAAAATATATTGACATGGCTGTTGCAACTCAAGATAGTGATTTATTTTGTGTAGAAAAGATGTTGTTAACATATAGAATCGTCTAATGAAAGGGAATTATCAATTGCATAAGAATGATGAAATGAGTGTGAACCTTTGGTATAGGAAACACCAAAATGATTTTTTCTTTTATCAAAAGCCCAATGGTGGAGATGTCCCTTTTATAGTTGGAATTCAAATGAAGTGGATGTTGGAGACCATGGTGAAGGTATCGAATAATAGCCTAATAGTCATGGATTCGACATTCAACACGAATAAGTATGGGGTGAGTGTATTAAGAATGATTGATCTAGTACAATAACTTGATTAATAATGATTGATGATCTGAAGTTGATGATCTATGCATTTTGAATGTGATAGTATCAATTGTGCACACTCGTCGTGTTTGATAACCAACAAAGTGGGGTGCTAGTTGCATGGGTGGTGGCATCACATAATACACCACAAGACATTTCTCTATGGTTGGAGCAGCTCATGCATAGGTGTCACCAAGTTGATCATAGTTGGAAAGTTAATGATTTCATGGTTGATGATGCATTGGCTGAAATTGGTGCTTTAAGGTAACTTCAATATTCTTATTTTACAGTACAACTTGTATTTATTAAAAAAATAACATGCTTGAAATGAATTGAATGTGGCAGGAGAATCACAAGGTGTAATTTTATCTTGTGTGTTTGGCATGTACGTCGAGCATGGCTAAAAAATGTGAATCGACTGGCCAGTAATCCAGAAATAGAAAAGAAATGTTTAGTGATTTGGGTTTAATTATGAATTATTGTTCCAATGTTGAAGTGAGCACTGCATTTAATGCTTTCTTCAACAAATTTTCTGATGAGGAAAAGTTCCTAGACTATTTCCACAAGAATTGGGTTGTTGGTGACAAGATTTGTAAGTTGAAAAACTCTTAAGTTACATTTCTCTTTTTGGTTTGAAATATGGATGAAATATCTTTATTAACCCAAATTTTATGCAATTAGGGATGTGGGTGAAAGGTTTTCGGGATTTTCCCCATGCAAATCAGGAGACAAACAATGTTGTGGAATCATATCACTGTTACCTATAGACAAAATTTCTATCTGATAGAAGAAATAATTGTTCTCATAGGATGGATTGGTTGATATATGTTCTTCTAAAAAAATTTGAACCCTGTTATCGGTTTAAGGAAATTCTAAAAAAGGAAGGATTTTTAAATAATTACAAGAAAGAGAAATAGTTGGAATCATCAATGGAAAAAGAAAAAAGAATACCAGATAGTGATTGTAGCCCTCATTCGCAAATGTCTCATGCTTTTTGGGTGAGGAGTCAATCTAAAGTTAATAAGCAATATCTTGTCACTTGTCATTGTAAAAATTTAATAACTTGTGATTGCCCATGGTCTATTCGTGGCAACATATGCAAGCATGCCATAAAGGTGGGTTGGTTGTGTTCCATTTCAATGGCTTCAAACCAATTACAAAATCATCAAAGCACAACTAAGTCATACAATGACTCTCCTGAGATAAATATAGAGGCAATATTCGATCTTCCTGAAGATGCAAACACAACTGCCATGGATAGTCGCAATGTTGATGTAAATGTTGAAGAAATTGAGATGGCCAAGGAGGATTTATTTGGCTACTTAGACCTGGTTCGAAATAGTCCTCCTACTACTTTGACCAAGATTGAACAGTTGATTGCTTTAGTTAAAAAATTGTTGGATGACGCCAACAATCTTCATATTATGGATTATGAATTCAAGTGTGGATTGGGTGCTTTTGATTTGTCTTTGAAGAGGAAGAAGAGTTTCCTAAGCCCAAAAAAGAGAAGAAAAACAAGGCAACACAATGCAATATTGGAAATTGAATTGAATATCCCGCCAGATGAAGATGAATCACTTCAGTTTGAAGAAATCAACTAGCGAGGTTGCCCTCGTGCCAACAATTAATTCTTTTCCAGGTTTCTTGTGCATGATTTTGTTTTCAATTTGATATTAATATTTATTCCTATATTAGCTGTATTTGATGTATTAATGTTTTGTTGACTATGTCCATGTATGTTTGACAGGTGGTGAGGATATGGTTGGAGATTTCTCTAATTTGATGGAATTGTCATTTAAGACCTGATTAAATAACTCCATGCATTTACACTTAGTCTTTTAATACATTGATTGTTTTGTAAGTCATGGAAGATAGCTTTCAAGTGGTTTTGCATGCTTGCATCTATTGGTGTGCAAACAATAATATGATATATAAATTCGAATAAAAATAATGGAAATGTAACAAAATGATTAGAGGAACTGCAATGAAATTGTAACTAAACATGTCAAACACAATTTTACCAGTTTTTTATAACTAACAAAACAAACTGGAGATTTATATATTACAACATCAAATATAATGCCTTTGTTGTATATGAGTTGCTGCAACAGTGACCCAGTGTTGCAGCAACGGTGAGCAAGTGTGTCAACAACTGTGAGCTAGTGTGTTAGCAACGGTGGCCCAGTCTGTCAATCTGAATCTATGGATGAAGGGGTAAATTCATGAAGATTGCTGATACAATAATCACTATGTACTGGTTCATCAGGATGAAGATACTCTCTTGTCTCCATAATTACATTCCAGCAATCAGATTCTTCTTTTTTTGTCAGCGTATGTTTCTTTTTATATACCCTTGTTGGAAGCTAGATCATTGGATACTGTAGTCTAAGACCTATCTAGTGATTCCCACACTGTCCCATAGCAATAATATACTGAGCAACCCTTGTTAATGTTGTATTTAAGTTGATGTAGTTAAATGGATCTTTATTTTGGGGTTGTTTTCCCATGATATCCCACCTTGATTTACATCCTCCCCGTGCCTTAGTTTGCAATAAATGAATCTGGCGTGCACAATATGCAATGTTCATCTCCCTGTTCTCGGAGATAACCTCTACTAATTCTGGAGAGTTGATGTATTTTTGATGTTCTTCTATCACCTCCACAGGTTTGGGATGTTCTCCTCTAACCCACATATGGCTCTCGGAATTATGCAAATAAATGTTCAGATCATCCAACCAACTGCCCTGATTTCTCATATATGATACAAATTCCCTCAATTGGACATCCCCTGTAACACGGTTAGGATTCCATTTTGTAATATAAGGTACCAAAAAATTATGTTGGTACAGTTCACAGTGCAAGTCTTTATCTTGATCACAAATTGACATATATGCCTCCAAGAAACCATCACTTCTTTCAACCTGGAGAGGGATATTTTGGATGATAGCATTCTTTTTAAATATCATGAATTTTTCAGTCAAGTACGCGTTGTAATTGGTTGAAGGAGCCCTACAAGTGAGCAAACCATCCATTAGTTGTCCGAGTTCTTTCCTATCATTCTCCAACTTGGTCACTCTCCTTTCCAACTTAGCCATTGTTTTTTTATGTCTTCGTAAAACTTTGTTTTGATATTCTTCTTCAAATATCTTGGCAAGGTCAGGAAGTGATTGGTTGTGCACACTGTAAGGTATTTGGTGTCTCGGATATGCGTATTTAGACAGTTGTAATTTATCCTTTGGTTCCTCATCATTTTTTTGCTCACCAATGTATTTGGTTAGTTTGATCTTTGGTTCCCCATCCTCTGTTAGTTTCATATCTGGTTGTTGTTCCTCTGTGTCTATACCCATTTCTTTTGTATCTTTGATATGTAATTCCTGTTCCTCTGTATGGACAGCTGTGATTTTGGTATGGGACTCTGCAACTTCAATGTCATCAGTCAGTTTTTTTCTAAGGGGTATATCTTGTTGGACCCTGGGAGATGGAATACCTATGTCATCAATGGGTATGGACTCTGCAAGTTCAATTTCATCAGTCTATTTTTTTCCAAGGGGTATATATTGTTGGACCCTTGGAGAAGGAATACCTATGTCATCAATGGGTATGGACTCTGCAACTTGGGCCAAGAAATCTAATCTATCAAAAGTTATTTTTGTTTGAGCTCATATGTTAGGGTTTTAACTTTGATATGTAGTTGTATGTTTTTCATCTGGATAGTCTTATTCTTCCTTAACAATGAAATATACAGAGGAAGATGTTTACAGGTACTTACTTTTGCAATGTGCTTCTTTCTCAATTCTGTTGGTTCAGTTGGTTGGTCCTCCTGATCATCCCCATACAATTCTGGTTGTGCAGTTGATTGATCCTCCTAATCATCACCATAAAATTTTGGTTGTGCAGTTGGTTGGTCCTCCTGATCATCCCCATGCAATTCTGGTTGTGCATTTGATTGGTCCTCCTGATCATCCCCAAAAAATTTGGGATGTGCAGTTGGTTGGCCCAGCAATTTTTCCCTATACAATTACTGGTACTCCTCTTCGTCTGCATACAACATTTGGATTGAGATAAGGCCATCTGAGTGGTACCATTCGCTCATATCTGCTATGTATTCATATTCCGAATCAGAAGAGGGAAGCTTATCAACTTGTTCTTTTGTGTCAGCAAGCTGGTCTAATCCTTCTTATATGCATCCTTGTTGCATGCATCCTTCGTCCATGACCCCTTCAATTAATACATCTTGTGGATACTTGCTCTTGCTCTTGCTCTTCTTCTACTTCTATCTCTTATGGGAGTTTTTTTGTAACAACGGGGAGCGTTTGAGGAACTGGAGCATAACGACCTCTCTTTCCCCTGTTCTTCTTAGCTTTTGGCACTGCTGCTGGGCATTTCCTATATCCTCTCAATCTTCTGGTGGCAGGTTTACTCCCCAATATTTGTACTTCATCATCATCATCTTGGCCATCTCCTTTATGTGTAGCTTTAGCAGCAAAAACCCTAGAAACCCTCCTAGTTTGAACACATGGCGGCTCAGTTTCCATATGGAAATGTTCTATGGGAATTTCTGCATGTGGGAGGTCAATGAACCCAGTTGCAGATGCGAGGTCATTGGGCGGAGTTGTAGCTAGGAGGTCATGGGGCGGAGTTGCATCTGGGGGGTCATGGGGCAGAGTTGCCACTAAGGGGTCATGGGGTGGAGTTGCTGCTGAGGGGTCATGGGGTGGAGTTGCCGCTGAGGAGTCATGGGGTGGAGTTGCCACTGAGAAGTCATGGGGTGGAGTTGCCGCTGAGAGGGCATGGGGTGGAGTTACCGTTGAGAGGTCATGGGGCGGAGTTGTAGCTAGGGGTTCATGGGGCAGAGTTGTAGCTTGGAGGTCATGGGGTGGAGTTGCAGCTTCAACATGCAATGGCCTTCCAACTAGTTCATCCCAAGTTCTCCCTTCCCTTTGTAGCGCAACAACCACCAAAATTTTAACAAGGCATTGGTGGGAAAGGATTTCGAGTGGCCGCTTTGATTTCTACACACCTCAGGCCATTTGGTCAAGGGTTTTTGTAAGAAAGAAAGGCATGTTAAGCAACCTGCCATGTTGCAGGTGTTCTAACAAGCGGAGGTGCTCATAATAAATAACCACATACCTTCCTTCACAAGTGAAAAATATCTAGACAAGGAATGCAGCATCCGACCAAGGTTGTGTTAATTACTTCCTCTCATATCCTGAGCCACTCTTGATGATTCGTTCACCTGCCTCAAGGAAATTCCTCACAATATCAGGTTGGGGTTTTTGGGGTGCAAACCACTTTTATCCCATTTGGAGTAACCCTAACACTTCAACAATCGCCTCTTCTGTCAAATGCACCATTGTCCCTGCTACCTTTGATCTACCCTCCCTCTAATGCATGGCGAATTCTAGGGCTATGTCATTGTCATGCCCCTGAAACCTGCGAATATAATCTATTCAACTGGCTTGTTCAAATAATTGTTTAACAGGTGGAAATACGTCTAAAAATTCTTCGGCACTTTCATGGCGTATTCTTGAACCTCTCTAGCCAGAGTTCAGAGTGGCTCTAGTTGTGTTAGTTTTTTGCAAGAGTTTGAATGTGGGACAATGGCGCAATGGAAGAGCTGGGGTAATGGGTACAGTAATAAATTAATAATGGGGACAGGTTATTTATGGCGGTGCCCGTATGCATACATGTGTTGCCACAAGGGGTCGAGAAATAGATATGCGTAGGGTTAAATGAAATTCATCTCAAACACATGATGAATATAATTGATTTTTCATTGCCAATTAATTTTTTGATAGTTATATGAAATCCCACCACCTAGCCAACCACTCTTAAGAATTTTTTTGAAAGTTTAATTATAAAGTTCTAAATACTATTAAAAATAAAATAATCAAACTTTTTTATATATTGTGTTCAACATACCTTCAATACATGAAAAAATTTATTTATGAGTTGATCGTTAAATAAGGTGTGATGCGATAAAGAGTTTATAATGATAATTGAATTTATTCAAGATTTTTAAAACATATCTTCAAAATAGGAGATTGAAGTTACTTTAATTTTTTTTTTTAAATTACAATATATAAATATGTATCAATATGCTTGGTAAGATGTGAAAATAAAGAGTCCATGCTGTAACAATGCATTCCATTATGAAATTGTTGACCTATCTACTAACACCACATGTGCATTTTTTCATAATCAAAAGACTGGCTTTTTATTAAAACTTTAGGCAAAGTTTATATGAGATTCTGAAGACAACATACCTTGAATCTTGAGATCAATAATCTTTGTATGGCTCGATTTCATATAAACATGTTATTATGGGGATGAATGTTCCCCTTTACAAGTCCATGTGAAGTTAACTTTTCAATTCATTCAAATCATAAAATCATATATACCTCAATGCTTTTCAAAGCATATCCCTTGGCATTATTCACTTGCATTGGTACCTGTGTGGGTTTTGTTCTCAGTACATAACAATGTTAAAGAGTTGGGTTGTCAAGATAAATTCATTAATTTGCAAGTTCTTCATATTATTTTCTTTGTTTGCAGGCTAAGTTGTTGTTGTTGTCATGGATGTCAAAACATGCTTCATTTCAAAACACCTAGCCTTGTGGCTTTAGATGTTGATGATGGAGAAATTCACAACAATTGGATTGTTGGTTTGGATATTATACATTTCTGCCCCTTAAATGAGGTTGGATCTATGGACTACAAAAGTGCAAGATGTCACATTTGCATTTTTCATTTAACCTTGTATGTATAAAGGACAAATAATGATTGATATATAAGTTATCTTGGTTGGCTTAACCAAGGGTATCTCACATAATTTCTCAATGAAGAGGATTATTTAAGAATTAGAGCTCATTATAGTAAAAAAAGAGGCTTGTATAAATTATGGGAGCATGTGTTGCTCATGGATAATGAATGAATAAATGTTCATAGAAGTTGGAATTGTGAAGGTGTATTGAAGGCATTATAATGAAAAAATAGTCTTGTTTTGTAGCATATTTTGGAATCCTCTATTTACTGATAAAACTATTAAATACATGACAATGCTTCTGTACATGTTCCAGCATAATTGAATGAGATTGGAATTTGACTTCCAGAATAAAAGGCATAATAAAAGCATCCATCACATAATCTAATGACATAACTAAACTGTAATAAAAATGTAACTCTATTAATAGTATTACTGAAAAGTACGCTTTCTACATACATGTGTTGAGATATAAGACCAAAAAATAGTGAGGCCATCTATAAAAAAACAGCTCATACAAAAATTATGGAGATCAGGTTGCTCCAATCTATCTCAAAAAAGATGAACACAATAATATTACTCCCCCCATAATAACCCCAATCCCAATTAGAGCAACAATCCATTCATTAATAGGTAATATATAACGATGTCTATCAATAATAATTGGAGCACATATTGGATCCATAAATATATCACATCCACGTCCTTTGGATGCTGCTTCAGAAAGTATTGAATCACAGAACCTTTGGACATCAGATTGGTACATAATCTCAAAACCGCGGAATTGTGCAGCAATGGATTTTTCCTGCTGGTGAAGGGGATTTAGGTTAGGTCTTATAACTTGGAAGGTACCATTAATCTAGTTGATGATTAGCTCAGATTTAGTGTAAGTGACAATATAATTTGTACCATAACTTCGTGCAGTCGTGAGGCCCTCGATCAATGCATGATATTATGCCTCATTGTTCGTTGTAATCCCAAGTAATTCTCTGCTATTTTGATAAACTTGGCTCAGGGATTAATTATGAACCACAAACCTTTTCCGTGCATTCCCTGGGTTTTGGTGGCACCATATTTGGATAACCAAGACCCATTTTGCAACCATTTGCAAAAAAATAAAATAATTTAATTAAATATCATTAATAGAGTTGTCGCTCTCTCTACGAAATAAATAAAAAATTAAGTTTGCAATTTTCTTAATATAAATAAAAATTTAATTAATTTCAGTTGTGGCAACACACTGTTACAGCGGTGGCAACACACTGTTACAGTGGCAGCAACTCGTTGTTGCTGCCACTGCTCAAAATTAAAATTTACAGCTGCAGCAACTCGCTGTTTTCGCAACTGCTCAAAATTAAAATTTACAGTGGCGGCAACTCGTTGTTGCAGCTACCTAAAACAAGGATTTTCCGCCACTGCTCAAAATTTAAATTTACAGTGCCAGAAACACATTGTTACAGTGGCGGCAACACATTGTTTCCACTACTACAACAACAAGTTTCTGCCACTGCTCAAAATTAAAATTTACAGTGGTGGAAACACACGGTTACAGTGGCGGCAACTCGTTGTTGCCGCTACTGCAACAACGAGTTTCTGCTCTCTCTACGAAACAAATAAAATATGAAGTTTGAAATTTTGTTAATATAAATAAAAATTTAATTTACATCAGTTGCGGCATTACACTGTTACAGTGGTGGCAACTCGCTGTTGCCGCTACTGCAACAACAAGCTGCCGCCACTACTCAAAAGTAAATTTGCATTATATAAAAGGAGGAAAAACAGAATTCCTTTCCAAAAAAACCTGCTACTCTACTTTGCTGCTCTTCTCTGCTGCGCTGCTTTGCTGCTACTCTGCTACTCTGCTCTCAAACTTTGCTGCTGAAATAATGTAAGCTCTACCTTGCAACTTGCTCAATTGATCAGCTCTTGAACTTTGCTTGTCCTCACTGTGAGTCTTGAAGGGGCTCTACTGGTCTTCTACTCTGCTGAGTCTTGAAGAAAGAAAGGGATGGAGCAACAGAATTAGTGATGGCAGGGTAAACCCACAGTCCCGGTATTCTAACTATTTCTACCTCAATCTGTGTGTAAAGTGTCTCCAAATTCCTTCCAAGCCCAAACAATTCACAAATTGGGAAAACTCACACTGTTATATTTTTTTGGTCTGGAAAATTAGATAAATAATCCGAGGCTATCTTAATATCTCAATCTGAGATTGAGATATTAACTCAGTTTCCTCCTTTAGTTATGAACTCCCCAAGACATACAAAATGCTCTCTTAATAACAACCCCACAAAAGAACCAGTCTTATGTCAAAACCCTTAGCACACTGCATAAGTGTATATATATTGAGCCACCACGTTTTATGCGTTCGCAAGGTCGATGCTTTTATGGTTCTAACCTTGCTCAACCCCCGGCAGGTACTTATACTAAACCATACTCACCACCTCTCATAACTCATATTCTGCCAACTCTGCATACCCAAACCTTATATGTACACCATAATATCTCAATGTATATAATATCACCTCCGTTCGAATAACTGGAGCTTTAATAATGAAATACCAACGCTGATACAGATCTGTCCAACCTTAAGGAAGGACCAGCACTTATAATGTTGACGTCCTATCAACATATCGCCATGTTCCGTATTATAAAGTGAACCATGCAGCATATATCAACATAGACCACAATATTTTTTACTTTTAATTGAATAACTCAGCGACATTATATGAATATTCTCACAGCCTCCGAATGTTTCCATATATGCACATTCGCTCATATAAATAACCCGACCTCCATAAAATATTGACCGCCACATATATATGTCATACCTTATTAAACCCGTAGAACTTAACAACGATCAATACATGCATATGCATGGGCCCCAACGCTAACGGTCGTCTACATCCAATAGCGGAAAATGCGTCGCACTATTTCAGATGATTCGATGTATATCGCGTAGGCTAAATGCACAAGCTTTAACTAGCGATGAGAGTGGTTTTCCAAAATCGCTCAGGGACACGCGTCACCCAGTGTATGGGATCGTGTTGATTTCTTAAATACTGCTTACCCTACAAAGGTGGTGCGATCAAACTACTTCTGGCTTTTGAACAGTAATTGACCAAGGGCTGAACCGGGGTTGCGCCTTTCTTCCTATGCACTTGGGTTCGCTAACTCAGGTTCGAAATTTGGAATGGCACTCACAGTCCACAACAAAACGAAACTATTCCTTTTTCAAGCAGGTTTTCACTATCGGTTGGTTCACTGTGCTATGGAAATTCAACACTATAGGGCACACTCGTTCAATGGTTGACCGGACACACAACCCAAACCCGCAACAAGGGCTCAACGCAACCATACATGGCCTCTTCAGGGATTATAATGAAAAAACACCTTCCGGAGTTCGATGGGGAATTTCCACACTATTATAGACAGGGAGACTTTCAACCATTAAAACGATTTTTACCACTCAGATTTCCATACCTTTTCTTATTGGACTCGAGCTCAGTTATACAGAATCCATTATCCTTCATCAAGAAAACATATATACATTCACACATGATTTAACTCGACAAATGCACAATAATACTAAATCAATTTCCTTATTTATACAATGAGCTTACTTACAACCTTCTAGCGGCCAGATCTTCAAGCTGATGGCCTTCAACTCTACAGCACCATGCAGTCTATGCAGTTCTCTCTCTCTACAGGTCTATCAACTCTGTCACAGAGGTTTATTTTTATATCAATTACAATGAATCGATTCAAATTCCTCGAAGGCTCACAAACTCTTCAAATTCCTACAGTTCCAAATTAGACTAACGCTCTGACAGACAGAGATGGACTGTCTCTTCCTATGCCCACTAATCATTCGGATAGTTACATTTTCCTCTAAAATTAAGTAAATTAGCTCAACTATGGATAATTTCATAGGTAAATAAAACATGAGACCCCCCTTTACATTTATTTATGTACAAAAGTTGTCTTGAGCCTAATGCCCCTGCATCACTTGGGCGACGAAATGCACAAATACTCTCGACAGAAGGAGTCGACGGAATAATGAGGAAGGTGCATCGAAGAAATGAATAGGTGAGAGATAATTTTGAAATCGATTTTGGGTGGCAACTCCAGAGATGAGGTTGGTAACCTCCATTACTCTGAAGCCAGTCATTCTCCGACGTTTGGTTTCAAATTTGAATTTCTGTCACTTCCGCTCTGAAACTGAGTGTGCGAGCTCGTGTGCCGGCTCATGTGGGAGTACCTAAACGTTGACGGTTAGCCAGTTACGGGAACAAAAGACGAGGAACGTTAACTCTAACGTCATGGGATGGAGACGGGGAGGGGCGTGGGGCTCGCGTTCACCAGAGGGATTCGCCGGATGGATACGCCAGTCACCGGGGGTTCATAACCCAAGGGAATTCTTTCGAATGGTTAGCCCACTCTATAGGTGACACATGGTAGGCGTAAATGAACATTTTAATTGTCATCATGTGTAAATATAAGTGACATGGGCCACATCATCAAAAGGTCACATGGAAAATTTTGGTTGGTTGTAGAATGCCAACATGGAAATTTAATCTGGTAAGTGAAGTCGCATATCATATCAGGATGCCCAAGAAAATTATACTCTTACTATATTATGAAATTACCTATTACCTGATAATCAATATATCGCGATAAGAGGATATTGGGAAATTGGGAGAGTTAAATACTCAATGTATTATGATTATGACCCATCGTACCTGATAATCGATGATGGGAAAGATGAAGATGAATATTCTTTTAGGTGACCATCAACTAATGGAATGGGTGACCATCAAGTACATGGAATGAAATTTTTGACATGTTGTTTAAAGAATAGCCCAAGGGTCAGGGTTTTGATAAGGATTGTGTCTGGTATTTGAATTAGGAGAGAAGCACGTGAGTACTGAGTGTTTAATGTAATATAAGGTTTGATGCAAGGAAATGTGGATAACGAGCTAATATGAAACATTATCCTTTTAAGGAGGGCCCGATATGATATTTGAAATGAGAATATTTTTAGTATTGTGGGTTTTATTAAAATTTTGAGATTTTATTATACACCTAAGTTTATTATTGCTTACAACTAATGATTTTATTGATTTCCTAATGAAACTAAGACTTCTAAGAGGTAAATAGAATAATAATGGGTGAAGCTCGTATTTAGCTAATAAATATTGAACTTTTAAAAAGGAAATGGGGACCTTACCAATTAAAATTTTAAGGGTGGTTGTTGCTATGTCAACAAATGGAGAAACACTAGAATAACTAGTTATTTCTACCAATATATAAATGCAAGGATTATATCATGAATTAAATAAAGTTATATTATGTCTTTATGCATTTATATATAACCATAAATATATTTTAGTATATAATTTCATAAGGATTTAAGCCTTTCACTTCCAGTACTTGAAATTTGAAATGTTATTTCCTATCAAATAGTTAAGATATGGGGTTCATTTATAGATTAATTTTAGACAAATGCTTTAAAAATTAGAGATGGAAAACTTAGGATGCCAAACTTTTATACAAGGAAAATAAATGCAACCAATTTATCCCATATTTTTGTTAACTAAGTATTAATTCCCTACCAACGAGCATCCATAACCCCGGAGAAGTCTTTTTAGTATCATGCATGTATTGACAGTGAGATTCCATAACCCTGATGGGTTTACATACACTTTCCACACTTTTAGTTTTAGTTCTTTCAATCTCCTTGTATTTAAAATTCACCCTTTTAACTAAGATATGCATAATTTCATTTGCAATTGAGTGCATAGGAGGCGTGGTGATACGAAAGTTAATTTAGTGCAATGCCTCATAAAATTTTATAAATTATTAGCCCCATTTTATTAACTCATTCTAACTTATAATAGTTATCAAAGTATTTTAATATGAAAGGGAGGTTTTTTTTCATGGAAAATATAATTTAAGTTCCTTAATCATGAAGACTATAAAATGGTAAACCATATGCAAAAGATATATCATAGTTGAAATTTATTTCTATGAAGAGAATAAGTGTCACAGAGATTTAATTCATAAAAACCTATAATGTTAATCTATGACAGAGACAGGGTTTTGAAGTGTGGAATCAAAAGTTGACTCTTTCCAACAAACAAGTTTTCTAGGTTATTTAAGAGGAAAACTTATGAGACAAATTATAAGGAAGAGGGAAATATTTTATTCAAAACATAGTACATACAAGAACAATCAAAATAGAATTACCTTTAAAAAATTTATATAATTTATAGCCTTTATTAACATTTTCATGGAAAATATCCTTTTAAGATTTGGCCATTCACAATGAGGGACTCTTTCTCCCCTTCCAATGATTGCAAAATTCATGTTGAAGAGACAAGCTCTTATGTTATCCAACATGGTCCAAGCCAAAGTTTTTATAACTTGTTGTGTTTTCCCTTGTCTTAATGGGCTTTGTCCCATTTTAGAACTAAATCACTAATTTAAAAAAAAATATTGCCAATAGAGTGCCTATGAAACCAAGACTTGGTAATTTTATGGTGTTAGATGAATGCATGTTTAACTTGCCCTCATTTTTCTTTTAATTTTAGTAATTCTCCAATTATTTCTTGCATTTTAGGACGTGGTTTATCCCTAACTCATTTAGCTAATTAGAGGGATATTAAATCTATATTCATGGGTAGGATTTCTTCCTTGCCATAAACAAGGAAGTAGGGAGAGTTACCTATTGTTGCTTTGATTGGTACCCTGTCAAACAAAAACCATAAAGCATATGTGAGACACTTGTATCATTTTTTCTAAGTTTCATTTACAGTTTTATTAATTATACGAAGGAGATATTTATTGGTGGATTATGCTAAAAAATTCCCTTGGAGATAATAATTAGCAGAAAAAATATTCTTAATCCCTTTCTCCTTAGTAAATTGAGTTAGCTTGTTGGAAGAGAAATAGGAAGCATTATAAAAAAGTCAAAGAATTTGGAATACCAAACCTCGTAACAAAAAAATGTTCGATAAATTATATAAATTTATCTTGATTTTCAGCTATAATAAGTATAGCTTGCATCCGTCTCATGAAATAGTCATTTGTCATTAAAATGTACTTATGTTGTTTTGAAGAGTTAGGAGTAATCTCACCAATTACACCCAGGCCTTATTTTCAAAAAATTCCATCTATTGTTATTGGTTGTAAGGGGAATGTTGGTCTCCTTTCTCTCCCACCTAAAGTTTGGAAAACTTTGCATCTTCTAGTGTAAGAGCATGCATCCCTAAACAAGGGTGGCCAAAAATACCATGCACATAATACTTTGTGGGTTGTAGAATTTCCTCCAAAATTTCCACCTACAGGACCATCATGCAAATCAGATAACACTTTATCAGCTTTTGACTTATTAAGGCACCTAAGAAATATAAAATCATAGTTTTTACTCAATAATACTCCATAAATTCATTTATATTATGCATATTTTAACATTAAAGCCCTTCTTTTCCTAAGATCCAAATGTAAAGGGTGTTACAGGTCATTTTGTCACATTCACTCAAAAGGATTGAAAACCAGATCAATCAAAATCCTTAACTCTTTTTCATTATCCCTTTGAAAAACCCTAAGCATTACCTCTCCAAAAAGTTCGAGTTTCTGGGTCAATCAGCTTAAAAACTATGTTTTTGGCCCCAACACGTCCCACACTTTAGTCCACCTGTAATGGTTGCAAGTTGTATAACTGAGCACCTGCACTGACCAACACATATTTCTCTCCTTTGCAAGTGCAATGGTTTTCGAATTTCAGGACAAAAAAAATATTTACGAAACTTCTCCTTCTAAAAGCTTCTAACATGGATTTAACTGATTACCGTTGATAGAGATCTTGAATTCATACTTTATAGGTCTTATCTATTATCCCTAGAGCTTATCTTCCCTCGTATGTGGATCTAAGTCTTAGATTTGTAAAACCCAAACTACCACTTTTACCCTATAAATTCACTACCTCCCGTAGAGTTTGGGTTGGATTTTGAATATTACTAGTTCCCTCGCATTGCTACTTTGAGCTTAAGGAATCATCATCCATTAATGCATTAGGGTTGAATTTAAATTTTTTTTTTGTGGCAAGGAAGTACAATATAGTTGGGGAGACATCTACAAAGTCAAGCATCTATAAATGATTGTAACTATCTCCTTCATTTATTAATAAAAAACGTACTTTGTTTTCCTATTCTTGTGTCATGCTGATGCTTATCTATTTCAATGCCATTTGACTCATTGATTAGAGACATTATTTTATGCCATATGGATATTTTAGTTCTCTTGCTTGTTTTAGTTATTTTGCAGGTTCCATTTATAGCACTTGGAGTTAGAGTTGGAGCTTAGAAGATGAGGGATTACTATAGATTCCACGTATGCATTTCTTTTGTATTCTAGTTCATCTAAGGAAAAAAAATAAAAATTGTCCCCATTATTTCTAAATCATACCACTAGATCTAGGGAGTTCACTTTTGTCTGCAGAATAGAATTTTCCATATTAAAAAGGGGTTGAACCATGGGTTAAAAAGTACTTAATATTTTGATACAATGAATTAATAGAATCAGGTGTAAAATATGCTCACTAACATGTGCTTATGATTCATTCCCATTATTTGATTGTTTTACTGACTATGAATCAATTTACTTTGCATCCAGTTTGTAGAAAAATTGACCTCTTATAATTTTATAACGTTTAATTTTGAGGTCATATTTCGAAAGAGTGATTATCCAGTTAGCTCTTTTCTCTCCAAAATATTTTTTAATAAGAAGATTACGCATTGAACAATATGGAGCAATAAATTTAACATTAGATTTCAAAAGGAAAGGCCCAAAATGTTTGATAGCTTTAAAAACAACGTAGGAAAGTTTTTCCACATCATAATAATTTAATTCTACACCATTGAAACCTATACCCATAAGGGAGATGGGATTTGCAACATTTTTGTGATCCTTTTGAGTCAATACAACAACAGAGGATAAATCAAAAGAAAAAGTATATATAGTGAAATCCTTATTAAAATTAGGGTAAATTAAGGATGGATCTTGTATAATTTCTTATTTTATAGATTTAAAATATTCTTTCTCAAGGTTATTCCATTTTAAAATGGTATTTTTCTTAATTAAATTTTGAAGTGGTCAAACTATCTCATAAAGCTTAGGAAAAAATGCCTAACAAAACTATCAATCCCTAAAAAGGATTGCATTTCCTTTTTTTTATGAGGGAGAGGGATTTCAAATATTTTCTTAACCATTTTAGGTTCATTACCATTCCAAATTTAGAGACAATATAAAACCTTAAAAAAATCCCTGAGTTTGAACAAAATAGTATTTTTAGAATTAAGAGAAATGGCATAATTCATACAACAATTGAAAATATGTTTGAGTTGTTTAATGTGGCTAGACCTACTTTGTGAATGCACCATGATATAATCCATGTATACAATTATTGATTTGTTAATAATTCCTTGAAATTCTATGTCCATAGACCATTGAAAAGTAGCACTGGCATTTATCAATCCAAAAGAAATTTGTATATATGCACTGGTTCTCCATTTAGTTCGGAAGATTGTATTTAATTAATCATCACAAAATACTAAAATATGATTATAGCCCAAGGATCCATCCTAGAAGCACATCATCTTAGATCCTACAATTGATTGTAGGATTTTTGTAGAAATTATATAATATATGCATGTATATATCCAGATTCTCCTGATCTAATAATCATTAGGGGAATTATGAGGTCTAAAATGGGCCTCCTAAGGAAAATGTACAATCAAAATTCACTTTATGAGAACCAATCACATTTCAGAGGATGACATCATCCCTAATGGTTGAGGTGGAATTGCTTGAGTTAAAAGTACTTGTCACATTCTCACCGGTGGATAAAAACTCATGGTTAACCATGGTAGTGCTCTAAGTACTTTTAAAGTCAAAGTAAATTACTCATAATAAATGTCATTTCACACTTTTTGAATAAAAATATATTATTTTCATTTCATATTTCTTGAAAGAAACAATGCATATCCCTATACATTTATTATATTATATTATATTAGTTTTATATAGTATATTAATTACATGTTATTATACAATTTAAACAATATAAATTTTAATTAATATCATATCATATAATTAAGAATTTAAAAAAATTATATGTATATTTTATTTTAAGTTATTTAAGTACAAAGGACAAATGCATTAGTTGTTCAATGATAATAATTTTTTCTCGAAAAACACATTCTTATTTATAGTCACATCAATACAACTTTTTTATTAATTTTATTTTGGTACAACTTTTGTATTGAATTTCACTATGGTTACATGGACTGTGGTGAAAAAGTGAATTGAAAATTCATAAATATTATTTTATTGGTTGAACTATTATTTTATTATTTCCTTAGGAGGCCCATTTTAGACCTCAAAATTCCCCTAATGATTTATTTTCTTGCTAAATACAGAATCCTTCCACTTTTAATATTTTGCAGAAATTTAAACTCAATTGCAAACACATGAAGCAATAAAAACAATCGCACATAACACAGTTGTTTAACGGGAAAGCTTGAAGCTAAAAACCCCAACTATCATATATTGTGTATTATGGAGATCATGTAACAATCTCATACAGAGCTTAGTACATCAAGCTCTCAGTACAATACAATCGTCACACACTAACATGAAGAAAACTGCAAATCCATGCACTGATTTCTTGCCACCTAATAGCCTGCCTCCACTGCGCAATCCCTTCTGAAGAAGACCTCTGAATGAATTCAAATCTACCTTGCCTTGACTGTGCAATCCTCATTGGCAACTCCAATGTGTGTGTGATGCAATCAATGCATCACTATAGTCACAACAAGTAGTCCATCTTACACATTCACCTACCTCTCCACTAGGTCTCCACTGGAACTGACATGCACTGTAGTTAACTAATGTTTTTGTTAAGTTGTTAGTGAGTTAATAGTTGTGAATTAATTAACTAATTAATTCACTTAACTCTCACTAGTGTATCATTTAGTTAGACTAGAAACAACTAGCTCAACTGAGTTTAACTCCAATAATTGAGTTAAACTGAATAAAAACTCCTGTAACTACTCTAACAACTCTGTCATAACTTTACCACTTCAATTCTAACTGAGTCCTCCATGCATGAGCCACCAGAAACCCTAGGAATTGCGTAATTCCTTCAGCCCACTAATTTTCCAAATATGTTCACTGAAATAAAGTGCTCCAAGAGAATAAGTTGATATTTAGAGTTTGATTATTATTAAGGGCTAATAATAATCTACACATCTATTTTTAGATCGACAAACTATAAATAGACTTCGCCCAATATTCTAAAAATAGAATTTCATCTATTTTTCCAACTTGAACAACCATCCACAAATAGCATCCTGCAACTTCTGAAATATGATCACCATGTCTAAAATAGACTTACACCTAAAAATAGCCTGCGGGCCCACTTAGTGAAGGTGACTGATTTTCACTAAGCTTCGTCATCTTTTTGAATCTCAACACTCCCTCTCAACAAGATAGGGATTATCCTTCACCCTAATCCTGCCTCTATGGTATTCGAATTTTCTCCTGTCGAGCGCCTTTGTCAGAATTTCTGCATCTTGATCTTCCATAGGAATGTACTGAAGCAACATGATCTTTCGCTGCACACAATCTCTGATATGATGATACCGGATATAAATATGCTTAGATATATCATGAAACAAAGGATTAATCGAGAGTTTAATGCAACTCTAATTATCACAATGTATCATTGTAGGATCTAAATATGAACCGAACAAACCGACCAGGATCTTCCTCATCCAGATAGCCTCACATGCAGCTTGAATTGCTGCCATGTATTCTGCTTCCGATGAACTGAGTGCCACAGATCTTTTTTTCCTGCTATACCAAGAAACTTTTATAGACTCGATACTGAAAACCCCTCCTGAAGTGCTCTTTCTTTCCATTGGGCTGCCTGCCCAATCTTCATCTGTGAAGCCATGCGACTTCACCTCATCCATCTGTCTATACCATAAGCCATACTTAGATGTGACCCTGAGATACCTCAGGACATTCTTGTCTGCCTTCCAAAAGAGCTTGGTAGGCTTAACCATCGCTTGTGAAAGCTGGTTCACCGCATAACATATGTCCGGTATTGTATTAACTAAATACATGAGTGAACCCACCAACTGTCGATAAACAGTGGCATCCACTACCTCTACCAATGTAGCATCCTCTTTCCTCCAATTTCCTGGAAGAGGAGTGTCAATAGGCTTGCAGCCTTGCATGTGAAACTTCTCAAGTATCTCCCTATCATACCTGCCTTAAGACACAAACAGTTCACCTTCGCGCTGCCATATTTCCAATCCAAGGAAATAATGAAGGAGGCCCAAAGCCTTCATCTCAAACTCCTTTGCAATATCTGCCTTGCATGAGTGTATCAACTGCTTATCACCCTTTAGTATTAAATCATCAACATAAATAATAATGATTAAAAGCTTACTCTCCACCACAATTTGGTACAGGTTTGCATCTACCTCACTCTTGGTGAAGCCAAGTCCAGTGAAATAGTTGTCGATCCGTGTGTACCAAGCACATGGTGCTTGCTTCAGCCCATACAACACTCTTTTGAGCCTACACACATGTGAATCACTACTAAAGATCTCAAATCCTTTAGGATTCTCAATCTACACTTCTTCCTCAATGATCCCATTAAGGAACGCAGTCTTCAAATCCATCTGATGAATGTGCCAACCCATCTGTGCTGAGAGAGCAAGGATGGTCCTTATGGAAGAATACCGTGTGACAGGTGCAAAGGTTTCTTCATAATCAATCCCCTCGATCTGTGAGAAGCCCCGGGAAAAAAATCTTGACTTATACTTCTCGACGCTCCCATCAGCAACTTGCTTTACCTTGCAGATCCATCTTGATCCTACAACTGATTTACCCACTGGCCTTGGAACAATCTCCCAAGCACTGTTTCTAACAATGGAGTCATACTCCACCATGGCATCTACCCATGTGGGCTCCTGCACTGCTTCTTCAAAAGAAGATAGCTCTGTCACGATACACTTGCTCATGAGATCCATGTATCCAGTAAATCGCTCACGTGACTATATCTGTCTGCGCTGTGATGTAGGGACTCCTACATTCTGTGCCGCATCAAGCTTCAGTCTCTCAGATTCTATGGTATGCTTTCTGCTTGTTCTGATGTTTGGTTCTGCATGAGTGGAATCCTCCACTCCATGAATCTCCTCCTGTGGCTGATCCACATCTAGAGGTTCATCTTTGGGAATAAGAAGTCCCTCCTCTGCATGAAATTGTAGCTCCCTCTCAAGTGACAACTTCATGGCTTTCACCTCATTGAATTTTATATCCCGTTGCACCACAGTCATTCGACTATTTGGAAAATACACACGATAATTATGGGGTGTTTCTGTGTACCCCACAAATATCCCAACTTCTGCAGTCGGCTCCAGCTTCTTCCTAGCATCCTTTGTCACTTGAATGTAAAAAGATGAGCCAAAAATATTCAAATGAGAAATATCAAGCTTCTTACCAGTAAAAGCTTCTTCAGGTGTACTCATGCCAAGTACTCTATGAGGACAACAGTTTTGCACATAAACCGCAGTGTTGCATGCTTCCACCCGTAAATGCATCGGTAGGCCCTGGTCATGCAGCATAGCTCGTACAACACCCACGATTGTTTTGTTCTTCCTCTCCGCAACCCCATTCTGCTGTGGGTTATGAGGCACTATGAGTTCTCTTTGAATTCCTTCTTTTCTACAGAATTATTTGAATTAATTTGAGATATATTCACCACCATTATCGCTCCGTAGAGCTTTCACTTGCTTCCCTGACTCCTTCTCCACCAATGCTTTAAACTCACAGAAATTTGAGAATGTTTCGCTCTTCTTATGCATGAAGAGGATCCAGCATCTATGAGAATATTCATCAACAAATATAACATAATACCTTTGTTTTGTTGTTGAAGCAACTGAGAAAGTTCCACACACGTCTTTGTGAATTCTCTCCAGGATCACCGAAGCACGCTCCTCCTTCTCATGAAAGGTGGTATTCAAAAAGTTACCCATAGTACATCCTTTGCACTATATGACTGCGCAAGAGTACCCTTGGGAAGTCCAATAGAAATCTACTGCAAAATCTTCAAAGTGCCATGGTGAAGATGGCCCAATCTCCTGTGCCATAATTCTCCCTCATCCCGGCTCACCACTTCTTCTGCTTTGCCCATCATTGCAGTGCAGCCACCTACCTCCACCTTGTAGAGATTCTTAACTCGAATCCCTATCCTCTTGGTTTGAACCATTGTTTTATGTTGTACGAAAGCTTTTCCATCGCTAAAAACAACATCATAACCTTTCTCTTCCAAAATTGCGACCGGGACCAAGTTCTTCTTCAGACCTGGAACATGCATAACATATTTCAACAGAAATGGATTACCTAACTCCCTCTCAAAGATAATGGTCCCAATTTAGGTCGTACTGTATCGACCATCGTCACCCATCTCTATATGCATTTGGAGATCCTTCTCCTCCAAGTCAATAAACAACTCCTTGTCTCCCATCATATGGAAAGACGCACCACTATCAAGATACCACACTGATCCCATTGAGCTTGAAACCAAGCATGCGATCAAAGAGAAATCAAGTTCAAATTGCAAGGCTAAGGCCTCACCCACTGAAGCTCCGGAAACCTTCTTGTTCTTCTTCTTCTATGGGAAGTTAGTGGCGAAATGCCCATGTTTGTGACAATGAAAACACTTCACCTTGGACAAATCTTGCTTCTTGCCTTTAGCCTCAGAATTTGAAGGAAATTTCTTCGCCTTCCCTTTCCTTGCTTTGGCAGCCAAAGAACAATTCTATTCATCTTCATTATTTGATGAAGAGCCATCCCTAGTACTTCGCTTTTTCTCCTCCTGCACAAGATCCGACCAAAGTCGCTCCCAACCCAGTAGTTTCTCTCGTCCATTGACAGAGTCTTCATAGTTATGCAAAATCTTCGAAAGCCCAAGGAGAGCCAACCTCACCAAGTCATCATCATCAACAGTAATCCCCACACTTCCCAGTTCATCCCTATGGTGGACAAACTTCGTGAGATATTTTGGAATACTATCGCCCTTCTCCATTTTTATTTTTATGAGCTTATCTTTCAGCGCCAACTTCCTCTGATCACTTCTGCTTTGGAAAAAATCTGTCAAAGCATTCCACATTGCAAATGGAGTGGCTTTCCTGTGAAGGCTGAACACAATATGGTCCTTCACACCTTCCAACAGAATTCTTCTTGTCTTTGCTACCTTATTTTTTCATGCGTCAAGTAATGCAGCATCGCTAGAACCAGGCTTAGGAACATCGTTATTGATGAACTCCTTTAGTCCATTATCTTCCAGCACCGCCTCCATCCTATCCTTCCAGGCTATGTAATTCGAGCTGCCCTCAAGGGCATACTCCAATCACAACCCATTGAAAGACATTTCAATGTATACTCAATTGTCGCACCAAGAAATTTATGAAGCAAATTCGAATTGTCCACCAGCACAAACTCAACAATTCTTCACAATTGCAATATTCAATAATTAACACTGCTCTGATACCATGTAGAAATTATATAACATATGCATTTATATATCTTGATTCTCCTGATCTAACAATATTTATATTCTTGCTAAATACATAATCCTTCCACTGTTAATCTTTTGTGGAAATTTAAACTCAATTGAAAACACATGAAACAATAAAAAAAATCGCACATAACACATTTGTTCAACGGGAAATACTGAAGCTAAAAACCCCAACTATCATATATTATGTATCATGGAGATCATGTAACAATATCATACAAAGCTTAGTACATCAAGCTCTTAGTACAATACAATCATCACACACTAACATGAAGAAATCTGCAAATCCATGCACTGATTTCTAGTCACCTGATAGCCTGCCTCCACTGCGCAATCCCTACTGAAGAAGACCCCTGAATGAATTCAAATCTACCTTGCCTTGAATGCTCAATCCTCATTGGCAACTCCAATGTGTGTGTGATGCAATCAATGCATCACTATAGTCACAACAGATAGTCCATCTTACCCTTTCACCTACCTCTCCACTGGGTCTCCATTGGAACTGACATGCACTGTAGTTAATTGTTGTTTCTATTCAGTTGTTAGTGAGTTAATAGTTGTGAATTAATTAACTAATTAATTCTCTTAACTCTCACTAGTGTATCATTTAGTTAGACTAGATACAACTAGCTCAACTGAGTTTAATTCCAATAACTGAGTTAAACTGAATAACAACTCTTGTAACTACTCTTCCAACTCCATCATAACTTTGCCACTTTAGTTCTAACTGAGTCCTCCATGCATGAGCCACCATAAACCCTAGGAATTGCGTAATTCCTTCAGCCCACTGATTTGACAAATCTATTCAATGAAATAAAGTGCTCCAAGAGAATAAAGTTGATATTTAGAGTCTGATTATTATTAAGGGCTAATAATAATTGACACATCTATTTTTAGATCGACGATCTATAAATAGCCTTCGCCCAATCTTCTAAAAATATAATTTCATCTATTTTTCCAACTTGACCAACCATCCAAAAATAGCATCCTACAATTTCTGAAATATGATCACCATTTATAAAAATAGACATAGTCTAAAAATAGACTTACACCTAAAAATAGTCTGTGGGCCCACTTAGTGAAGGTGACTGATTTTCACTAAGCTTCATCATCTTGTTGAATATCAAAACAATTTTCCATAGGGGGCAAGGGGAAAAATGAAGCTTTATTTAAGTTTCTAATGTCAATATAGATTCTAATGTCCCCATTGTTTTTTCTTATTGGTACCATGTTGGACACCCATTGGGAGTGTCTAAATGGGAATATAATTTTTTCTTGCAATAAATTATTCACTTATTTCTTAAATTGAGCTTGTAAGTTAGGGTGTATATTCCTAATATTTTGTTGAATAGATTTTATATCAATTTTGAGTGGAATAGAAAGTTGGATAATATAAGTATCATATGTCTTAGGGTTATTGTATGTCCAAACAAACAAATATTTATATTTCTTTAAAAGTTGGATGAAAATGTTTTATTCTGAAGGTGTGCAACCTAAACCCAGATTTACATTCTTAGGGTTTTTTTTGTAACCTAAATTTATAATTTTTCATTTCATTGATGAACTATTTGTTTTGTAAATAGATGTTGTTTTAAATATATCCTTAAGGTCATAAAAAATTTCTAGCCTAACAACAGATTTTGGAATATCCTTTTCATATTTTGATTCAAAATCAGTTGAGGGTTGGTTGATTTCTTTACCATGTTCATTTTCATCAATAATAGAATAAAAGTAAGTATCTTCATAGGTAAGGAATTTTATATTTTGTTCATCATTATTGAATACTCTCCAACTGGTTATCTCATTAAGGACAGGAGATCTAAATATTAATTCAATTGAGAACCAATCACATGAGAATTCTTCAGATGGAATAAGTTTTGAGACTACATTAGAAATTAGGTCTTCATCAACATTATAGGTCTTAGGTATAGATTTAATATTAAACATAGTGAAATTTTCAAATTAAATCCCAAACTACTTGCTGACAATTTTTAAGATGAATAGAAACACAATGGATCGTATTATGTACATGTATTACTAATACTTCATAATCACCATACACTTTGATGTATCTAACACCTAAATCAACTTATTTTTTCAAACCTTGTATCAACTCCTCATATTCTGTGACATTGTTTGTACATTGAAATTCCATCTAGCATGCAGGCAATGTCATGTCTCCATTAATATTCTTACTCACACAACCAACTCCAACACCCTCATTAGACTTTGAGTCATCAAAATAAAAAGACAAAAATATTATTTACATCTATATGAACATTTTCATCATTAAAAAATGTACATTTTGAAAATGTAGTCTTGGAGAAATTCTCAATCTCAAACTACTTTTTTTTATTTTGTGAATGGTGGCTATTTTATAATAAAATTTCCAAAATATTGATCAACATAATAGTTTCCAATGATAAAATTCGAAAATAATATAGGTTCATTTTGTCCATCAATTTTTGTTTAGTTTATTTCATATTTTTTTCATGTTCTACCTTAATTTTATTAGGCTTATTGTTATATGGTAGTCATAGATGAGACTATTCAATGGAAAAGTAGTCATTTAGCTTCTTAGCCCAATCTCTACTTAACATCAAACCATATGATTCTAGAATATTAGAAACTATGATATCGATTATGTTAGCTATAATTCTTTGAACATGTTAGCAAAAATCCAATTTTTATTTTGGTGATTGGAATAGGCTAATAATAAAGAGGATATCAAAACCCTAATTATGATTATGTTCATTTCTCACGCAAAAATCTACAAAATATAAAAATAGATCAAAACATAATGTTACATAAATAGAATATGTAAAATAAATATAACATAATTGAAACCAATAAAACCAAAATTAATAAGGACTTGTATTAACAATAGAAACACTTGTAGAAGAAGAAGCAATGACATGGGCGCTACATACTCCTCGATAGGAAGGTTCTTTGTATCACTTTCTTTTAAATTACATTGGATTTCTCCTTTGTTGGTATGCAAAGGGGGGAAATATGGTAAAAAAGGTTGGGTATAACTAAAGTGGAGAGTTGAAGTATCATAGGATCAGAGTGATGACGATTAAAATGGCCATAATGTAGAGAGTGGAGAAAAACTTATCTTTTTATAATAGAATGCTACATTAGTCTTGATATGGTCAAATAATAAAATATGTGTTGGGCCAAATCAAAATCTAACCATTATGAGTATTTTATTTTTATTTTTGGGAGACGGAAATATTAAAGAAATGGTCCATAATTTTTATTTAGTTAAATAACTAAAAATATAATGATTAATTGGATTAATTATAAAAATGGGTGAAATAATTAATAAACAAAAGTGGGCTTATTAATTATTTCTAAGTGAAATGGTCAAATGGGTTAGAAATAATTATTAAATAATGATTTAATAAATTATTTGTAAGATAATGATGAAATGATTAAGGAATAATAATAAAATAATGATTTATTTAATTATTATTATGGAAATGATAAATGTGAGTGAAAACAAATTTAATTATTTTCACATAAATGGGTAAATATGAAAATAACATGAAATAAATAAATTTATGTGTTATTTTCATGTAGGTAAGTTAATTAAGTGGAAATAACTTAGGAAAATTGGTTCACTAAATTATTTCCTATGGTGAAATTAGGTTTTAATGTGTAAAACCCATACTACATGGTGTATTTCGATCAACATGGTAAAATATGGCTAGGTGATCACATTTTATGTGATAACAGATTATCTGGTGAACGTAAGGATTAAAGGATAATCTAATTAAAACCTTCTTTAGTTCACCCAACCTTGACTCTTGATCTACCAAGTTGTACGATTTGAGTACTAGATTTCATGGACTCAATGCTTAATTTTTTACATACATAATATGGCATAATATTAGATGAAGCACTTGAATATACTAGACGATCATGTGCATTTATATTAAAAACTTCAAAGGTCAAGTGGAAAATATGTGTAAAATTATATTTTTTTCTCCTATCAAAACATCACTGGCGCTTTTTATTTTTTTGTTTTCGAAGATGAACTGTAACACCCTCCTCCCACATATACCCAAGTAAACATGTGACGAAGAGTTACTATGATATGATTCAACTCCCTATGTTTCATTTAAGGGAGTGGAACCGACAGAACACTACAACATAGAACTTCTACACCTGCAACAAAACCCCCAGGAGCCATCCAAACCTTTTAGGTGACTAGCTCCTGAGACAAACTATTTTTTTATTGCATTAATCTACCAGTTTCTCCCTTTCCAAGCCCTCCAAGTGACTGAGAGTCCCAATTGCTACCATGAGCCTGCATGAATGTGACTACAACCTTTTGCTGCCATTGTTTTGGCTGCGACTGCGGGATTTAAGGCTAAATTTTAGGGCTATGACCCAGGTTACTGCCCATTACTCCATGGCACTTGCAGGAATGAAAGATAACAATTTAATAATGATACAAATGAAATTAATTAAACAAGGACTTGACTGAACCCCTACTATCCATGACAATAATTTCGTAAAACATGTCACAAATATGTAATCAACAGGTTTAAAAAAACATATCTCAGCATAGGGCTCTCATACTAATCTAAGAATCATTAAGAAGCATTGATGCCTCATCACATTAGTTGCATTATCATCTACTAGGTCATAGATCCATTTTTCATTCATTTAAAAATCAAAACATGATGAGAGCCATACATCATCACTGTCATGGAACACATTCATAACCAGCATATAAACAACAGAAATGACAAGCATATAACATCCATATAAGCTACATTATAACAAGCATATTTACCCATCAATACAAGAGGAAAATATCTCTTATTTCCATAAGAAAAGTGAAACCAAGTCTGCGACTTCCACATACCTCCCGAACATAGACATGGCTGAGCCAAATCACTCTTTCAGCTAGTCACCCTTCACCATATTCCAAGAATGAATGTGGGATCTCATAAAAAACATCAATTAAATCCAAACCAAGACTTCTAAAGACCAAACCACCTCAACCCTCAACTAGTGATTCCACTTCATGGTCCAACATCGCTAAACATCAACATATTGTTGGAGATCAGATGCACAGCTAATTAAACAAAAAATCAGCAAACAAATCATGCACAGGAAACACAGAGTTTAACGTGGTTCACCCAACCATTCTGGGCTACGTCCACACAACATAGGCATAGGCAATCTTATTAATCAAACAGGAGATTACAAACACTCACACACTCTCAAACCATCCGTATGGATACCTGTTTTATAGCAAGGATAATCTAACTGCCTCATAAATCCTCTCACATCAAATTTAGGATGCATTAACTCTCTCCCAACAACCTGGAGCTAATCTAGCAACAAATTCCTATTGTTGTCACACATTGAGATTTTTGCCTATTTTATTTAAAACAGAAAATCTCAACAATCTCCACCTTGACAACAATTAGCCTGATGCCCTGTTTGTTTATTATTTTATCTTTTCTGCAATCCAAGAGAAGCCAAACACCAACGTAGCTTCTCTAACAAAACTGGTTTCGTGAACATGTCTGCACAATTCTCCTTTGTATGCACCTTTTCAAGAGAGACTCCCCTTTCAGTGATAACCTGTCTTACAAAATGATACTTTATTGGAATATGCTTTGATTTACTATGATAGGCTGGATTCTTAGCCAAATGTATTGCACTTTGACTATCACACAGTAACTTGATGTTATCATGTAACCTACCAAACTCACCAAGCAAACCTTTCAGCCAAACCGCCTCTTTGCAAGCATGCGAAGCAGCAATGTATTCTGCTTCAGTAGTGGATAAAGCAACAATGTTTTGTAGCTTTGACATCCAGCTAATAGCTCCACCTGCAAGAGTAAAGACGTACCCCGAAGTTGACCTTCTCTTATCCAAATCACCTGCAAAATCAGAATCAACATACCCGCAAACAAATTCACTACTCTTATTGTAAGTGATACAATAACTACTTGTGCCTCTCAAATACCGAAGCACCCATTTCACTGCTGACCAGTGTTCTTTACCTAGATTTTCCATATACCTGCTGACAACCCCAACTGCATGTGAAATATCTGGTCGAGTACAAACCATTGCATACATCAAACATCCTACTACATTGGCATATGGAATTCGAGACATATAATCCTTTTCTTCATCTGTATTAGGACATAAACTGGAAGAAAGCTTAAAATGGGAAGCTAAAGGGACTGACACAGGCTTCACATTGTTCATACCAAACCTCGCAAGTATTTTCTCAATATACTTCTGTTGTGATAGCCACAGCTTACCATTGCTCCTGTCTCTGAAAATCTCCATGCCCAAAATCTGTCTTGCTGCTCCTAGATCTTTCATATCAAACGTCCTTGCCATCTGAGTCTTCAACCTGTTGATTTCTTCAATGCTTTTGCTTGCTAAAATCATATCGTCAACATACAACACTAAGATAATGAACATGCCATTACTTAACTGCTTAAAGTAAACACAATGATCATATTCACTTCTTATATATTTTTGAATCAACATGAAAGAATCAAATTTCTTGTACCACTGTCGAGGCGACTGCTTCAGACCATACAATGACTTCTTGAGCCTGCAGACAAATTTCTTATTGCGATGCTGAACAAACCCTTCCGGTTGTTCCATATAAATTTCCTCATCTAAATCTCCATGTAGAAATGCAGTCTTAACATCTAATTGCTGCAACTCTAAATCAAGCAAAGCCACTAATGCTAACACAATTCTAATAGAAACAATTTTAACCACTGGTGAAAAAATCTCATGAAAGTCAATACCGGCTTTCTGAGAAAACCCTTTTGCAACCAGTCGCGCTTTGTACCTGTCCTCCGTATCATTCACACCCCGTTTCAGCTTGAAAACCCATTTGCATCCCACAGTTTTCCTGTCTTTCGGAAGCTCAACCAGATCCCATGTGCCGTTCTTACTTAAGGCCATCATTTCTTCCTTCATAGCTGCTTTCCATTTGTCACTTTTCGAACCTTCTATAGCTTCCTGATAGCACAGAGGTTCATCATCGTTAACTGTCAAAGCAACTGAAGTAACATAATCATCATACCTTCTCGGTGGTCATTTGATTCTTGTCGACCTCCTTAAGGATGTTACTGGCGCTTCCTCGATTGGCTGACTACCATCTGTAGGACCTTCTTGCCGATCAGTGTCTGAGACCTGTTCATGATCTAAACCTGAACCCTGTTCATGTTCTGATTCTGAAACCTGTTCATGACTAGTATCTGAACTATGGTCATCATGACTATCATTAGAAATGCTATCAAACTGAATGTGCTGAAATTCAGATACATCATCCTGTTTCAATCTACTATCTACATCTAACTGTACAAGAGAGGATTCATTAAACTTTACATCTCTGTTGATGATGATTTTGCGGGTAGTAGGATCCCACAATCTATATCCCTTTGTTCCAACACCATACCCAACAAAGATATACCTTTAGACTTTGGATCTAACTTAGTTCGCTGATGTTTAGGCACTAGAGCATATGCATCACAACCAAACACTCTGAGTTTAGAATAGTCACAAGGGTGTCCTTTCCATACCTCTTGCAGAATCTTGCAGTCTATTGCCGTCGATGGAGATCGGTTTATCACATAACAAGCTGTTGCCACCGCTTCCGTCCACAACTCCTTTTGCAACCCGACGTTACTCAGCATACTCCTTGCTCTCTCTAGAAGAGTCCTGTTCATGCGTTCAACAACTCCATTTTGCTGAGGAGTATAAACCGTGGTCTTGTGTCTCTTGATCCCTGCATCCTTGCAATAGCTGTCAAACTCCTTGGAAGTAAACTCACCACCATTGTCAGTTCTTAAACATTTTATTGTTCTACCAGTGATGTTTTCTACCAATGCTCTAAACTATTTGAAAATTGTAAAAACATCAGACTTCTTTTTCATCATGTAGACCCACACTTTCCTAAAAAAGTCATCAATAAATGATACAAAATACGACGAACCACCATATGAAGTTGTAGGCGCTGGACCCCAAACATCTGAATGGATATAATCAAGTATGCCTTTACTAGTATGTTTGCCTGTTTTAAACTTTTGTTTACTTTGTTTTCCAAACAGACAATGCTTATAGAAATCTAACTTTCCAGACTTCAGATTTGGAAGTAACTTGCGATCAGCCAAAATTTTCAACCCTCTTTCACTCATATGCCCCAATATTTGATGCCATAAGTGAATGGAACTACTGTCATGTTCAGACACAGTAGACACAAAATCTGACCCTGTACCTCCTTCTAACTGAAATAGATTCCCTACTTTCTTAGCTTTCATAACTAGTAAAATGCCTTTGTAAATTTTCATTACTCCACCTTGAATTACAGTTTATATCCATTTGAATCAAGTGCTCCTAATGAAATCAAATTTTTCCTTAAATCTGGTACATGCCTCACATCAGTTAATATTCTAGTTGTCCCATCAAACATTTGTAGTTGTATGCTCTCAATCCCCAGAATATTACATGTTACATCATCACCCATGTACACAACTCCATCATTAATTGATTTATATGTCTTAAACCATTCTTTATGGATACACATGTGGTTTGATGCACCGGAATCTAACAACCAATGTTGACCATGATTTGACACATTAACTGATAATACTTCGTCGCTCATACCTGAACCAGATGCCGAACCTGTATCTGTCGCATTTGCCTCCTTCTTCTCTGTCGAAGAATCTGCTTTTGAAGTTTGCTGTTGTCGCTTCCAGCAGTCCTTCTTCAAGTGCCCCGATTTGCCACAAAACCAGCACTTTACTTTTCTCTTCTTCCCTTTCGACTTTGAACGCGAGTCGCTGTGCTTACCAGAGCGTCTTTCTCTAGAATGACCTCTAGCCATCATTGCCTCTGATGTAGAGGTGTCTGCATTCGACCTCTTCCTCGTCTCCTCAGACAACAAGGCTCCAACCACATCGTCAAACTCAAGGATGTCTGCAGTACTAAAGCTTATGGAAGTAACAAAGTGATCCCACGATTCGGGCAATGAACACAATAGAGTTACTGCCTTATCCTCTGAATCAAATTTTACATCTAGACTTTGTAATTGTACCAATAGAGTATTGAAAACATTCAGATGGTCAGTAATCGAGGTACCTTCCTTCATCCGCAAACCATAAAGCTGTCGCTTCAGGAGAATCCAATTTGTCAAGGATTTCGTCATGTAGAGCTTCTCAAGCTTCGACCACAAGCCTGCGGCGGTCTTCTCTGACACAATGTTGAACAGAACGTCATCCGCCAGACATAACCGAATTGCGCTCAGAGCTCTATCATCCAACTCATCCCATTCATCCTCCGTCAAGGAAGAAGGCTTTTTTCTTTTCCCCAACAGCGCTTTCGCCACGCCTTGTTGTACCAGGAGATCATGCATCTTTACCTTCCAGATCTCGAAGTTGTTTTTGCCATTGAACTTCTCAATTTCAAACCGGGCATTTTGAGTTTTCGCCATCTTGTTTAAAACAAAAGAAACTATAATCTCCAAAAAACACCAACTATTAAATAAAGAATGCCCTTCACCTTATAAAATGCCTTTCTAAACAAAAAATACCCTTCACCTTCCTTTAAGTGCCTCTCACTTAATTTTTAATACAAATGTATCCTTGACCTTCCTCTCATACCATATGCAAATGGTATTAAAAAAGAAATTACAAATCGATTTACTTTTTATTAAATCGATATACAAGGAAATTAAATGTAATCGAATCTTAAAAGTCTTCAAAACGATACATAAAAAATTGCATTGTATATCGAAATTTGAACACAACTGAAAAACAATTCAGTAATACAAATCGATTTATGTTTTAATACAAAGTGAAACAAACCGCCATTCCATGTCATCGATTTCAACGCTGCCATGCCTTACTGTACCAAATCTCTTTGCTCAAGAAACGCAGCACAATACCAATTGACTTCAACGCTGCTTCAATGCTTTGGCTTCAACGCCATTCAACGCGGCCAGTTCAACACTTCGGAACTCCACGCAGCACCAGCAACCAAGCCACGCTTCCGCAGTTGGTTTACGCCCAACACTGTTTTACCTCCACGCAATTTGAACAGCAGTGCACACCATTCAACGCACCAACAGCACCACACAATGAACACGATTTGTTTTTCAACGCATAAACCAGCGTTATATATCGACTTAAAAAATCAACGATGTCTACATAACTCACGGAGCAGCGATATCTGTCTATCTGTTCACCTCCATGCAGTTATTGGTCTGTTGGCATTTCAACGCACAACAAAACCTTCGACCGGCGCCTATACGGTCTCCACGCACCAGCGCTCCAGCAAAACCAGGCAATTCAGCACCGGGCAGCCACATGCTATAGGAACAATCTCTACGCAGGCGAACAGAAGTTCAACACAGCCATCGCTCAACTGCGCTCCACCTCCAACTTGCTCTGATACCAATTGTTGGAGATCATATGCACAACTAATTAAACAAAAAATCAGCAAACAAATCATGCACAGGAAACACAGAGTTTAACGTGGTTCACCCAACCATTCTGGGCTACGTCCACACAACATAGGCATAGGCAATCTTATTAATCAAACAGGAGATTACAAACACTCACACACTCTCAAACCATCCGTATGGATACCTGTTTTATAGCAAGGATAATCTAACTGCCTCATAAATCCTCTCACATCAAATTTAGGATGCATTAACTCTCTCCCAACAACCTGGAGCTAATCTAGCAACAAATTCCTAATTTTTGTCACCTACTGAGATTTTTGACTATTTTAATAAAACTGAAAATCTCAACACATATTTGTATCTACCCAAGTGCTTCATTTTTACCCCCTTCCTACTACAAAACCATAATCATTAACCTCTGTTTTATCTTCATAAATCTCCTTATTCCCGCACTAGTCCAAGAAACCTGTCTATTCCTACATAAGCTTCATATTTCATGTTTAAGGTTTACTAAGTTCTTAATTAATCATTTTAAATATATTTTGTGCCTTTAATATTTATTACAACTCATATGTACTTTCCTAAAGTGTTTGATAATCTAAAGTATTAATCTTCGTATCAGCTTGCTCTAGTGCAGGTATATCCTTGCACCGTTGGCAACTATTCGTTTCGAGATCTCCACAACAGCTCGATCACTTAATGCAAGCATCTTGGTCCACGTCGTCCAGTTCAGTTACGACCATCCGGAGTTGAACTCAAGTGAAGGTTATTCAGGGATGTGGTCAAAGATAAGGTCGTCAGCCAACGATTATTTCACATCCTATTATAGCCGCTGGCTTATTTTTGTAACTTTTTTTGTTATTTTTTTTTCAGACGAAAGGGTCAATTTGGAACGACTGTGTAATTTTAGTTATGGCCATAGGTTGAAAAGGTTGTATAAAGTATAGCTCTCAGATAGAACTAGGTTAGCGATAGCATTGAAATTGTAATCTCTTTGTCGCCCTAGTTCTGGGCTGGGCTTGAACTCATGATGTATATTTTCTGAATGGAATTAATACAAGGGGTTGCGCCATGATATTCTCACTCTGTGTTTTAATATTTAATTGATGCGATATTAAGTGCTGAAATTTTACATTTCCTAAAATTGGAAATGAGAAGGTTGGCTAGGGCCCGGCCAACCCAACTCGTTTACCCTCTCGATTTCATCATCTTAAAGGTGTGTGCGTTAATTTCGTTTATTTGCAAAGTGTGGTTTAAATCTTAGTTTCATTCGTGCATAAGAATTCTGATTTATATTCCTATCAGCCAAAGTGTGAATGGATCCGTTGCGTGAAAGATTAATTGAGTTAATTCAATTTATATAATTTATTTCAATCTTGGTTTACTTTCTCTTGGATCGTACAGGTAGATTATTCCTGCAATAGTGCATGTAGGATTCTGTACTTTGGTTTGCTGGTTCATTTACAACAAATTTTTTTATTCGCTCTTTCCTTCATACGAATTCAATATAGTCATGCAAAGTAAGCATTCATCATCAAAGAGAAGCATTTATAATATTAAAATTTAAACTCATAAAGATTAAGAATGACTTAGTGAAATGGAAAAGAACGTTATTGCAATATATTAATCTATGCCTGCACCTCATGATTTATGGAAAAATATTGAAGGTACTCTGAAATATAACAGTGAACCCTTTCTGAGTTAGCTCTGATTGCATGCAAAACCCCCTTTTGAATGAAGGAGGTTTGCTTTGGCTTTTGAAGTTTTTTTTTATCTTAAAGGTTTATTTCTATTTTGAGTTTCAGTTGGTTGAAGCATTTCTCTTTCATGTACAAGTTATTTCAAAATTTTGATTCTCTTATTGCAAATTTCTTTCATAGATTAACATGCTCTTTCCTTTTTCGAAATTAATTGGAAACTTAGTGTAGGATTCTTTGTTCTGGTACAGGAACCAATATCTTGTTACAGGAACAGAGTGCTCGAAGCCAGAAGCTTCGAGCCCCCCCTGCATAAAGACATAAGTCTCCAGTATAAGTGTAAAATATACTTCTGACATAAAAGTTTTGTACCTGTACTAGTGAAAGCATATTGCAAGAGTACATAAACGACTGCTTAGTGAGAGAAGGAAAATCATTAAAAGGCAGATATTTCCAAGGGCCCACTTGTGAACCTACCAACACCCATACTGGAGATAGACATAGAATTTCATTTAAGCAATCAAGTTTGTTTACAGCAAGTGTGAAAGTTCTTTTATTTGATTCCTTTGAAAATTACTTTCTTTTTCTTCCAGCACTAAAACTCCTTTGGTGTAAATTTTTTTGCGATCTTTCTTTTCAATTATGTAAGATATTGATTTGGGAAGTAGGAATAGATAGGAAAATATCATACCACTTCTGGCATTTCATGTGCTTCATCTCTAAGTCTACAGACCCCGGGTGGACAATTAAGTGTTGAAATGAGTTTGCTTAATTGTGATTCTCGCACCCAACATTTTGGCGTTGTTTTTGGGGAGGTGATTTGAATTGGTAATAATTTTCTGTTTTTCTATAATAGGGGTAAGTCTGCTATTATTTTTTTCCTGCAGTGTGCTTCTATTGATTGAAGGAATTTTTAGGTTTTGAGTTACTTTTTCACTGCAGCATTTTATTGAATTTTTGTTTTGTCATTTTTTGAAATGAATGCCTAAAAGAGGTAGGGGTTCGAAGCCCACTAAGGGTTGAGAAAATACTGGTAAATCTGAAAACAATTCTCATATTGGGCCTTCTTTTATAGGCAGAAAGTCTAAACAAACCCAGACTCATCACGCATGAACCATCCACTTGGATTCTTTCAACAGTACTGTAGGGGTGACACAGCCCATGAAGGCGAAGAAGGAGATTATTAGAACCTTTTGGATTCCAAATTGTGGAAATGAAGAATATGCTACCATCAACTCTTCCTCATTTTTATGGTAAGGTACATGAAGACCCACAGCTCTGATGATGTTGAAAATTTAGATCTGGGCTCTATGATGGATACCCAAGATAACCCAGAAAGGATTTTCCAGATCTATCAATCTCATAAAATCACCCTCTTAGGGCTTGCACATATGATTGTTGGGTATGAAGATCTGAAACATAATCTGATGAAAGATGACTGCAATATGATGCACAATCATATCTATTTAAGAATGGTTGATCCCTTCACTAGATCCTTGGGCTAAAAGCTCAAGATCTAGCTCCTCCAACCTTCTCCACTGAATGCAACTATTGCTACACAAATTCTTGACAAAAAATCCGTTGTCAAGGATAAATATGTCAAATTAGCTTAGTGATGGTGGAAACAGTGAATACAAAGTGAGGAGATGGTCCCTCATAGGATTTCCAGCTGAAATACTGGAAACTTCCTTCCTCCTTTAGATCTACAGGACTGAACTGTGAAATCCTTGAGGGGACTGCTACTGCATGGAGGTAAAATGAAATGGATTGGATGGCGGATATAGATCTACTGCTCTTGAAAGGTTGAACATGAAGCACAAGGTGAAAGTGTGAATCCTCCAGCGGTTTCCTAGTTGTAATGCTAGAAAAAACCAACAACTCTCAAACCCTTAAACAAGAAGTTGATCTTACATTAAAGATCCATGATCTCCACTCTTCCTTCATTTAAGAAGTTTCTCCATTACTCCATAATGTAGATCTAGATCTAAAATATCCACATAGAAACATCAAAAGTGGATTTTATTTATCATTGGGGTTTGTGGGTCCCTCCACCCTCTTATTTACTTAATTAATTATGAAAATTACGAACTCTAATATTCCAATTGTCTTGTGGAAAATTGGGAATATTACAGTCCTCCCCACCAGAATGTTTCTTTTCCTAAATCAACTGCAAAAATGGATGCTACAACAAACATCCTCCCTCCAAATGGCATCCTCATATGGAAGGCCTCCCCATCTATCACAATGTTTCATGCATTTCCAACTTCAAAGCTACCTCTCTAGAATGTCTACAATGGCCTCCAACTAAAAAGTTAGATACCCATCCTCATCAATGAATCTCTAAGTGGCAATCATATGATTTCTAAAGGTATCCTTTAAACATGAGATACATGAAATGAAGTGGTTTCTTCCCAATTTGGAAAGTCCTAACTCATGAACTATATCTCCAACCCATGATACATATAGTAGATTGCATCTATCAATGCTCTCATACTTAGCCCTGTTGGCCATGTAGGATCCAAACATAACATCAGCCTAGTGAAAAACAAGAAGTATAGACATATGGATAAACATGAACAATGTCAAGCCATATTCTCCCAATAACAACCACTGCATCAAAGCCTCCTTCTGCCATGCTAAATCATCATGAAACAAGTAAGAGATACACACTATCTTAATAGAAGCCACCGCATCAATACTTATTGTTTCCATGCCAAATCAGAATGAATATAAATATGAGATCCATACTATCTCAAAAGAAGCCACCGCAGAAATGCATCTTGCTACCACACCACATCATCATTGTACCAAATTTAGTGGCCATATTCTCTCAATAGAAGCCACCGCAACAGTTCATCTTGCTGCTCCATCACATCATCATTATACCAAGTACAATTAACAAAATCACCAAATAGAAGCCAACACTGTAAGACCTCTTGTTTCCATCCTCCATCAATGTCATGCAATGCATGGGAAGAAATCAACCCATACTCTCCCAATAGTAACCAAAGCAAAAAATATTCTTTTTGCTTCCTTACATCATCATGCAAGTCATGGAGAAACAACATAGTAATGGACATGTGGAATGTCTCATCAGAACAATATAAATAAGCTCCCTTATGCCACATCATGTGAGAGTCATGCTTTGTCCCAAACCAAAATACATACATGAACATGAGATATATCCCAAATAGAAACACATGTAAAGACATGATACATATCCTAAACAAGAGAAAATATATGGACATACGATACATCATGAGGTGTCTAAACTCCCTCATCAATAACCAGTGCATCCATGCCTACTGCTACTGCATGTCATCAGTGATATACATGGCATGGATCCTGGAAATGTGAGATGTTGGGTAGTATCCATACTCGCCCAAAAGCAACCAGTGCATCCATGCTTCTTGATTCCCGGTATCATAGATCTGCAGGAAGTTAGGAAACCTCCTACTCCTCATTTGGATCCATTCATCCCAATGTGGATGATGAGTCATGCCAAGATCAATCTTGGTATCCTCCCAATGTAGAATACCAACATCCTCCATGTGAATAGCTTTGCACTCCTTGAAATGTTGAAGTGCACCTCCAATGAGGTCTCTCCATGAGATCCTCTCATAAAATTCCCATTGGAACCCATAAGGCTCCATACATGTTGTAGGTAGAGATCCCTTTTTGAGCTGTGAGATACTCATCAAGGAAACTTCATCTTGAAAATGGAAAGTGATCTCCATCACAAGATGTCTACCATCTATCATTTGTCCCTCTGGTGCTTCATGAGTGAAGCTACCTTCATAATTCTCCAAGAATAATGGGGCCCTCTCATTATCAATGCTGCTATGTGACAGCGTTGTAGATCTACATGGTGATACATGTGCTGTCTCATGGCCACATACAATGATAAACTCATATTTTGGCACTGTACTAAATAGGATTGTGCTCCTCCCATCTTCTTCAACTCCACACTTCAACACAAAGTGTTGGGTGTAGCTCAACCATGACAAACTGGGATAGAAATACATCTTCTCCTTGATCAAATCAAGGGTCCTCTATGCAGTGATAATTTTCTACTCCAAATCAGCAAGGTGCTATAATCCTTGGTTATGCACTTGCCCTGATGGCATGGTCTCAAAAATCTCAATATGAGGTACTGAAATAAAATGAGATGAAAGTATGTGCAAACCTTTGATAAGCTTAATCTCTGGAACATATTGCACATCCGCAAGGGTTCCTCCAACCAGTGCAATAGTCTCTCCAACTGACAGTAATGATTATGGCTTCTATTTTACAACTATACCAGCGCTGGTATCTGCCTCCTCCTCATGCATCTCATGAATAATTTATGGGGCTCTGAATTTCAAGAACTCAAGACCATCTTTCAAATATGCAAGTGATCCTCCTCTTGATGTAAGTACATCTGCAGCTGGTGGTGGTGGTAGAGGCTCCTCCTCCTGAGCGATAATGAGGACATATTCCTTGGGTTATTCATGTACTATCTCCTAAATGATGGGAGATGTCACTATGTGAGATGTCTCTGGTTTCTTTCTACCATACTTATTCTTCAATCTTTGAATGAAATTTGTATAAGCAGATACTCTCATGTGTGAAAAGTGACTGAACCACCAATCTCTTGCTTCACCTTCTAGGTGCAGTTTTGCAAACTCCACAACCTCTCTTTCTGCTATAGGATATTTCAAAAATAATGTAGCTAACTATTCCCTCCAAGCCCTCAATGTGATTGTGGGAGACCCATCAAATGTATGCAATAAGAATCTATGCCTCTTTCTTCTATTGCTACTTCGGGATCTCCTCTCCTCTTTGAGTTGCAAGAACTGTTGGAGAGTTAGATTCTCCTTGAGAGCTTTGGGCTTTGCTTTGTACCCAGATAGATATTTACTTAGGGTCTCATGCCCCAAGTCTCCTTCATATTCAGACTAGTCCTCTCTCTTATCAAAGAAAGTGGACCTAGTAGAATGATGTGAAGCTCTTTGTTTCTCTGGTTGCTTCTCATGCTGATAGGAAGTGTTGGGACCTTCCTCTTCCAATATTCTTCTTGTGTCCTTCCTTTGACTTTATCTCGTCATTTTATTGACCTCCTTGGAGAGATATTGCAAATATATAAAGAGAAGAGTGGAAAAACTTCAATCCTCCTTCATGACAAATCTCTACTATCTTCTTATTCTTTTGATGCAAAAGATGAAGTGTCCATAAGTTGAGCCAAATATCATGCTCTAATACCACTGTAGTATCCCAAAAGGGAGAATGTAGTAATACTAAAACACAATATAAGAACTGCAAAAAAGTAAGCAATTAATCTAAAGACAAGATCAGAATGTAAAAAACAGCTGAGCCATTTTATTATATAGGAGGTGGATAAAATAGTACAACATTTCTCAAAATATGAGACACTCAAGCCAAAGAGATGGCCTAGAATGACCCTGAAATGATCCCACAAGAGGGACTGGGTAACTGCTGGACTATTGGAGGGAAAACAGTGTTGTCCCTGCTGCAACTGTTGGGACTACAACTTTCGACAAAATTTAAAGTTATATCTAGCCATTTCTGGAGCTCCGATGATGCTGAAACTTTAGATCCGGGCTCTGTGATGGATACCCAAGATAACCCAGAAATAATTTTCCATATTTATCAATATTAGAAAATCACCCTCTTAGGTCTTGCACATGACTGTTAGGTATTCAGATCTGAAGCATAATCTGATGAAATATGGTTGTAATATGATGTACAAATAGATCTATGCAAGAAGGGTTGATCCCTTCACTAAATCCTTGGGCTAAAAGCTCAAGATCTAGTTCATGTAACCTTCTCCACTTAATGCAGCTGCTGCTATACAACTTCTTGAAAAAACTACACTGTCAAGGAGGGAGGCTCTCTAGCCTTCTGCTAAATATGTCAAATCAGCTCAATGATGGTGGAAACCGTGAATAAAAAGTGAGGATATGGTCCCTCACAGGATTTCCAGCTGAAATACTAGAAACTTCCTTCCTCCTTTGGATCTACAGGACTAAAATGTGCAATCCTTGAGGGGACTACTGCTGCATGGAGGTAAAATACAATGGTCTAGATGCCAAATATAGATATGATGATTCTGAAAGGCTGAACATGAAGCACAAGGTGAAAGGATGAATCCTTCGTTGGTTTCCTAGATGAAGTGCTAGAAACAACCACCACCTCTCAAACCCTTGAACAAGAATTGGGTTATTCCTGTAGCTCGAAGCACATATGAGTGTGGTTAAATATGGCACCAATGACATATGATGAATAAATATTAATAGAAACCTTCCTAGAGTAGGCACTCGAAGTCCCCCATGGGTGAGGGTGGGATTTCCACTCAGAAACACCCTGTGCTAAACACCAATGTAGACTTAGCTAAACAACATAAGCATGCATAGAAATGTCAACTGACAAATCTAGATCTAAACAGATCAGAAATAATAATCGAAATAATGCCTTCTATTGCGCCTTCATCTTCATTATATATATATATATATATATATATATATATATATATATATATATATATATATATATATTATGAGCCTTCTATAGCCTAGGCCCACCTCATAACTACGCTAACTATGTGGCCACTAGCCTCCATGAAGACTGCGTTGTCTCTCCATGATCTCCATCGTGTTTACATTTAATTCCCACTCTCTCTACCATGTGTGCAATAAATGCACCACTTCCTCCATGATCTCATCTTAATTTCTTTATGATCTTACTTTGAATGCACTATGATCTCAGTTGACCTCCTCGAAGATCCTTGTGATTTTACATTAAAGATCCATGATCTCCACTCTTCCTTCATTTAAGAAGCTGCTCCACTACTCCGTAATGTAGATCTAGATATAAAATATCCACATTCACACATCAAAAGTGGATTTAATTCATCAATGGGGTTTGTGGGTCCCTCCACCCTCTTATTTACTTAATTAATTATGAAAATTAAGAACCCTAATTTTCCAATTTTCTTGTGGAAAATTGGGAATATTACAGCAAAGAACTATGCCACGGAAAAATGTCCTTCCATACGTGGGCTAAAATTTGTACTTGAGGGAGGACAACCTGAAGCTAAATCATTGCATGATATGGGAGCACGAAGAAACTAGCCTCAGGTAAGTGCAGGTATGGCTCCTGAACTTCCACTGCATTTCTTTGGTTATAATGCACATCCATATTCCTATCCTAACACTAGTCACTCTCAACATTGGCAGCATGGGAACCAATACCATTATGGACAACCCTCCCAATCTTGGAAACAAGGATGGATAGGGCCAAACCATTCACACCATTCTTATCCTGCACCTATGCAATCATACCCACCTACAAATGCACCTTACCAAATGCAACAACCATCGTTACCCCAGCTGAGTCAACCTATGCCACCATTACCTTTAACTCCACCATTCTGACCTCCTCAACTTCCTGCCCAACCCATACCAAACCCCAATAACAAAGCGGTACAAATGACCCATTCTATAAACCTGCTTTTTCCATCCAAATATCAGTCAATGATCTCCAATTGAGATCGAGGAAGATAGTAACCTCAAAAAATCAAAAGCAACCTATGGTGATTATTGAAGAGGAAGGTGAGGAGGAATCTCTTGACCATTCTATGAATGTTGTCACCATTCAGCCCAGCCCTATACCTTCAGAACTTTTTCCATCCTCTTCAAACAAACCTCCTACCCAGAGAAGCTAGTTGTGGAGAGGAATGGCCCCATTCCTCAGTCCAGCTTGGATTTTGAACTTAGGAATATTTTTATAAAGGTACCTTTGCTCCAGGATATCAAATAAATCCCCATATGTACAAATATCATTAGGGATCTCTGTCTCAAGAAGCCAGGAAGGAGAAGATTGGAACCCCAGACCATTCAATTTGTTGGAAGAGCAGCAGAGTTAATGTTGGGATGTATACCTATGGAAAAATACATTCATCTTGGAAACCATGTTGTCTCTGTTCAGATAGGTGATTTCCTTGTATCTAATGTGCTTATAGACCTAGGGAAAGCCATTAATGTTATGACCAAGAAAACCATGGATCAACTTGGGTTGGTCCATATTCGTCCTACTCTCACTATGCTTGAATTGGTAGACAGATATAAAATCAAGCCAGAAGGAGTTTTGGATGATGTGATTGTTTCATTGGATTCTTGGGAATATCCCACAGATTTCATTGTGCTTCATCCAAAGAATCCTGTGGGAGGACATCCCTTGATATTGGGACTACCCTGGCTTGCTAGGGTCGATGCTTACATTGGATGTCATTCTGGTGACATGTATATTTCCCATGGAGATTCTAGGAAGAAGGTCACATTATATCCACCTTCCAAATCCATTCGGGAGCTCTGAGACACCTTGTGGCTAGATTATAGTAGTGATGAGGAGACACAGTCTGTTTATATGTTACATCATTGTGTTGAGTCTTCACCGGAGAGTGAGATACATGACTTCCTGAACAATCAAGACACCATACCTAACTTTGAGTCATTGAGCCAAATTTTTATTCTGGATTTTCAAGAAAGCCACAATTCTCAAATTCCCTCATCGCTATCTCTAGCAATTCCTATGTGTACTCTTGAGCCCGTTACCACTCTTGTTGAGATTAGTCCAGGAAAATCTTTGTATATTAGTTCAAACTTGGACTCAACCTAGCAAGAACAACTTGTCAATTTGTTGTGAAACCATCTTGATGCCTTTGCATGGGGTTACAAAGATATGAAATTCATCCCTCCTGAAACCTATACTCATCATATTTATATTTAGGATGGAGCCCGACCTGTCTGACAACCCCAAAGGCACATGAACCCAGCTCTAAGAGATGTTGTAAAAGAAGAATTGCAAAAACTCTTGGATGTTGATTTTATCTATCCTATTTTCGATAGCCAGTGGGTCTCCACATTGGTGTTAGTCCCGAAAAAATATGGGAGATGGTGCATTTTTATTGATTATAGAGAATTGAACAAATCCACTCTTAAGGATTACTTCCCCCTTCCTTTCATCGATCAGGCTCTTGATACCCTTGCCATGAAGAAGTACTTATATTTTCTAGATGACTTTAGTGATTATAACTAGATACAGATTGCACCTGAGGATCAAGTTAAAACCACTTTCACATGTCCATGGGGTACATTTTCTTACTGAGTGTTTCCCTTTGGGATATGTAATTCCCTGGCTACCTTTCAAAGGGTATTGCTGGCCATTTTTGCTGACCTTGAGTGTGTAGAAATCTATATGGATGACTTCTCTATGTTTGGTGATTCATTTCAGGATGGCCTCAAAAATCTAGAAAAGGTGCTTCTTCATTGCCAAGAATATCATCTTACTTTTAGTGATAAAAAATGTAGATTAATGTGCAAAGAAGGTGTAGTTCTTGACCATCTCATTTCTAACAAAGGTATCCAAGTTGAACCTGCAAAAATAGAAATCATTGTGAGTCTCCCTACACCCAAAACTCAAAGGGAAGTAAGAGGTTTTCTAGGACATGCGGGCTACTATAGGAGATTCATTGAGAAATTCTCTAGGATATCTACCCACCTTTTCTGAATTTTAGCTAAGGATAGTGCTTTTTCTTGGTCCATAGCTTGCCAACAATCATTTAAGACATTGAAGGAGAAACTAGTACAGGCACCAGTTTTGAGAGGACCAAATTGGTCCCCGCCATTTCACATCTCCTCTGATGCCTCAGATACTGCTATTGGCACAGCTTTAGGATAGGAAAAATAAAAAAATTCCTATGTTATCTAATTTATCAGTAAAAACTTGTCACCCGCTGAATTAAACTAAATAGTTACTGAAAAAGATTTTTTAGCTGTAATTTTTGCTATTAATAAATGAGGGCACTAATTACAGGGTATGAATTCTTTGTGCATACTAATCATTCCGCAATAAAATATTTGATGAATAAACAATTAACTAGCGATAGAGTGGAAAGGTGGTTATTATTATTACAGGAATTTAATATTACTGTTGTTGATAGGCTAGGAAAATCTAATGTAGTAGCAAATTATCTTTCAAGATTAAATAATCCTGGTGAAGTCATTCCTGTTGTTGATGATTTTCCTGATGAACATATTTTCATTGTGTCAACATAATCTCCATGGTTCACTGACATAGCTAAATATTTAGTCACCAGAAAGACAACACCTCACTTATCTGCTTGTGAGAAGTGGAATATTATATTGAAAAGTGTTGCATACTGCTGGGTTCAAGGAGACCTCTTTTACACTGGTCCAGATTTTATTATCCGTAGATGTGTAAGAGAGGAGGAAGTGTTTGATATTTTGAAATCTTCTCATTACGAACCTTACGGAGGTCACTTCGTTGATAAGTGGACTGCATACAAAGTTTTATGAGCTGGCTATTTTGGTCCTCCTTGTTTAAGGATGCCAAACAATATGTCAAGCGATGCGATAGCTGTCAGCGAGTGGGCCAACCTAATAAAACCAATGAAATGCATTTATGTCCTCAATTTATGGTTGAGCCTTTTTAAAAATTGGCTATTGATTTCGTAGGACCCATAAATCCGACATCATCAAATAAAAATCATATTTTGGTTTGTACATATTTCGTTACAAAATGGGTAGAAGCTAAAGTTTTTTCTTTTGCTACTGAAAAAGTTGTTGTTGATTTTATTTTTTCTGAAATATTTACTAGATTTGGTGTTCCTAGAGATATTTTTTCTAACAATAGTCCTTATTTTATTTCTAATCTGGTACAGGGTGTGATGGAGCAGCACAAAATTCAGCATAGGAAATCCACACTGTATCACCCGCAAGAAAATGGTTAGGTGGAGTCCATAAATAAGGTAATTAAGTCCATCCCCATGAAGACAATGAACATGCATAGGAAGGATTGGGCTAACAGATTACCAGAAGCCTTGTGGGCATACCGAACCACTTGGAGGAACAACACGAGACAAACACCATATGAGCTGGTATACAAGAAACAAGTCCTCTTGCCGATAGAATTCCAGATCAAGACCTTCAGGACTGTAGTCCAGTTGGGACTAGACCTCTCTAAAGCACAACAATAGTGTCTTCTACAACTGAATGAGTTAGATGAATTTCGAAGGGATGTTGTTCAGAAAAACATATTGGTTCAACAACAGCGCAAAAAGTGGCATGATAAGTCCATCTGAAAGAAGCATTTCCAACCAGGTGATTGGGTACTTCTCTAGGATTCCAGATTTAAATATTTTAAAGGGAAATTCCATACATGATGGATGGGCCCGTATGAGGTGGTCAAAGTGTTTGAAAATGGAGCAGTAGAAATCGAAACTATTGATGGATGGAATTCAGTGTTCTTGGTGAATGGGCATATATTGAAGGTATATTTTCAGCCCCTCACTCAAGGGAATTTTATGCAGCAAGACCAAAAATAATCTGAAAAGGAGATGGTAGGTGGCAATGCCAAACTATTGAAAATATGATTCTTTATTTTCCAAAAAAAAATTAATAAAAAGAAGAAAAAAATTGACAAAAAAAAACAAAAACAAAAAAAAGGAGAAAAAAAAATTCTTGTAATTGTGAAAATCAGTTGACTGACATGATTGCAAAAGGATCAACCTGAAAACCAGCATGCTCACAGGGAGATAAAATTTCAATAAAAATGGAATTTTGTTTGACTTTTATATATTTTGGATGTCATCGAGAAGAAGCAGGTTCAAATGGTAACCAAGCCCTTACCCAAGTTTGGGATAGCTAGCATGGAAATTTTTATCCAAACAACGCTCAATTCTCACTGCATTTACTTTTTCTAGCACTAGTACAGGCAGATTTCAGAGGTAAATTATGCCCTTCTTATATTTCCCATATCGAAATTTTCTACTTTTTTTTTCTTCAAAAACTCGATGAATTACCCTCCTTTTTCTTCTAAGAAAACTATCCATATCCGATTTCATAAAATCCCTCTTTTCCCCTTGAATTTGTTTCTACATCCCATTTTCATTTATCCCCCTTGGTGGTATTATTCTTAGAATTCCTGCTATGATATTCCTTCCCATTCTGGAAATTACCCCTTTCCCACTTCTTTGTTCCCTCATGGATCGATTGGAGTTCTACCCTCAATATTCAGGCTTAGGTCATATAGCATGCATGATTAAAAGTAGGAATCTTAGAGGTAGAAATTTGAATAAATCTTATCATTTCACTGAAGTGGTAACGTAAGCACCACACATTTCACTAACCTACTGATAGGAACATTTGAAGGAGGAGCTTCAAAGTAGCACATGAATAACATCTTCTATTTTGGGAATAAATGGCACACATTGCTACTTTTGAATTCCCTATCAGAGATCTAGGAGGAGTGACAAAAATGCACATAATTCCCCCATCTTCTCTACCAAAATTTCATGGTCTAGAAAATGAATATCTAGATATATTTTTATTTGAGTTTGAATTACTTTGTAGAGGATATTATTATTGTACTAATGATAAAAGGTTGAAAGATTTTCCTATTACTCTAAAATGAGCAGCTCTCTGATGGTTCATGAGCCTTGGTGGAAACTGCATTCAAACATGGGAGTACATGAAGAATGTATTCTTGAAAAAGTACCAAGACTACTGCGAGGCCAGTGAAGATATTTTTAGTATGATACAAGGGGAAGATGAAATCTTGGAGGACTATGTAGAGAGATTTCAATACAACCTTCAAAAATTAGCACATAAGCATTTGACAAAAGAGATCTTGAAAACACTCCTAATCAAAGGAATCAAAGACGAATTTTTAGAACTCTTAAATCTGATAGGAAAAGGTGATGTTTTTCAGCTATCATATGATGATGTTTGTGATTTATGCAAAAGGTATTCAAGAGGAATCTCCAAGGCTGGTAATAATTCTAGAGAATTTTCTTCTTTCATTTTCAAATCTACTACAAGAACAAGAGATATAGAACTGAAATCGATGATTTATTTGAACATTTTAAAATTTATTTTATTAGCTCTCTAAATTCACAATTGCGTGTTTTCTAGGCAAAAATTTGAAGAATTATTTTTCCCTCATTGCCAAAAGTAGCATCACATGCATAGTTCCTCTTTCTTACCTAGGATGGAAGCAACATATCAAAGAGATTAAGAAGCTATAAGCTCACAACCATGGAAACCATGGCCTACATGTATGGTTCAAAACACTCCCTCTCCATTTTCTTACTCCCATAATCCATTATGGAATACTCCTTTGTTAGGGCATCCATGTAAACCTCAATATAACCACCACCAATATTTTCCACAAGTTTGGAAGGGTTCATCTTATGATTACATGACTACTCTCCCTCATACTGTAGCATAAACATATCATCCATATTCTTTACCATCTTTTCAACAACATCTTACTTGTCTATCAAAATCATCCACACAACCCAATCAACTACATTATCAAAATCCTCCATGCCCTACACAATTTCCTGTTCAATCTATTCCACACCCTCACAATAATAAACTAGTACAACATGCTTACAGTATTGAACTGCAAAATTTACCCACTCTTCCCACCCATTCTATCTCACATGCATCATTGCAGAAAAATCATATTGAGATTGGGAAGGCTTCAAATCCAAAAATTCCAGAATTCATGGAAGAAATTCATGACATGAAAAACATGGGAAATCAAGAGATTCAAGGCTATATTGAAGATTGGTTTCACTCCATCATTTGTTTGCAGCATCACTCCATACTTAAGAAATTTTTGGCACCATCTTTTCTAGGGAAATTGGTCTCTCCTACCCTGGTATTTATTAATGTATATTTTTCTAATTTGGATATGTATATACTTGAGGCCTTGTTTCAAAAATGGTTCCATTGGAAGTACTCTTATACATAGAGATATTTCATCTCTTTCAAACTAAGTAGGTTAGTGTAGAAAATAAAAAAATAATTTTTATTATATGTAAAAAGAGTTATGTTTGCCGCAACACGTAGTGTAAATTAATATTGGTGATATATCATTGAATTTATATGTGTATTTAGATATATTATATTGAAAATCACATTTCTACAAACACCCATCACCATTTTGAAAAAAATGTTTGTTTATCATATTTTATGGCTTGTGGGCTTCATGAAATTTCTGGAAAAATAGTTGGAAAAGTCATGTTTTGAGGGGCGAAATGGGAATATTTTTAACACTTGTTTCTATATTCAATATCTATTGATTTCTAATTCACAATAAAATTTTATTCATTCCATTTTCATTTGAAACGAAAAATTTATAACCAAAACATTGACAGGGTGTCTAGTAGGTATCTTAGGAACAAAATTGGGATAGTCAGTTTTTGGAGGCCCAAATCACTAGATCTTTCAAACATGTTTCTATGGTATATTTCCCTATGAATATAGTTTACAAGGCATTTTTAATCACTCTATTTCTATATCATATGAGAAAGTTATGATCAAAATACTGACTGCCTATCGTAAATCAGCATTCTCAAAACTTTGTTTTTTTCGGTTTTTCACTAGCATACTTGACCTATCAATTATTCTTGCCTTCAAAACCTATTTCTATTGGAGATAAAATTATGAATATAATTTAATCTCCAATTTGAATCAATTCAATCCGTCATTAAACGAAAACTTTATGCTTAAAATATCAATTGTTGGTCTAAGTTGGGAAATTGAAAATGACTTTGTTATGCAGGTTGTTCTAAGTAAATTTGACATATCATATCATGGAATTTTTATAACCTATTTCTATTGGTGATATATCTTTGAAAAAAAATTCATTTAGATTTTGAATCACTGAAATTGGACTAAAAATAAAGAGTTTATGATTAAAACAATGTTGGTTAGTATGGTCGACCAATGCTCTCCCGCAGGTGACATATAAATTATGCTTTGTTTATATTTCTGTGGATTTGTTTTACAGAGTAACTACTTGTTATTTTTTTTCATATTTATTGGATTAAGAGAGCCCATAAACTTCTCTTATTCCATGATTTTATGTTTTATTGCATGTAGATGCTCTTTTTTTGCAGGTCTGATTAGAATAAAGGAAGTCCATTTATGAAAAATTGATTCTACAATGTTAATGAAATAAGGGCATTCCATCCAAACATCTGTTAAGAAGTGTAATATCATATGATGTTAAGTTTTTTTAGGTGTCATGATCTAAAATGTCTTATAATATCTTGCCACAGATGTCCCGCTAATACTTGCCAACAAGAAAACGATGAGAAGATATTTTCATTACTTGATGGATTCATAACAGGAAAAATGAAGAATTGAAAATTCAAGTCATTTCCACCAAAGAATTTGTTTTCATTCATTCACCATTGACTAATTGTTGTTCTTGGAAACAAATTGATGTTCCCTTAGGAAACAAAATTACTGCAACTAAAATCACAATTGTTGTAACTTAATTTATTTATTTATTTACTCTTTTTAATAAAGTGTTGTTTCTTTTCTAATTTCTCTTATGTTTTCGTGTTTCAGGTGTTGCTTCCTTCAAAGTTGTGGTTTCCATTCCATTGGCGAATGCACAGTTGCTATAAATGAACAGTTTTTGTTTCGTCCAACGAGCAGTTGTTGTTTTATCAAATGAACAGTTGTTGTTCCATTCCCAACTGCACATTTGTTGTCCCGTCTTCAACATTGTAGTTGTTGTTCGGTAGAACAGAAAACTCTGATTTATTTTTGCGTGTGTTTAGTAACTATTGTTTAATCAATTTTACAGTTGTTGTTCAATCAATTAAACAATTGTTGTTCAATCAATTAAACAACTGTTGTTCGATCAAATGGACAGTCGTGTTTCTTTTATGTGTGTTTAATAATTGTTGTTCAATCAATTTAATAACAACTGTTCAATTGAACAACTGCTATTTGGAAAAGATAAAGACTATGTTTTATATTCTTTTTTTGTTTGATAATTGTTGTTCAACCAATTGAACAACTACTGTTCAATCAATTGAACAATTGTTGTTCACAAAAATGAACAACCGCAATTTTTTTGGTGTGTTTTTGTTGTTCAATCAATTGAACAACCACAATTGTTTTTGGTATGTTTTTCTTCTTCAATAAATTGAATAGCCGCAATTTTTTTGGTGTGTTTTTGTTGTTCAACCAATTGAAAAGCTGCAATTTTTTCGGTGTGTTTTTGCTGTTCAATCAATTGAACATTTTTTTTTCAATCAATTGAACAGCTGATGTTCAATCAATTAAAAAACCGAAATTCCTTTTTGGTGTGTTTTTGTTGTTCAATCAATTGAACAACTATTGTCTAGAAAAAAATGAACAGCCGCGATTTATTTTTGTGTGTTTAATAATTTTTTTTCAATCAATTGAACATTTATTGTTCAATAGATTGAACAGGTGTTGTTCAATAAAATGAACTTTTGTGATTTTTGTTGTCATTTGATCTCAATCAAATAACCATTTTCCCTTCATAAATTTTTCCATGAAAACCATCTTTTTTATTGGAAATTTGTACCCAATATAAAGGAAAAATAGTGATATTAACAACATTATGACTTTTAAAAACTTTTATGGTTATCTTTATTCTGAAACTGACATGGTTCATCTACATAATGACTTGCTGAATATGTCATCTTTGGACATATCATAAAATGATTCACTATCTCAATACCATGCTGGTTTATCTTTCACACTTTCAATTGATAATTCCCTTTGGTACGATGATATGGGGATAAAAGAATAACTTTCATTGGCATTCTCTTAATTCTCACGCCATCCCTAGCTCTTAAGGAGTTAATGAGCCTCCCTCCATTTATAATAACAATATGAAAATATAATATAAATCTTCTCAGAGAGGATAGGGGGTCTCAGCACGAGCCAACCTACCATGCTCATAAGGATGTAACAAGTGGCATTCCCATTATGGCCACCACACCAGGGTAATGGCCTTATAGATAGTCAAAACTATCAGAAGGACATGAGGTCTCATCATGAGCTAACATGATCACTTTTTTATATCCTGGTGAATGGCACTGTGATTATCTGGTTACCATGCCAGCATAGTGATCTCTTTATAAAAATAAATAGTTATATAAATACCAAATAGAGGATCCTGGCTCATTTTTGGGTTAAAAATCAGTCTTGTCAAGGCTATGGATGCCTACTGGTAGCAGTGGCTTTGCTTATGGTATTGAATTTCTATGTTACATTTTGAATTATTCTATATCCCAAAATTTCCCATTGATTCATTTCCAAAGATAAATTTACCATTTGAACAACGTTTATATCTATATTAACCAATGTGCATGGTAAACTATAATTTTATATGAATTATATTAAAAATTGTTTGATCAAATGATATCAGCAATCATCATCATACATTGTCTGTCATGATTTCATCATATATTGCCACCAAAGGAAAAATATTTTCTCATAATGCTTAAATCTTTGTTTTACTCTTTTTTTTGGTCAATTCCTAATCATCTTTATGATTTGTACTGCTCTTACAATTTCTACCATATGTACGCTACTCTCATTATTTTTCTGTCACATTTATGAATCCACAACGTCTTTTCCTCTTTTCCAGTGCTTTATGGTTGTGGATGCATGGGGGAACAAAACCATGCCACACTTTATACTTACTTTTAGCTTGCATGGCTTCCACCATTTGCATCAATTTCAACATCAGCTCGGCCTACATCAGCTTCAACACATGCCATTCCACATTTTTACGGAGGTAAAACTTGAGGTAACATAGCATAAGTTTACGATTTATTAAAAATTTAGGAGAATTTCATGAAAATATATTGAGCATTCTTTATCTTCATTTGTTCCACTCCTTTACCACTTCCATTTTTTAGAGACACACAAGCTTTCAGTTTGGGGGAGTTTTACTTTCATTCATTTCTTTATTATGACCATGCCATCATCCATCGATCTCCTTATTAATTCTCAAAACCTCACTTATTCCATGTTGTTGAACACCAAGCATAACGATTGTAGCAACTATCTCAATCTATTTTGTAGTATAGCATGAGAGCGTGCTAATTCTCAAGTTTGGGGGAAAACTTGCTACACATAATGGATGTTTTCTACTTTCTTTCTCATTTAAGGCATACAATTTCATTTTTATACAGTGCCGAAATTGATTTGTGTATATCTTTAAAAATATGAACTAAATTATTTTGATTTTTGGACAGCAAAGAGGTATCTTTAAAATACACAAACCTTGAAAATTTCAAGCTAAATCTGTTTGTAAAATTTCAGAAATCATGCACTGTCACCTACAACCATTTTTCTTATATCTCATGATCCATGCATCGAAACGATCTGATTTTTTTTATTAGAGAAGCATTAATATAGTAGTCTGCTTACAAAATTTCAGTGAAATCTGGTTTGTAGTTTTTGAGAAAATGGTTAATGAAGTTTGTAGTTCCTTGTATCATATTTTGTTGTAACTTGATCTACATATGATTGAAATTCAATGTGAAAATTGTTATGCCTTCACCAACATCGCTAAAATTGAATATTTATTATTTGAGGAAGAAGTCATTAGTTCCATCAATATAATGACTTGGGGTGAACATTTTGATTATTGTATTACAGGTTAATACAGAGGCTTTGGGTTGCATGAGGACATGCAACATATTCAGTTTAGGGGTATGTTGGGCCACTAAAATTTCATTATTATTACCACTTTCTAACGTCTATTTCATCCATTTCTATTATTTATCACATTATTTATCATAATTTATCATTTAATTCCATTTTATAATAATTTATGCTCTTATGGATAAGTAATACGTATTCTCCTTAATTTTTAATAAATTGATAATTATTATGCATGATTTTTTCAAATATGGCTTATTAATCTATTATAACATCACTCATGCTTTTAGCCTCCAAGATCTCTTCCAGATTGGAAATTCGATCTCCAACTATTCTAACTCAAAAATTCGTTGGGATAAAAAGTGACGGTTTCACGTTGGCTATTTCAGACAAATGAAGATGAATCCTAAAAATCCGAGACATGGGTTTTGTGCAGAACGGACCAATTCAGTTTTCTATGAGCAATTTTCCATAATTCAGTTTGGATTGAATGAAATGGAAGGTTATCTGAAGGAGATTTTCTCAGATTTTTTGTTGTGGCCATTTTCCAAATTTTTCCAATTGTAATACCAGATTTGACTTGTTCCAGTTGAGTCATAATATTCCAGATCTGATCTTATTGATCAATTTGTTGTAGAAAATCTCCAATTGTAATGGTAAATCATTTTGTAATCAAATTATTTGTAATTTTCCTTTGCTCTATGTGTATTTAAATGAAAACATAGATCAAAGAGAGGGGATGAACAGATGAACAATTACTAGAAGAACGAATGAAAAATTGTTGAATACAAGATGAATAATTGCTGAACTTGAGACAAAGCCAAGAGCTTCATTGTGATGTAATTATTTCTCTCATATATTTCAATGAAGGAAGTTATCCATTGAGTTCTACATATGTTACTTGTAGTCTGATCTAAATTATTTCTCAAGGTAGAACTGAGTCTTGGTCAGTTGGGCCCACTACCTTGGACGACGTGATGCCTTGAACATCTAAAGTATTTTATTTGCGTGCCTGTCTATTTGAATTTCAATTGTTGTTCTTTAAAGTAGATTTCATTTCTTTAAAAGTAATTTTTTGTTTGCTGCATTTTCCATATTTGTTGTTTCCTACAATTTCCATATTTCATTTAATTTATTGTTCTAGATTAACATTTGAATTATGTTGAGTGTAATAAGTTAAATTTATAATTCAGCAATGTATGGTTTAATTTAGTATTGATTAAATTCATGTGATTAACGTAGTTATTTTCCTGACATTTACTTCTTTTTTTGAGATTTAGTATTGTTCTTCAAGTCTTACATTTCATTTCTTTTTGAATGAGCTTGATAGTGTAGAACATAATCATATAGAACCAGTGTTACTTGTCGGTGTTTTCTATGCATATATTTTGCCAATTTTCTTGAAATAAAAAGACGTTCCTTGGTTGATAATTAATGATTAGGTGATTAGTTTTTTATCAAGAAATTAATTTTACCCAACACTAGCCAAAGAAATGTGTTCTATTAGAATTTTTTATATCCCCTCTTTCTTCGATGCCACAGAAATCCCTGGTGCATGAACGTGCATGATTAGTACAAGCATAAACGGTGCAAGAACATTGCAATGCAAGAAGATTCAGTGCAGGCACGTGCCTCAACTATGAAAACACAGTACAAAACATTTAACGTGGTTTAGGAGCGCCTAGTGCAAAAATGTGTATTGGGAAGTTTACATTTTATTTTTTGCAGATGGATGACTACCACAGTGATAGATCATAGCATTTCATTATTTTAATTATGTTTAAGACTTTTCTTTATCATTTCCTAATTTAGGGAGAAATCATTTAAGTGTAAGATATTTTAGGTCATGAGGTCTAATATTTTTAATGAGTATCGAAGTACATCTTATGTGAATTATGAAGCAAATGTGGGATAGTAAAAATCTACCCGAAATCCCACATTTACCTCCTTTTGAAAAGATCCTTCATCACCTATCCATGATAACCTTACCTCATAATCCGATCATGACCGTTACACTGCCACCGTAAAAACCTTTGCCTCCTCTAATAATCATTGTCTACTTGTACCAGACTGATACATGTGTGCATCTGTGCCGAAGGGATGATATTAATGATTGAACGTGATTGAACATAAGGGGTCAATATGGCGGTGGATGGACGGTTCTCCATCATAAAATTCTTGGTAGCCCTTTTGTACCCCTCAGTGTGAAATATTCTTAAGGTTGTGACAGAGAATTGGGGTGGATTCAAACAGAGATGGTGCATGTGAGAAATGAACCATCGTCTATGAAGGAAATAGATCAGACAACTGAGTATCGAAATAGTATTGCACTATTTCAAGAATCGGGATTTCTCCCATTTTTGTAGAAATTCGATGGGTTCGATATGGCAGTGGCACTGGAATTTGAAAAGACACTTGAAGGAGGTCGAGCTAAGGTCGGCTCGCTGGAATTTGAGGTCACAAAAGAATCTATAACACTAGCCACAAGCTTTTCAACTGCAGGGGAACAATGATTCAAGAAGGAGAGGATCGAAAAGAGATGGCTCCAATTTGTGGTCGACCAAAAACTAAAAGTCGACTGGAAGAAAGGGCTTTTGCATAGCGCCATGATTGGGAAATTGCGAGACCTCCTATACATATTACAAAAGTTTCTTACTTGTAAAAGACGTTACTGGTTAAATTTCGTATACCATATATGTTTGTTGTTGCATTTCAAATCAGGGAAACACATCAATTTCCCTTATTACCTGATCTGGAGTTTATATAAATGGCGAGAAGAGTTCAGAAAGGGGATGTGAGCCAGGTTTTATACAAACTGTACCATCACAGGCTCATTTCAATCCTGGTTAAGAAGGATCTAGAGGCCAAGGAAATAACCTGGGAAGCATTCTTGAAAGAGTTTCAAGAAAGGAGTGTAGGGAAGTCAGTTGAGAAAAAGAGTGCAAGAAAGAAGAGAAAGGCGGAGACCCCATGCTCTGCCAAGGAAAAAAGCAAAGATAAACGGGTGAAATCAGAGGAGAAATCTGTTGAAAATACTCCATACCCAACAAAAATAAGAGCAACTAGGTACTCAATTAAGAAAAGGATTGTCTCTTTGGGGACAAATCGCGCTTAGTCGAGCTCCCCGATTTTGATTGACGAGTCACCCCAGGCTTTGCCTGGAGACCACAACCTCTCGGTTCTCACATATGCAGCGGCCCATACTATGGTTAATGAAGAAAATTTAGAAAAGGAGGATGGCATATCCTTTTTAGCATTCCTTCATAAGTTGAAGAAAAGAAGAATGACACCAAGTGCAAGAAGAGGCCCGGCAGAGGGTCTTGTAGATGACGAGGCGTAGCATAGAGAAACCCTCGACAATTTGATGAGTAGGGTACTGAAGCCCTTGGTACGATGGACGTGGAGGGTACTGAAACCCTCGGTGACATGGAAGCTCCTGGCATAGAAACCCTTGGTGATATTATGTTGCATACGGTGGAAAACCATGATAATTTTGATCTTGGAAACGATGGTACACGTTTTGAATCAGTTGCAGAAAAAGTGCCTGCTCCAGACGAGATGGAAGCGGAGACCTCCACCCTCTATCTGAATAATTGGATAATAGAGCTCGACTGGCATTTTAATGACCTGGAAACATTAAACCAGGTCATGAAGGAGTAGAATTGGCAGAAGCAAGGCAAGATAGAGTTGGCAGAAGAGGTCAAACAAAAAAAATTCCAAGTAAAGGTATGGAAGTTTTGGGCTTCTAAATGCTATAAGCATCTCAAGAAGGTGACCAAAAAATTGAAGGAAGCCAAAGGTAAGAAGACAAAGATGGTGAAAGTGGGGTTCAATATCTAAGTGCAGGATTGAAAGAAGGCTCCATATTTTGAAGGTTTTAGCAACAGGTAAAAGGTTGTGTGAGGACACACAACAACTTAGGAATGGGAGGATGTTGGTAGGCTGAAATGCTTCATTTTTACCCCCTTCCTACTACAAAACCACAATCATTAACCTCTGTTTTATCTTCAAAAATCTCTTTACTCCTGCACTAGTTTAAGAAAACCGTTTATTCCTGCATAAGCTTCATATTTCATGTTTAAGGTTTACTAAGTGCTTAATTAATCATTTTAAATATATTATGTGCCTTTGATATTTCTTTCTACTCATATGTACTTTCCTAAATTATTTGATAATCTAAAGTATTAATCTTCGTATCATCTTGGTCTAGTGCAGGTAGATCCCTACACCGTTGGCAACTATTCGTTATGAGATCTTTGAAATAGCTCGATCACTTAACGCGGGCATCTTGGTCCACATCATCCAGTTCAGTTATGTTCATCCGGATTTGAACTCAAGCGAAGGGTAGTCAGTGATGTGGTCAAAGATAAGGTCGCCGACCAATGATTAGTTCACATTGTATTATAGTTGCTTGCTTATTTTTATAACTTTATTTGTTATTTTGTTTCAGCCGAAAGGCTCAATTTGGAGTGACTGTGTAATTTTCGTTATGGCCATAGGCCAAAAGGGTTTTATAAAGTATAGCTCTTAGATAGAACTAGGTTACGATA